>JACVVK020000510.1:260000-464095 GCA_018292915.2 Batillaria attramentaria
TCGACCCTAAAAGAGCACGACAGGTGAACAAAACCAACATTGGAACAGTCTCAATAAGAGAGGTCACTGAGGAGATTACTGAGAGATTGGGTGGAATGCCTATGGGCTTTTCCAAGGGCAGAGCTACTATCTTGAACTTAACTGAGTGAACTGAACTGAACTCATCATACTAGAATGAAAGACAGAGAGCGGAAAAGAATGAAATTACGATCAGTACTGCTCAGTATAGGAACGAAACCGAGAAATCCACCTCGGCCGGGAGTGGCCTGCGCACTGTACTTTGCAGCAAAAAACCAAAACCACGAGCTGGTTCGGCCTGGTCCCAAGGCTGTGATGCCAAGAGCGTTCGCAAAGAACACCTGAAAAAACTGGCGGAGTGAACTTGGCTTTAGCGTTGATGTTCGACAGACTTGTGTCGGTGTCACGTGTCAGTTACCATTTGGGCGTCGACAGTCCAAGTACCAGGAACTGATTGCGGTGACAGCTCGGGATACCGTGACGGCTTCGAAAACATTCCTAGGCGGTTTGGATGATTGATTTTGTTGTTTTTGTTGTGTGACGGGACTTCACGTTGTTTTTCTTGATAATGCATGTGAAAACAAATGGCAAATACAGCCTTTTACATGATTAGACTAGTTGGAGTGGTTTACCACAAAAGAAACCACCAGATGTTTCAATTTTTGCCGTAGCTGCCGAGCCTCCGGCGGAAATTGAAACATGGAGTGGTTTCAATTTGTTGCCATCGAGTGGTTTGTTTCGTGGTAAACCACTCGAACTAATCATTTACAAAAATAAATTCACCAGAAAGCGTGATTCGTGTGTGTGTGTGTGTGTGTGTGTGTGTGTGTGTGTGTGTGTGTGTGTGTGTGTGTGTGTGTGTGTGTGTGTGTGTTGAATTATGAGTTCAAGGACGATAAACTTGCCACAGAGAGAGATTTACATGGCTCATATATGTGAAATGTTTTCACACCCATCACTGCAAATACACCTTCGGCCAGGAAGACAAAAATTCTCAACATGACTTCAAAAGATATGATTTTTTTCCCCATTCATGTTTTATTGTTGCTGCTAGTGGTGTTTGGATTTCGTTGTTGTTCTCGTTCTGTCTTAAAGGCACTACGTTTTATATTTTTATGCTCACAGATCGTTCTTGGGCTGTTTTGATGGTCAAGCATCACACAACTAAGACACATGCACGAATACATGTACAGACAGGCTTGCGTTCAGTTGATTGAAGCCAAAACGCAGTAGCCAGAGACAGCGTTACAACAACACTCGCACCTGTGCTCACTGAGGTCGAGCAGCCGACGAGGGCAACATGGCGTTAACGAACGGCTGAGTTTTCCTCGTTTGCGCGGCCACCAAAGGTCAGTGTGTTGCATTCGGAGCTCTACTCATCCCTAAGATCGATCATTTCGAGCGCGCAGGCGCAGTCACAAACGCAACTGTTCCAGAATAGAAGTCCCCCTTCATAAAACCTAGTAATGATAGCAATGCGCCTTGCTTTTGCTCTTTTTTCACTTCAGCACTCAGTATCTGTTACAGAAAATATAACCTGCGGCATGGTACACAGAACAGATTTCAAACACAAGCATTCGGGAACCACCTGTTCTCTGTTTTTGCGGCAACGAAATATGAATGCAAAAAAAAAAAAAAAAAAAATGGCCCCGTGCACAGTTATCTGCCCATTAAGCTATTTCACACCAAGGACGCAGCTTATCTTGGTTTAAAGGATCAAAAGGCCTAATTTCTTGTCCCAGAAGGAGCGTCCAAGCACATAAAGAATAACAAAACACATAGCATTTCACCCCTTCGCTATTAACGTCAATCACTAGCACAATAGTGTTCTTCACATCGTTCCTGTTTCCGTACAAGGAAATATTACGCTCAAAATTCGCTAGCTTTTTGAGAGAATGCTAATATTACAACTGACATTTCATCAGTTGTTTTGCTCTGGTCTTCATGCGGTGTTATCGAGGGTGAATGAACTCATCCAAGGTCCTGGGAGAAGACGTGCGCAATGTTTCTGATTAACCAAAGGGGAACTGAAATAATCCTGGGCAGAAGTAAGCACCTCATATCTTTTAAAGAAAGAAGTAACTCGAGAGCCGACAACTAGTTTCAGTGCTTCCATAGTAAAATTTCAATCGTCAAGCTATAAGAAAAGAGTACAAGAATAGATATTTTATCCAAAAATATATGTTCCACATAAACGGTGATGTAGCATTGTTCTGGCAATATTGGTAACTGTATAAGCGCTTTGTTTTAGACTAGTGGGTGGGTGGGTGGGTGTTTGGGAGTTTAACGTCCTTTTCCACCACACAAGGGTGATATCAAAGACGGCAGAGTAACAAAATTTACATCTCTTTGACCACAAATAAACCGTTTTGCTAGCCCTGTGTTTGGTTCCGTAGTTTCTGACAGAATAAAAATAGAAAGTTGGCCATCCCCTGTATGGAACCTCAGCACTCAAGCGTTGTAAACCTGAGGGACCCAAAATTAATGGGAACCATAGCACAAAGTGGGTGAAAGACGTTATACGGTGCGTGCATGTTTCTCGTGCCGCTGTCAAACTTTAGACGTTTATAGCAACTAAATTTTACATAGTGGAAGGGTTGATTATCATTTTGTGTTCAAGCTTACCGACAAGACAGGGTACAAGACACTGCATCGTTTAGGGATAATTTGTGTTGCCTTATACCGGTCACGGTCGATAAAATTTTTTTACTTTGTCTTAAGTTTGGTGGCTTCCTACACTAAAACACGCTGACTGCATGGACAGACAATACAGAACCTTCAAGAAAACGACCAGACCAAATGCAAAATATCAAAGAGAGGAAGGGAGAAGGAGAGGGGGGATGACGAGAGAGAGAGATGCGTAAAGAATGCGATGTCAATCTATCATGTCTGTCACTATGTTGTCTATGACGCTGTGGCTGCTCGGGGCAATATAACCTGTTTATACAAGTTGGCAACCGTTGAATTGAGTGCACTGATCAACAGGCACCAAGACAGTAAGTATTCTTTACACCTTTCTCACCTTTCCGTCTGATATACTTGGTGTTTAGAACGAAGACATTTCGGAAAGTCTTTAAGTGATTCGCACTTTTTCAAGCATATGTGTGTGTGTGTGTGTGTGTGTGTGTGTGTGTGTGTGTGTGTGTGTGTGTGTGTGTGTGTGTGTGTGTGTGTGTGTGTGTGTGTGTGAATGTTGTTGTTTGGTTGGTTGGTTTTGTTTGTTTGTTTGTTTGTTTGTTTGTTTGTTTGTTTGTTTGTTTGTTTGTTTGTGTTAGGTCGTACGTAATAACTGAATGAAAGTGTTTGGATGGGATACGATCGAGGGTAGACGTCAGTAAAGAAAATATGTTTGCTGCGGATAATTTATCCTTGTCAGTGGTGACTTGAACTTATTTCTTTGTTCATTTTGTTTGTTTGTATTCCTGAGTGGGATGAACAGTACTTCAATTTTTAATTCTTTCTTGAATCCTTATTCCGCATTATCTGAACTTACCCCCCCCCCTCTCTCTCTCTCTCTCTCTCTCTCTGTGTGTGTGTGTGTGTGTGTGTGTGTGTGTGTGTGTGTGTGTGTGTGTGTGTGTGTGTGTGTGTGTGTGTGTTTCCGAAAAATCAGTAAATATATTAAAATTGATTTAACAGGTTAAAATACTGAACAAGATGTAAACACAGTGTTTGTACATATATGTTATTCATTGCTTATTTTATGCTAATGTATATTGTTCATTGTGTTATATGAAACGACAGACACACCAAATTTCCAAATATAATTAATAAATACATTGAAATGGACGGAACTGAACAGCAATAGTTTGCCTGTGCAGGCGAGTGTTTAACGTGCTGATCAATTTTGTGGCAGGAAATCCACAAAATGAAGTGCAAGGCATCCGTTACTGTGTTTGGCTTCATTGTCCTTTTGGTTTTGCCAAGAGCAGCGTCTGACACTTTTCACACACACATACAAAGTAAGTGATGATTCAGAATAATTAAGTGATAACCACTTATTCATTTTCATTCGTGTTGCTTATGTGAGTTGTAGTATTGTTTCGCTTTTCGCAAGGAATTTTGCTTGGTTCTATGTTATGTAAAATCTTGCCATAGTACTTTACCACAATTACCGCTAACACGGTAACAGTTTTTGGGTTTTTTTTTAATGATACCTGGTATTGTTAACGAGGAAGGGGGTTCTGCGCATGTGATATATCTTAAACAGACGACTGATACCATTTTCGGGGAGCCGGGATAGCCGAATGGTAAAGTGTTGAACTTGCAATCCTCGGGTCGTGAGTTCGAATCCCGTTCGGGGTCAAATATTTGTGCTGGCATTTTTCTCGATGCCCTGTCTTCGATATCACCCGTACGTGGTGGAAAAGGGCGTTAAACTCCTAAAACACCCACCCACCCAGTTCCGAATACAATACATACTATTCATATAAATTTTAGACACAAACAGTAGGACTAATCTGCTACAATCCTGACAGATGTCTGTGAACGACCATGGAGAGAAACATACGTCCACACACAAGAAGGAATCGCCATCAAAGGCAGCAAACAGAGACTGATGGATGCTGTCATAGCAGGCAGAGAAATCAAGGTTGGTCACCAGCATGGTACATCATAATTGCTGGTTGGTTGTTGGGGGCTGCTTTGGAAAAGGTCTGCCCCACAAAAAATCAAAATGAATGCAATTCAAAATCCAGAAACTTAAACAGCTGGCTGTGCTGACCCTTCGCACTAATGTGTAATGCAATGTAATGTTTATTTCCGGCGTGTGAGAGAATGTGTGTGATTCACGTGAGCGTGCGTGTTGGGTTGAGTTCGCAGCGCTTTCAGCCATGTAAGTGGGATAAAGCACTTTAGTGCACTCATTATTACATTGTGTTACTAATTGTGAGCGGCATGCCGTACGCTAAGCCCGACAGGAGGTTTCCACCGTTTCGTCGACTGCAGAAGGTTTTAGCCTTTCGTTGTAGACGCTTGGTTAGTTAGTTGCTTGACAAGTTCCCCAGTTTTGACTCGTTCTTTCGGTAGAATCTTTGTTTCATTTTCATTCTGAGCAAAACTTACGCAGGATTTACCGGGTTATGCTGACCTGTCCATTCACTTTCTAGACAGTGCGATTACTAGTATTCAGCACTAGATTTACAAATGTACACATCAGTTGGTATGCAGTTCTCCACGTCATAAACCCAGTGTCTAACAGACGTTTGCAACAACTGACAGGTTACCCTGGTGGACATAGGGGAAACTTACCAGATCAAGGTGGACAACGTCAACAAGCGGCAGGAGGAGGTGTGTGCCCAGTCCCTGTACCACCTGGCTCACAACGGCACGCACGTGGATTCCGTGTCCCCACGACGCTACATCATCGTCTGCACATCAGGACACGTTAACACACTTGAGGTATACATGTATTGCAGTTTTGTGACTTGGAAAGGGAGGGAGGGAGGGTGGGGGGGGGGGGCACACTGGACTTTTTGGCCTTCATCTCACGATCCACTCCTTCAAATCTAAGAAAGTTTGCTGCGAGTGACAGTGCTTGACAAGTCACGGTTTCGTAAGCAATTACAGTCACTGACTGGAAAAAAAGACTATCCTTCGGTGATTCCGAGAATGTCGTAGAACAGAGCAGGACTGATTTCATTGTGTCGAGCTGTTCACTCACGTTCTGTGCTCCGAGCAGGGTTCAACTTCATCAGCAACACATGTCCTGAGGAGTGTGGTGTACTAATCCCGGTACAAGTAGTGAACCTGATGCGGTGTTTTCTACCTTGAAGACTCCATCAAAGCCTGGCGTTGTTTCCTTGAAAATTCAAAGATGGCTGCTGCAGGTTCTCGTTTCCGGTGACTGGCGTGAAATTGACGATCTTTCTCATGCAGTCAGTGAAACGAATTACGTGGACATATCAAAAAAGGTTGTAACAAATACGGCTTGTACAGACCTCTCACTTTAGATTTGGGGGGGGGGGGGGGAGGAGAAAGGAAAGGCAGAGTGTGAACGTTGACAGATGTGGTTGAGTTTCTGTTGGCGAGAGAGCTTATGGCAGGAACATACGACAATGATGATAATACTTCGGCTGGATTTCACAAATTATTTTGTCAAGTCAACCAGATCAGACGGACGGAAAGACCAACAACATTTTACAATACAGATGATCACTTACGGCTCGAAACAGCCCCAAATTGACTTCGTTCCATCTCTCGGGGAGTCGTCCCAGTGTCACCACTGACGTAACTGCGATGTTGATCTGCTAGCTGGCAATCCGGCGACCAGGAGCGTTTAACAACTAAAGTATACGTATTGCAAATCGGTACTCTCGACTTGATCTATGTTGCCCCTGTTTACGTAATAGGAAAGCCTAGCGTACCGAATTTGGGCGTATTGCTGCTGTAGTCAGCCACCTGCTCCTGTCTGTTCAGGATTCAGGCGTGCAAACAGAAAGCCGCCAGGCGGCCTACTGGTACGTCAAGGATCTGAGCGACGCTGGCAAGCCCGTCTACTCCAACTACATCGACGGCACGGCGGCCCGAGGCAGCCTGACCAGCCTGTGGAAGGCCGCCCTAGTCATGCCCATCAGAGGCGTCATGCGGGACCGAGGATACTCGTTCCCACTTCAGAACGTCGCCCTCGATGCTGTGGGCGGGATCATCACTGGGCAGAGTGTCAGACATATAGGTAAGTAAGCGAGAGGAAATGTACGTCCGTTATAAGGTGCATACCGTCTCCACGGTGGATTTGACAGGAGGTGCCCACTGAGATTAGGTTTCAAGGGATGAGGACGTCAGAGCGATACATGTAGTAGTTAATCATAAAAATGGACTTGTTGTGGCTGATACTTTCAATCGATTTGAAGTGCAAGAATGCGAGTGGGTGGGTGGGTGTTTGGGGGTTTTTAACGTCCCTTTCCACCACGTAAAGGTGATATCAAAGATGGGGCAACGAGAAAAAGGCTAGCACAAATAATTATTTGGCCCCAGCCTGGAATCGAACTAACGACCCGAGCACTGAGAGTCTCAGCGCTCTACCATTCGGCTATTCCGGTTCCCCGTGCAAGAATGTAATAACGGTGTTGCTCTTAAAAGCTGTTTTAAAGTGGACGAAGACCCTAGACAGTGCAAAATATACTCAGGTGACTCTCGGGGGAAAAGGCACTTAAAGCAAAGAACAAAGATGGGCTAACAAGAAAGAAAAAAAAAACAATCGAAATCAAGCATCTCACGGCAGTGTCAGTCATGTCATGTCAATACCAAACCCTACTTTATCTTCTGAAGGTCAAGAGTTCAAGGGCACGTACGCGAGGTTCTACCCTGACCCCTACCACTGGTTCTCCACCTGGTCCACAAACGGAATACGCGACAATTCTCGGTGGATGCTCACGCAGCACATGTCCAAAGGTCATAACTCAGACTGGGCTGCCATCGACTGGTATGCGGACACCTGTTGGCGCACGGTTTACATCAACGACGACGCTGGCTTCAACGAGTTTGGCAGCATTGATGACCTGAAGTCTGAGGTGAGGAAGCATGTCAAAACAGCTTTATAATGTGTCACCCTTAGCTGGAGGTTCAGGGTTTGTTAACATCATGTAAGGAGGATCAAGAGGATCAAGAGGATGACATCAAAGACAGGGCAACGGGGAAAAACCAGCACAGATTTTCGGCTGCAGTGTTCCTTATTACGCACATATGTGCGTCGTTCACGCAGAGATTTCAGAATCTGACGCAGAAAGTTTTAGGCTGTACTTCACTGATTTTACAAAATGACCTGAATTTGACAGAGATAGTCAAAGTGACCCTCAGTTTTGAAAGCTGTAAGGAACTCTGGGTTGTCAGCTTTACAAAATTGTCTTTGGTTGGGGGTTTCAGGTCGTTTTTTTCACCAGGTAAGGGTGATTTTAAAGACAGGGCAACGAAGAAAAGCCAGCACAGAGTTTTATTTGTCAGCTCTGTAAAGTCGCCCTTGGTTGGGGAATTCAGGTCCTCTGTTTTTTTCAAAACGTAGGAGGTTATATCAAAGACAGGACAACGAGGAAAAAGCCAGCACAGTGTTTTGCCTACCGGTCGAGGTTCAAAGTCACAGCAGTCCAACACTTTACCAGCTCGGCTGCCCAGGCTTCCCGTTATATAGTTGGAATTTGACAGTTGCTCTTGCAGCTAGTGATGATGGTGGTGTGGTTGTCGAGCCCTCCCTGATCATTTTTAAGGGGTTGGTTGGGTATAAGATACCGGACATTTTGTAAATCTTGCCTTGCTTCCTTAACAAAAAAACAAAACTATCACTCTTTCTAAATCAAACGTCTTCTCCAGATACGCAATGCCCACCGCCTGCGCGTAACGATCGACGACGTGTCCTATGACGTCAGCAACGCACGTGTCGACCAGGAGGTGGTCACCATACAACTGCTGGACGCCGTGGTGGGCGGCGCCGGTCCGGACAAACACAAAGTCCGCACGAACGCCGCACACCACTGGATCATTGCCCACACCACAGGCACGGTCCGCAACTACGAGTTCCTGGTCGGGAGTTCAGTCCGCAAGCAGGACTTTCCCCGGCAAAAGCGCATCGTCTGGCACGTGGACACCAGACCTTGGCGACGCCTGCTGAGGACGGAGGACCAGGGTAGAATTGTGGAAGGTAGCCCTTTCCTGCTTCGCCAGGCCGTTGAGCAGGGTGCCACCATCCGCGTCAACATCGAGCTTGATTCCAAGTCCGGCGACTTTCTTACCGAGCCCGAGAACATCCGCGTGGACGAGCTGAATGACGTCGTCTACGCGCAGGCTTTGAATCACCTGAGCGACGAGAAGTCCCAAGTTCCCGGCGAGTACGAGGTGCAGAACAAGGCTTTCTTCTGGTACCTGATGATCAGCTCGGAGGGCACAGTGCGCATGTCCGGCTGGTTTGTCGGCAAGGACGAACAACTCTACGATGAGCGAGCACCCTCAGCCAATATCACGTGGTTTGCGAACTTTTAAAGGCAACGTCGTTCGTCTCATGGACATTTGCATGTATTCATCTATCAGTCATATTTGACAAGGATTTTGGCTTGAGGCGGCTGCATGTCGGTTTTGTGTGTATATTTTTCTGTTCCAATATTTTAACTTTCAATTTATTGGATTTTCTTGTCTTAAGTCTTTCTACCTACCTTTATCTATCCATCTATTCTCAGTCTGTCTACCTACCTTTATCTATCCAGCTATCTATTTATATTGTTTTTCTAGATGTACCTCCTACCTGCCGACCAATCAAAGAGATTTGTTTTTACTCGTCGTGTAAGTCTAAAGCCTCCAACCATGTCCTCCTCTTCTCACTAGCAGTAAACATTTGTCTGGCTATGACTCTGCTGAATTTATACCATGCCATTGCCAAACTGTGTGATATTCTGTAAATAGTCTTGGCCGGCCCAGGGTAAACTTGCTTACTGTTTGAATGAGCGTGTGTTGTAGATCAAAGTCCTCATAGTCTCCCCCCACGTTTCAAGTGTTTCGAATCTGATTGCCGCCGTTTCCTCTCTGGAAAGGCCTGTAGTCTCAGTGTCACGGTTCAGTAGCCACTGTTTGGACTTCTGGAATGCGTTTGAGAATTGAAACACCTAAAGCGCGGAGGATAACCATAACGAATCCATATATGACTATGAAAAAGCTGTGAGTGTAAGGGCGCAATTATGATATCAGTCATGAATCATCTTTGTATAATCTGTATACTGACAGTAAATGTATTTAGTGAGTATAATTTTAGTTGAAATATTTATAGAGTTGACAAGGTTTTGTTGTGTTGAGATGTGCATCGAGTAAAATACCGGTGAATTCTAGTTACATCAGCTTTCGGGTTGTCCTTCAGACCATGAGAGAAAGAGAAAAAAAAATGTTGTAAACAAAATGCAAAGCAGCAAATAAATCCAAAGAACAGTGCAACAGTTAGTGCTTATTTGTCAAGTCGTAACCAAACAAATGCATGATTTAAAAAAAAAAAAAAAAAAATCTTTTTCTTGTCGCTTGCTTTTCTTGTCTTATGGTGCTGGTATTTCAGTAGCAGCAAAAAATATAAAGGTTGTTACAAAAGCGGCAGAATCCAGGCTGGGTTCAGTGACCTCCTATTTTATTGGCATAGTTTTCTTTGAAGTGGATGCTTTATACTTCAAAGGCAACGACAAGTGTGATTCACAAGGACCGCTATTTTTGTCATAACTTACTTCACAAATCGATCACAAAAAGCAATGCTACAGCTCTTCCCTAAAAAGTTCGTGAAGGCACGAAAAAGCCACGTCAGAGTCGCGCTGAGAAACACTGCTGAGTCGGGAGGAAAAAAAGAAAGAAAATCTTCAATGGCCTATTGGAATTAACTCTCCGCCGGGGAAATCACTCCAGAGACAAGGGAAGAGTTATGTGACCATATTTCAAGCGCCTCAAGTGCCATCAATCATGAACCTTCTCTCACTTGCCAGCGTCTTGCAGAAGTGGATCAAGGGTCGAGATGCTTTATTTCCGGTGTCAGTGATCCGTCATCTCGGCCGTAAAGGTCGGGCGAGAATCAAATGATCGGATTTTATGTACTGTCCAAAGCAGATAGAGTTACGACGCAATCTGTAACGGATGAGCATTTCACTTGTCCGGTCAGTCGCCACCGTAACGTGACCTTACTGAGGTCGTACGTGTCCTCAGGTTCTTGTCCATGACCTGGTCTTTCTCCTTTTTAGGGAAAGGCGTTCCGTGTGATGCATTTTATCGTGAGATCTTGAAGTAAAGAGACAGTTTCCTCGTTGTCAATAACTGTCGAGTTTGTACGGTTTTATCTGTCTGTTTGTTTCCAAGCGGGCCCATAATGACCAAAGTCGTGCTTGTGAGAATCTCCTGGGTTTTGTTTTTCCCTTTGTGTCTTCACACATTTTCTCTAAGGCGTTTTTTGCTTGGAAAAAAAAAATATTTGTTCACCTGTCACAGAACACAGTTTGCAGAGAATGAAAAAGGATACGCAATAACGATTCCGGTTAACGCAGTAAAGAATTGCCGAAATTACACTTAAAAATGCCATTTCTTACGTTACTTCCAAGCGAAGATGAAGTGTAGAAAAAGATTGTCAATTTGTCCTCGGAACCGTGTTTTCCGGAAAGGTGGCTAAAAAAGGATCAGCTATACCCGTTCCTTCGCCGCGGACACTTGAATTTGTAAGGACGCTTCACGCTTTTTAAATTCAATAAAACGTCTTTAACTGTAGAAGAAACGCTTTTGTAAGGACAATGACAAATTCTATAAAAGGCTCAGGAGTAAAAGATATGTTCTGTCTTCATGTGAACGCCGAGAGGTTGCTACTCCGCGCGCGCGCGTGTGTGTGTGTGTGTGTGTGTGTGTGTGTGTGTGTGTGTGTGTGTGTGTGTGTGTGTGTGTGCGCGCGCGCGCGCGTGTATTTCTCACGCACAAACCCGAATGGGAAAGATTACACATAGACTTGCCATTCTTCCCCCATGAATCACTTCACCTTGATGAAATTTTTAATCAGTGAATAGCTTATCATCAATTTCATTTTCCACGTGATTCAAAAACGGAGAGAAAACAGGCAAAAGAGCGAACGATCAGGAAGTGGCAAGATGGTGGAGAAAGACAGGTGTCATAGTAACGACAGCTCATCCAGATAGTGATACGTCTTTTGCTGACATCCTTCCTTGCGGATCGTGAATAGCATTTTTGTTTTAAAGGCAGTAACCGTCGCAAGGTGCGCCCAGCCTCTCCATCAAAAATCGCTCTTGATCCTTTTTGACACAAAGGAGTGTGTAAAAGATTAGCGCCAGAATAATGTAACATCATGCCCGCATCATTTTTGCTGGGTAACATTTCTCTGTGAAGTTAGCGTTTTGCCGGTGCCGCATGAATGACCTCCGTGTGCACGTTTTGGTGTAAACTAGATACAGTGTACTGCAGTGCAGTTACGGTCATTTCCAACATTCAGATAACGTTCGCCACACATGAAATCGAAAACATTCCCGACTCGAAACGTCGTGGCGGAAAACGAGCGAGGTTGGGGTATACGACGGAACTTAACCAATGATTCTTCCTTCAGTTACTCCTTTCATAAATGTTATCGAAATTGTGTGTGTGTGTGTGTGTGTGTGTGTGTGCGCGCGCGCGCACGTACGTCATCATGTGTGTGCTGTTTGTTTTGTTTTTTTGTTGTTGGTGGTTTTTGTTATTTTGTTGTTTGGGCTTTTTTCTGTTGTGTTCTATAGTGGTTACGAACTGCTGACTGGTGTCAAAAAGCTGTATTTTTTTGTCATGCAGCTTAATACTATTGTTGCATCCAAAGAAAACCAACTCTGCATGATCTATCATCCTGAAAAAGCTGAGACCAAAACTGTATGAAGGTTTACGAAGACGACAATGCACACATATCAAAAACTTTCAACGAGTCTGTGACTTTATTTCTGAGAAATGTCAAACAAAAAGGTATAAAACACAACTGTACAATTAATGTCAATAGCACACTCTGGGTAACATACAGTACATGTCATTTACTCTTGCAGGCATTCTTTGTTCTGGGTTATTGCAAACAAGCATGGAAAAATGATTGCTAGATGAGAGATCACAGTGATAAAAGGGAATGAGTCTCAGGTGTACTTTTTGTGCATGTGAAACACCTTCCAGTTGAAACTATAGAGATTATAAAACTCCACGCTGTGCTTTCTCTAGCATCTCTAGGAACTTAGACAATGAGTATCTACAGCATTCCGCAATACATGTAATTATTACTGTCTTCCCAACAATAATAAGTGCATCTAATTTTGTATGAGAACAATATATCCCCTGTAATAATCAATACTAGTTTTGAATTTAGTCATACACAACAGTCAGCTCTGAGATGAAGGTGTTGTATGTAACTCTCTGACACTACTTTGTGGACTCCTTTTGGTGTTGCTGCAACATTCAAATTATACTGAAGCTATTTTTGAAACTGTTTCTTCACCTTTGGTACTGCAAATCAAATTCGAAACAATAAATACTTTTGGTAGATGTGGACGGACTTACACATTAAAATTGTAACATGGATCAGCCTCTAAAGTGCACAGACTGACTTAACGGTTAACCATGCAAACTATTATTCTTTATTTTTTTCCCTTTTTTTCCAAACATTTTCTGTTTCTTTTGATTTTTTTTTAAACACTGAAACAGCTCCTCAATACTTAACACTAAAAGTGAAACAGGTTCTCAAAACAACTGTAATTGTACTAAGATGTGATCCAAGACAGGTAGGCTCAGGTCTTTAGTGCCCAACAAAATCTGTATGTCAATCTGCTCCACTCTTTTCTGCACAACCATCTTAAAACGTGAAACATAACTGGTTTACTTGCAGTGCATAGTTAAAATATAACATCAACTATGAACCAGCCTTGCACATTCAGCACCACATATATATTGCTGTGAAACTAACAAAATCCTGATGGCACAAATTTTCCTCCGCAATGATGCAAGCAAAACAGCACTCGAGGCTGTTAAAAGAGCCAGAACCTTAGGAAATACATTATGCACTGGAATGTGTAGGAGTGTATTAATAAATGGAGGAATGATAAAACACACCATTGCACTGCAAATGAAGTACATGTACCAATAATAATAACAATAATAATAGTAATAAAAGTAATAATAACAAAACAAACACAAAATTAAAGTTGAAAACAGACAAATGTGGATTACAAATATTACAAGACAATAGAAAACAACAACAACAAAACCACAGTGCAAATCAAAGATACACGTGGAGTCCTGGTCCTAGAGACGACGTTTTTAAAGCTCATCCTTCTTCTTGTCGATCCAAGACTTCACTGAGTTAATATCAGAGTCAACTTCTTTGCGGTTGAAAGTGGGCAGAGCACTACAAGAACACATCAAACAAAACAATGCCAACAGACTTCAACATTACAAGTTACATGGAGAAGGGTTTTGGAATTTGAACTTGCAGTTCCATAAAGCATAACTCACACACACACACACACACACACACACACACACACACACACACACACACACACACACAGCTCTGAATTCACTAAACTGGGGAGGGAAATAGTCCATGAACAGAGACAAAGGCGTCAAGCTTCTTTCAAGAGAGACAACTACTATTCATGCTGAATATATTAGCATTTGCTGAGTTACTTCCCATCATCAGTTGCTTTAGTTTCTGTGGTTACGGCAGAAAAAAAGATATTATTCCTTGCTGTACATCGTGGGTGCAAACTCATCCACACTTTACACGAAGGAACTAAACTGAATTAAATCCATACTGCTTTAAAGGTACACTAATGTGATGATCTCTATAACTTAAAAGTATAAGCCAGATGTATACAGAAATGCGATTCAAGTCATAAACTTTTGTCTGATAAAGCATTTTTCACTTATTTTGCCCAAACAGATCTCATCAGCAGCCCACCATTTCAATAATATACATGTGCAGTTTCAATCTGTGGCAACATTTAGTCACACAGATATATTGATATTTCTTTGTGTTTCTTTCTTTCTTGTGTATAATTTGCATTATGGTTACACTTATGTTTACCAAACTTTACCCTAAAAATTCCTTCTTAAAAAAGTATGGGTGGTCTTGCACCCAAGACATACTGGGAAGGTTATCAATGTTTTTGTTTTCTTCTTTAAAACTATGGGTGGTTTTGTGCTCACAATGTAAGGGGAGGGTTAAACAATTTTTTTTTTATAATTTATTTATAAACCAAATCACAGAAGTTTTGGTGACCACTTCACCAATACCCTTACTAACAAAGTCATGAAGGGACGTGGATCTAGCGTAAAAACTGATTGAGCTACGCACGTTTGAATGGAAGTGTGGATGCAACTGCACCAGCAAGGTATGGCGAAGGTTAAACTCACTGCACTGCAGTTTATCATGTCAATCCCCCCCCCCCCCCCCAACCCTTGCCCCCTACAAACATCCAATAAAATATTAACAGGGTCCATACAGATTCACAGTCTCAAAAATTCATGACTTTTCCAGACTAACTCTCCTGTTTTCCATGACAACTTCCTCACCCTCTTTCACACCGACACACGTAAGGGTAGAAATTCTGAGCTTATCCAAGTTATCACAGCCAGCAAGACCAATGTTCATAGTTTGCCATTAGCCTTATGGGAAGGCAGTTCGTTGGTATTTTTGGTGAACAGTTCAGTGAGTAATCATCAAGCTGACCTTCTCATTGTCTGGCTCAAAATGGCTTCCATAAAATTCTGAAATTCCATGACTTTACATGACTCTTGAGATAATTATTGTAACTTTTTCAGGCCTGGAAAAGCTATTTTCAAATTCCATGACTTTTCCAGGATTCCACGACCTGTATGGACCCTGAATATAAGCGCCAAGCAATTTCGATGAGAAAAAAATGTACCCAGAACCCACCTGATGATTGACGCAGAAACTCTGTCTACAATGCCACCTGTAAGTAAGAAGAGAAAATTCTTGTGACCCAATCATTTACATGAAGTTACAGTATGTTAAAAGTTTCTCTGACACTTGGAAACGTGAGTGGATGTTTGGGGGGGGGGGGGGGGGGGGTAACGTACTTTTCCGCCATATGCTGGTGGTATCAAAGAAGGGGCAACGAGGAAAATGCCAGCACAAATATTTGGCTCCTAGCCACAATCAAAATTCATTGAACGTCCAACGCTCTGAAAGAGAGATCTGTATAGGTCATTAAGAGAAAAAGGCCAGGGGTGGAGATCTAGAAATATCCACATAAAAGTAACAAATCAAGGGTTGCCTGCAGTGACAAGGCATACATACCAGGTTTGCAGATGGTGTCACAGAAAGCTGAGCACATGCTGCAGTACTTGCAATACTGAAAAATGAAAGTGGAATTCTTGTAGCGCTGCAATACACCTGTGGGCTTGAAATTACTTCTTCAGAGAAACTACTCAACACCTAATACAATTGTTACTACTTAAGGCCCCACTATTACCATTTGCTTAAAGATTGCTCTGAGCTGTTTTGGTGGAGTCTAGTGTCACACCACTAAGACACATGCAAAGACAGGCTTGCATTCAGCTGACTGGAGCCAAAACACTGTAGCCGGTGGCATTGTCACCTAAAACAATCGACAAGCATGGTGAACATATATTATATATGGATGGTGGAGTATTCCTCGTTAGCACGGTCATCAAACATCTGTGTGTTGGATTCAGACCCCTACTGATCTCTAAACTGTAGGTAATTTCTGGCAGACAGGAACAGCAACAAATACAACAGTTCCAAAACAGAATTCTCCCAAAATACATGATAATAATAATAATAATAAAGCCTTGCATTAGTTGCAATGGTTTCTTTACATGCCACATAAACATGGAAGTATTTCTTGTCTTTTCTTTTTGTTTCGGGGGTGTGTATGTGTGACATGTGTGTGTGTGTGTGTGTGTGTGTGTGTGTGTGTGTGTGTGTGTGTGTGTGTACACATTTTATTTGTAGGAATTTAACATAACAGTTAAGTGACACCAGTCCCTTCACTGCATGTACTAGCTGATCTACCTTGCACATCTTGCAGTTTGGTTTTGTGGGACTTGTCTCACATGGGCAGTCTTCATCACAGAGCTTGCAGAACTGAAAGAGAAAGTTAGCATTTATGACAAACATACAGACTTTGAGACTACTTAATTATTTGCTGAAATTAAATTTTACAAAAGTTATTTTCAGTGGCACTGACACAATAGACTTGTAGGCTGAACTTCCACTGGTGAACCTTGGAATTTACGCTTTTGTATTTAGGTTTAGCATTTCAGAAATGTATAAAACACAAAAACAAAAGATCTGCTGCAGTAATCAAAGAACTACGCTACCTGGTAGTGGTATCACTCAAAATTAATGTAGTGATATTCTTCAAAATTTGCATGTTTGTGTGCTTTTTAGTGTGATACTAAATATGCTGTTAGAGTCTGCAATGACATATCAGTCTAGACTTTTAAGATTTAAATTAAGAGAAAGAGGAGGCGAGTGTTACTTTTAGGTACCATTCAGATCCAATGAAGTTGAGGGTTTGGACACTAGACTAACAGAGGTGTATGCGGGTTAGGATACCAGATCTATTGAGGTTGAGGGACAGGAACTGCGTACATTCTGTAACATTCTGCCAAAGATCTTGGAAACAAAGATTGTATACAATCTTTGATTCTACGTCGTCGTACCGTGCCTGAGGATTTTCTTTGCAAAAGATGCACCAGTGGTGTACGCCGTTCTTTTCTTTGAGACAGCTAGTGCACACTCTCCGTTGTTCAAGTGTCAAGTGAAAACAAAAATTACTCTGAAGCTATAATCAACATTACCTTGCAGTATTCACAATATCCACAAAGAGATCCCTTCGCGTACTCGACTTCATCCTCCGTGACTTCTGGCACCTCAGCCTCAGCCTCTGGGGTCTCATCTGCGGCTCCACAAACGCCAATCGCCGCGAAACATACACACAGGATAAGTGCCGTTTTATATGCAGCCATGCTTCTTCTGTGTCTCGTTTGTCTACCTCCCTGGTGACAAGGACGCTACAGCATTTGGTCAATCGATCTATTGTCTAAAATCAGGCGAATCAGATACGTACACGAGGGCCTACCTCGTCATAACGGAATCACCGGTTCACTGATTTTGACAATAGAGTGATGTACCCCTTAGTGCAGTCCTAAGTGGCTCAGTGGAAAGTTTTACACTAGCTCTTTAGTTAGCTCTTTTCGGGCTGCTTCTTTTTCTTCTTCTTCTTGTCTGTAACCCTGTAGTATGCATAATGTATATAATAGTGTTCAGTTGGGGAGCTCTTTGGACTGTTTCTCTGGGTGCTTTCAGCTACTTCGGAAACTGTGATGTTCAGCCCATAACTTGAAAACACCATGTCATTGTGATGTGCTGATTTTCTCTTCCATGTGTAAGCCAAGCAGGGAAAAGCACCGGTATCATTCTTATTCTATAGTCATTGAGAACTAACTGCTGGGCTGACCTGGAAGTGACATATATATGTGTTTGGTTCATTTGACAGCCCAGCATATGGACATCATTCATGCAAATTAGGTCAGTACTACATGCGTGCAGGTCAACATGTGCAAGATACATGGACAGCAGTTTCTTTTTGCGGGTCTGATTGTTGGGATTTTTATTTGTGGAGTTTCCTGTATTTTTTCTTCCTTTTGTTGTTGCTGTTGCTTGGTTTGTTATCTTCTTCTTCTGCGTTCCCTGTTCTGGACTCCGCCTCAGATGATTAGGTTTGTGGTCTTTATATAAGCAGTGGTCTTCAAGAGGTCTGTTTTGCTGCCCCAGAGTTTCTCTGCCAGTGTGGCTCCGTTCGGCCAGTGTTGTGTCCTTGCTTCTTTGAAGAGGGGGCAGGACTGCAGAATGTGTTCCGGGGTTTGAGGGGCTGTTCCGCACGGACAGTCTGGTGAGTGTGACAGCCCAAGGCGGCACAGGTGGGCACGCAGTCTGCAGTGTCCAGTTCGTAGTCTGAAGATGGTGGTCTGTTCATAACGCTGGAGCTGTGGCATCTGGTCGTTAGATGGGGGATTGTGTTGCGCCGTCCAGATTGTCTTGTACTGATGTTTTACCAGAGTCTTGGCTTCTGTGTAGGAGACTGCCTGCTGGGGTTGCTCTTTTCTGCTGCCAGACTTGGCCAGTCTGTCTGCTTCTTCGTTTCCTGCGAGACCACAGTGAGCAGGGATCCACTGTACGGCAACCTTCATCTGTTGTGAGAGGGCAACTAGAAGGTGCTGTGTGTCTCTTTCCAGCTGCTCACTGGGTGACTGCAGGCTTTGGATGACGGATCTGCAGTCAGTTAGGAAGACGACGTGTGTGGGCAGGGCGGATTCTCTACCAATGAGCTTGGCAGCTTCTCGGAGAGCATTGACTTCAGCCCTGAAGTTTGTGGATAATCGTCCAGCAGGCATGGAGCTTGTTGTGGTGCGGCCATCTGGGTGGCGGATGAGAATCCCGCTTCCTCCATTCCTGACTGCTGAGTCTGCGGACCCGTCAGTATAGGCGTGTGTCCAGACTGACATGTTGTAGTCCCGATCCAGTATTTCTAGTGAGAGGGATCTAAGCGTGGCTTGTGGCTGGTCGTCCTTGCTGGTCACTCCTGGAACATCTGTAACAAGGAGCACCCCTTCCAGGTTGGTGTCCCATTCCTCAGCTGCTTGGAGTGGCTCTTGTTCTTCAGGAGTGGATGGCAGGATTTCCATGTGTGTTCTCATCAGCTGTTTGGCCAGGTGGTTGAAGCTGCCTCTTTTCAGTCAGTTCTTTGTGTGTTCTTGGAGGTGCTGGTGGGCGGGGTGGGTGGCTAGTCTTTTCAGTTTTTCGCTCTGGGTGAGCACTTTCTCCTCCCTTCATAGCTCAAGAGAATGGAGTCCTGTAGTTGTTTCGAGGGTGTGTACGGGTGTTGTTTTCAGTCCGCCTGTGATGATTCGCATGCCTGCGTTCTGCACCTTGGCCAACCTGCTGGTGTTGCTCTTTGCTGCGGTGGCCCACGCTGCTGCTCCATACTCCATCACAGGGCGTACATTCCCTATGTACACCCTCTTCAGGATGCTGCTGTTGGCTCCCCACTTAGTGCCAGCCAGTTTCTTCATGAGAGAGAGTCTTTTTGTGGCCCTTTTCTCCATCTCTCTGATGTGGGGGTTCCATGTCAGTTTCTTGTCCAGTTTGGTTCCAAGGTATGTTGGTGTGTCTTCCTGGGGAATCTGCTGATTGTTGATGGTCAGTCTGAGAGTCTCCTTGGTGTTAGAAAGAGAGAAGCAGGTGGCTACTGTTTTCTGGCTGTTGATGGTGACGCACCAGTCCGTTGCCCATTTGGAGGTGGTGTTGAGGGCCTCTTGCATTCTGACTGTGGCAGAGGAGGTGGACTCTGAGGCGTTCCACATTGCGAAGTCGTCAGCATGCAGGGCTCTGGAGATGTGTCTGGACAGACTACTGGAAATGTCATTGATGAAGACAACGAAGAGAGTGGGAGAGATCACCCCTCCCTGGGGGACCCCTTCCCTGATCTTGACTGTGTGGCTCAGGCTGCTGTCCAGCTTGACTCTTGCGGTTCTGTGGCACAGGAAGCTCTTGATCCAGTTGAACATGCGTCCAGCTATTCCGGCGGTCAGTAGTTTCAGGAGAAGGCCGTCTTTCCACACCTTGTCGAACGCCTTGGACAGATTGATGAAGGTGGCGACCACTTTCTTCTTCTCCTGGAAGGCGTTCTCTATTGACTGTGCCAGGTAGACGAGCTGGTCTTCAGTACTCCTGTTCTTCCTGAAGGCAGTCTGTTCTTTGGTGATCAGGTTGTTGGATTCCAGGTGCCACATCAGCCTCTTGTTTATCATCCGTTCAAGAGTCTTGCCGAGGCAGCTGAGGAGGCTAATAGGGGTTTGTTATCTAACTAAAATCACAGGTAGCTGATGGGCAGAACTTAATGCCGTTGAATATAACATTAAAATCAGAGTTTCCAGTGTAAGTGTTAGCTTAGAAACAGTTACTGTCTGTGTTCCATTTAAATCAAATGCTGCATGTTTATTTATGTATATTATTTACTTATTCATAGACACAAGAAATGTTGATATGCTGAAACAATACAATGCAGTACAAAAGATTCAAACCAAAAGATTCATGGTCAGACACAATTTTATTTCAAAAATTATCCTATGCAACAAATGGTCGAGTTGACTTAGTGATGCAGATGACCTTCCTACGGGATGAACATGAAAAATACACTCTTGTTTCAGTCAAGCATCAACACAAACGCCAGGAGAGTGTTCATCAAGGTTACATTAAAGTTGACACAAAATGAAAATGATCTCCTCAGAGATGTTACAACTGGAACAGGTGTGCATGGGATCTATAGTGGTGAACATGACCTCCGGCCTACACCTCTCCTTGCACCCTAACTAACCTGCAGTAGGAAAACTCAAAAGCAGTTCTGCTCAGGGCTGGTACGACGATGGGTTCCATCTATGACCCATGTCCACCACTCGAGAGGGATAGAAAATAGCATCTGCAACTTTTCCATTCTGTAAACCACCGAAATTACATGCTTCAAGATGAACGAACCATTTCTCATAAGAACGACAGTGCACACAACATAAAAAAGAACATCACGATGATGAGACAAGCTTCATCTTCAGTCTTTTTCAGAAATGGCTGTGAGGTGTGTGTCTATCTCAGCCTCTGTTAACACCCTGGAACAAAAACACACAAAAACAATGATTAATCACAGGTTTGGAAACAAAGCCTTTCACACAGTTTCAACAGTAACCAAGATCAGCATGTACTTGTACTGTCATACTATTTCATGCAAATAATGCTACATATATCCACAACCATAACTGACATTACAACCATACAGATGGTAACAAAAAGTTTGTTTTTTTAAACCAAGATTGCAACAACATAAGCTACATTATCATTTCTTGGTTTTTCCTTTCTTGGTTTTTGTTTTTTAGTGTAATTCTGGACTGTTTTACAACAATCAACATTTAACAGACTTACATGATAATGGTTAATTAGGACATTTCATTCACACACACACACACACACACACACGGCAAAATTTCTGATAAACCAAACTCGATCAGCAATGGCCTACATACCTGAAATTTGGATTGTCCTTTGTCACAATGCCCACTTCAATCTCCGATGCTTTGAAGTCTGCTGACAGGACTGTGGACAAGCATGTGATGGCAATCTGGAACAAAAATTGCACATCTTAATTGCGAGTACGCAATACTTGCTTACACAAAGTGACACACCCTAAATAATACCACACGTCACCAGAGCTATCAGCATTATCAAGGTGCCTACCCAGTGCTTCATTTTGCCGGCACACATGTGCATTCCTTCAAAATGATGTATGATATTCCTGTGAGTACCAGTGGGGTGCACGCCCATGTCTGATGCGTGAAAGCCAGGCCTCTCTCAGTCCTGCAACTTGTGATCAGCTGATAGGCTGTGCATCTCCGTGTCCTCCATCACTGACATGACCCTCATAAAAGCGGTTCAGAAGTGGGCCAGCAAATGCAACAGGAAACTGTTAGCAACTAGTACTAGTAGTAGCTAGGTAAAGCGCTAATGAGTATTTTATCTGAACTTATATTTCCTGACTTGGTCGCATTCACCCATGCCAATTTTGCCACACAAAACTGATCCCTCACTTATAGCTGCCAGGCACCATTTGGCCCCTCATATCCTACAACAAACCGAAATACTGCCTATCTCTCTCCCTGTCGCAGCCATGACAGAGCAAGCTTACCTCAGCAGTCTCATTATAGGTGAAATCCTGTTTCTTCTTGATCTTCTTTTCCAAGAAGCCGTTTGCCTCCAGCTGTTTGGAGCCAGCAGATGTTGCCTTGAAGCCACAGTAGTACCCTGCAGGGTCTGTCTTGTACACCTGGGGCCCCTGCTCATCATCATAGCCAATCAGAATCATGCCTGCAAGAAAGAAAGATCAAAATGATATCATTACAATTTACTTCATGTAATTATTGGATAAAAGTAACTCTGCCCTGATTTGTGTTACAATGTACAAACAAAACAGCAAATTATTTCATTGTTTTTTTGTTTTCTTTTTTTTTTTTTTCTTTTCCAAGGGGGGAAGGTATAACACCTACAACTTTCTTAAACAGGCGCCAAACTTTAAAATTTCCTTAAATGCATACTGTGTTTTGCAAGATGTCACACTGTTGTGTTATGCCACTTTCAGAATCCATTCCAAGAGGCAAATTCAAACTGAAAAAGCTTTCACTGGGACACAATGGGCTTTTCTTTTCTTTTTCCCCTAAATTCATAGCTCATGGCTGCACTCTGGCTAACAAAAGATTAACATCTGTTGAAGGGGTGTTTAGATACTACATGTACAATGACTGGACACTTGCGCGATCACCATGAAATTTTAAAATTTTGTGAGGGAGGACCTAGTCTAATCTGAACAAGCAACTTTTCATCATTTAATGTCGCAGGTCAAATTTGTTATCAATTAGTTCTTTCTATAATGCATGATCTTTCACTGTCCCTTCTGAAAAGTTCCTTCTTAAACTTTCATCAAAACAATTTAATAGCAGACCTTATATAGAGATATATATACAGAATGTTTCAATTTCATAAGAATATCAAATCAAGTACGTTGCATGTCCAGCATACTTACAACAACCCAACGGCCGCATTTCTGCACTTTGTGTGTAGACCTGATTGATGTTGGCAATACGTTTGCACAGCATATCGACAGGTATTTCATAGCCATACATGTATTTCCACTTGGCAGCTTCATATCTTGCTCGCTGAACTTGAGACTGACTGTCAGCTGTTGAAAATAAGGCAAGTTATAATATCAGCTAAGTACCTGAAGTGGTGCAAAATTAAAACAAAGACGTTATAATTCTTGGTCACACACCTTTTCCTTGACCAAATCAGACGATTTATGTTTTGCATTCCATTTACCTGCAGATCCGATTTCTCACCTAATCCACCTACTGATCAAGTAATTTTTACTGATATTTTATGGCTCTTAACGTTCCGACAGTAAGTGAGAATGCATGAGAGCTGAACACTGTATAAGTGTATTACAAGGAACAGTCAAAACAAACAAGAAATTTACCAGTGCAGCTGTATTTAAAAGACATCAGATTTGTTGATCTGTTACATGTACTCTAACACTCGATGTCAACTAGGCATGAACCTACACAAAGCAAAATAATATTAATAATTACAAAATGACTTACCGATCATACCAGTCATTACACATCCAATGCGTTCAGTAAGGGAGTACAGATGGGTCACTGTAGCTGGATCTAGCAATTTATCCTTCAAACAAAGAGAAAAGCAGCCGTTTAGTTAAAGAATTGAGACAAAGACAAAAGAGATTTAACTAATTTAGTAATTAAGAGTAAAATTCACTACAGTAAATTACAACAGTACTCAGGTTACAAATACAAGTTTACTCACTCACATATACGCCTGGATAATCTTTATGTTTAATTTACTGTACATTTGTAAGGACCACAAAACCATGGGTATGACTGTGCACATTTACACTAACAGTAAAACTAAAACTAAAAGCCACACTGTTGTACAGCATTATTAATTATTAATATAAAACTAACAAAGCAACTAAACCCACAAAATTGTCATTTTATTATACATGTCCATCTGAAAGACTGATGGTAGGATTTTTGGTTAAGAAATTCTGTATCTTCCTGCGACTGTCATGCTGGACATACCGGCACTTTCCTCTGTGTGACAAGAACTGCACTGTCTTTACCCCGGACAGCAACTGACGTAAGGCCACCCTGGTTGATGGCTTTGAAGGCATATTCTGCAAGGAAAAGTAACAATCAGCCCAGTTTCAAGCTTTCATCAGCTATATTCTGAGAACAATATCATGTTAACTTATGGCTGATAATGTGCCAACAGAAAAGAAAATGTGTACAGACTAAAAAATAACAGAGTAACAAGTCTGCCCACTGTCTCCAGGCAAACGTTTCTGTTTTGCCAGTCGTCGACGCATCGGTTTCTGCGAGTAACATGAGACAGCAACTGTAAACAGCAAATTATCACTAGTAACACAAACTTAGACCTCTGAAAATTTGTACTCACCGACTTGATAAAGTCTGCCCTCAGGAGAGAAGATGGTAATAAAGCGATCAAAGCCAGCACTACTACCCCGCGACATTTTGTTCAACAAGGCATGACACAGCAAAGGGGAGGTAATCGAGGAAAGTGTTTGGGTTCCCCAAAAAGTTAGAAGTAAAATTCTTTTATTCAATTACAATGCTTTTATTCTTTTTAAAGACGTTTCATAGTACATTCTGATGGTACATAATTTAGAATGATGGTTTATTGATGGTTTTTATTTTAAGTTTCAATTGTATTTGAAACATTGGTTTGTATTTTAATATAACCTATAAATAGTGAACTGGCCGTGGATTCTTCATAAAGCAGGAATCATACCATTCGGAATTTACCTTGCCTGACCTCACCAGAGTACGTCACAAGTGTAATTTTGGTACTAAAAAGTAAGATAATTTCCTGATTTCTCGCAGTTTTCCTTGCAAATAAAAATATGGTGTAGTCCATACTTGCACCAGATCTACCTAATCATAACGCGCAATTTTCAACTTCCGGTAAAATTCAGCCTTGAAAAGTTGAGGGAAAAAAGTAATGTCAAATTTGTCCATTCACCCGAAAATCATCCTACTTCGGCCGTTGCCAGTGACACTACTGTGAGTGCGTGCAAAGCTTTCAACCAAAGCACCCAGTTTACACCGATTTTCAGGTGAAAAAGCATGCTAATGGCATACTCATAGCACTAGCAGACGAACACTTCAGTTTGTGGTTTACGGTTTCAGTTCAGCATGCCAATGATGCATGCATTTAATGATTTACTGTTCAGGTTACCCCAACTTTGTATACTTCAAGGCTGCTTTCGTTTGTAATGCAAGCACAGATGTTCTATATTGCAGAAAATACTTGCATAAATCATAAATGCAGAACCAGAAATGACTTCATCAAGGGAAGGAGATGGAACTGATCAGCCAGGTGAAGTGACGGAGTTTACAGAGAATCCTGACAGTGAAACAGCAGAAAGCATCAGCACGCTGAAGGCTGCATGTGAAAAAACTTGGGCAGATGTTAAACAGACACAGGAACAGCTAAGGCAATGTCAGCAGCCTCAGTCAACCGCCCACTTCAGTGAACAGCAGCCACTTCTCGCAATACTACGAGAGAAAGAAAGACGTCTCAGGGCAGAAATCCAGGTGGCGAAAGAATCAAGAGCCCACACTCTTCCAAATGATACAGAGGTTAGATTGTGTGTAGTTTTCAGTGCTTTGTTGTTTGGTGATATATATGCCCTGGTCACTCTTGAAGAACTTTATTTGTGTAGAACCTATACATGGATTTAAATTTATCTTATGCAGTGTCTTCAGTTACACAATGGTAGATCCATACCCCAGACTAACTTTACATAATAGCTGCCACCTACTGTTACCAACTGGCCTCCTGGGGCAAAAATTTCAGCCAACATTGATGTGCGGTATGAGACATGTAAAGCTAGTCTGGGTCTATGGTCACATAACCGGAGAGACTGTGTTTACCTTATGTGGGTGTTATCTTTGTCTTCTCATCAATGGCATTGGCAGTCTAAAGGTCTGCAGGCGAGGAAAAGTTTCTTGTTCTTTAATTTGGCTTGTGACATGGAATGTGCACCTGGTGGTCTGTTGTAGCAATAGTGAGTTTGCACTTGTCAGTTGTTTTTAACTTTAAGCTTAACGTCCCTATAGCCTGTTTTCTCTCAGTAGTAGTTTTAGCAACATGGGAAGGCTAGTGGTAAAACATACACATGTATGAATTTTTTGTCTTTTGTCAACTTACACTAGTTACAGCCTTTACGGTTTACCTTTCCGTTGTTTGCTCCTTTGTGTGTTCAGGTTGTTGCAGCAGCACTGAATGGTGAGCTGCAGAAGAAAGTGTCTCAGCTGCGGGAGACCAAGTCTCTAATTACAGCACAGCTGCAGGAGCTGCAGGCCAGCATTGAAAAAGAAAAGCAGTTTGAGCAGCAGTTGAAAGCTGTTCATGACAAGTTGCAGGCATGTGTGGCGCATTATGCATGCTTTCTTTCTTTTAATGAGACAAGTACAAGTTCAAGAGGTTTTTGGTGGTGATGGTTGTGGTGCATAGGAATTTTCAAAATTTCGAGATCATTCAAGAGTGGTCAGAAAAAAAAGAAAAAAAAAATCCTGGGGTTTATTTCCCTTTATCAGTTTATGGGTTGTGTTTTTTTTGTTTTTTTTTTTTTTCATGTTTTATTTGTTCATTTAGTGGGTGGTTGTTTGTGTTTTTGTTTGTTTGTTTGCTTTTTTTTTTCATTGTGGAGTACTTGGTTCACACCATCTAATGAAAATTCTGCATTTTTCTTTACTTCTTATTATCAGGAAAAATGCCAGGCGCTGGAGGCACAGGAGCCAGCTGAGGATGCCTTGGAAGCTGTTGCCCAGGAACTTGAAACAAAGATCAATGCAGCGCAGAAAACAGAACAGACTGTAATGAAAAAGATGGCAGCATTTGTTGGAAAGCATTTTCCAGTCCCAGAACAAGCTCAGGTATTGCAGTACCATTGTTTCGCTGTTTTAGTTTCTCAAGCTACAATCATGACATTTGAACGTGGGCATGTTTGAATGTTCCGAGTCAAAAAAGATTGTTTTAATTGTATCATTTACTAACTCTGTACATCCAGATATAGTTTGGAAAGTTACTTGTGTTAGACCCAGGCAAAAAAAAATATTACTTCTTGATTGGGATGGATACTTTGTAGCAATTGCTCCCCCAAACAACTTCAGCGTTTCTGCTGATTGCATGTTTTATTTGCTTGCTTTTTGTTGCAGTGTTCCTTACAGCTTTCACAACCGATGGTCACTTTGACCCTCTTTGTTAAATTCAAAGGGGCATTCTGTAAAATCAGTGAAGTACAGCCTCAAAATCTCTGTGACAGATTCCGAAGTCTCTGCGTAAACAACACACGCGTGCATGTTAAGGAACACTGTGTCAGTGTGTGTTACAAAACCAGAATGCATAATTTTTCATCTTCTTGATTTCCGTGTCAGGCATCACGGTCATCAAAAGAATTACGGCCTCGACGTCATCAGACAAGCCAGGAAACACTGCCGCTGAAGGACATACTGTTGGAGTTGATGACCAAGTGAGTTTCTGGTGATAATATTTCTGTAGATGTGGACATGAATGCTTTGATTTTGGCAGTAGGGCTGTTCGCACTGTCTTTGTAGTCTTTAAAAGCAGCCTTTAAGAAACTTTTGTCAGTCTGGTGTACTGGTTAAAATGGCTTGAGTTCTGGTCTTAGTTAAACTTAAAGAAACTGTTTGTGTAGTAGAAGACACCGCATTTAACTTTGTTCAGTCTCCGGGATTTTAGACTGTGTTTTATGTTTTTAAGAGGTAGGACATTGTGCAAAGAGAGTACAAAGACGAAAGAGTACACATACAAGAAACCAACTTATGTCTACTGTGTATGAAATTGAAAGCATTGTGCTGACATTGCTTGGGTTTTTATTACCAACAAGAAAGGGATACACCTGTGATCTACATGTATACATCTATTCAGTATCTGTTGCTCTCGTTTGTGAAGTTGGTGGCAGATAAGCAGTGCATCTCCCCACTGAATTTCCTTTCAAATAATGTGACACTCATTTTGCAGGTGTGTTGAGTCGCCCAACGATCCTTACATGGCACTTGATGAGAGACACTGGCCAGCGTATGTTGAACTGTTGCTGCGTTGTAACATAGTCCTGCAGCATCCTGACGACGATCGGCGCATCAAGTTAGTTCCCTTCCACCTCTGATGAGACTTTCGTCAGCGTCCCTCATTGTGGCAAGTGTTAGGCGTGAAGGAAGCTTCTGAAGCTTGTGGTCAGGATCGCATGTTTGGCACAGAACTTTTCAGCAGTGGGAACAGAGTCTGGTCAGGATCACATGTTTGGCACAGAACTTTTCAGTAGTGGAAACAGCTCAGTCTGGTCAGAATCCCATGTTTGGCATGGGACTTTTCAGCAGTGGAAACAGCTCAGTCTGGTCAGAATCCCATGTTTGGCACGGGACTTTTCAGCAGTGGGAACAGCTCAGTCTGGTCAAAAACATGTTTGACACAGGACTTTTCAGCAGTGGGAACAGAGTCTGGTCAGGATCACATGTTTGGCATGGGACTTTTCAGCAGTGGGAACAGCTCAGTCACTCCCAGAATATCAGTACACAGGACAACGTTGCCAGTGTGATGAATAATTCAGACCTCCAACTGTTCTGTAGCAGTGTACAGCATAGGCTGTGTGCTGATGACATTTTCAAGTGCTACACATTATCATCATGATTGTGTACTGTCTTCTTGACTCTTATGGGAGTGGTGTGTGTGTGTGTGTGTGTGTGTGTGTGGAGTGGCTTGATGTAAATGTGAAAATAAACTTTCTGCTTTGTCTCATTGTACATGTTTCAGTTTCACATCATTTACAGACACTATACTTGTAGTATAATGCAGTGGCATGTGATATAAAATTAAAATACTTGGAGAACAGGAATTGCGCTACTGAGCACCAGTTCAGTCCAGTGTGTAACACGGCTCTGTGGACCTGGGATGTGTTCAGTAGTAAAGAATGTTGGGCAAAATCAAACAGTATCTCAGCTTTTGTCTTTTCGACTTGTTTGTTTGTCCTTGTATGTTGCTGGCTAACTCTAATGATCACTACTGTTGACAAGCGTTTTCAGGGATAGGCAGGTCTGTGACATCCCTGGTGACTACTGTTTGTGTCTGCAAGACTAGAGATGGCTTAGTGGATTGGCTAGTCAAGAGTGCTGGGTAGCGTTCTTGTCCTGGAGTACGGGACGTCCAAGTGGAATTGATGAGAAATACCTTAGTCTTCAGATGCAGAAGATAATAGAGGATTCTGGTTTTTCCTTATAAAACACAAAGCATGATTATGGATAGCAGTCACATGGCAAAGCATAAATAAAAAGCTGAATCATATACTGTACATTCACTAATCAAGGAGCAGCACTACAGTTCATGAGTATCATTCAGGAATAATAACTGGTCTAGATCTTTCAATGTACCTGCATGTACATACATGTATAAATTTAGTACCAGCAGACAGATTAGAGCACAGGCTTATTCTATGACACCACACAACTGTCTCGCTTTCCGTCCATGCTTCCAGGCAGAGCATTCTGAAGGCCAGCTACAGCGGCTTCTTCAAACACTTTCTTCAGTCCCGTCAAGTTCCGAGCGGAGCTCTCACAGTAGGTGTGCGCATTCAGATCTTGTGCCACAGATTTGGCATGTGAGAATGAGACGGTTGCGGAGGATGGCTTTCCCTCTATCTGGGCTTTAATGCGCTCGTCCACCTTTGTGGCAACAAGAACGAAGGGGGCTGAGGCATTGTAGCTGCGGATCTCGGGCACCCAGTGGTCTTTAACACGCTCAAGGGTCCCGGGGTTGGTGACATCGAAACAGACGATGAAGACATCGGCTGAAGCACACACCTTCTCCCGCAACTTCTGGTACTCATCCTGAAAAAAAAATTGTAATTTGTATGCTACTGGCAACTAACCCTACAGCCAACAACACACCGTTTTTTTTGTCGCCAACGTGTCATTCATCAGCATGAGAAAAAAATAACATAAAAAGTCTGGCAGTCAGATTTGCGCACTGACAGTTTATACAAGTCCAGGTGAAAATGTATGCAATGTCTTTTTCAAGGTCTTTCTGTACTGATCCCGCATCTCACTAAGGTTGAAATGTTTCCGCTATTTACAGGAACTTCCGTGCACACAAAGCATACGTAAATGTCGCTTCCCATACACATTGTTTCTTTACTCTCTAGTTTCCAGTCTGGTTAAGTCACCCTTTACTAGACATGTACCATGTTTTGAAAAGTGCGGTCATAAAACGTATACTGACCATTCCCACAGTGTCCACCAGTGTCATGCTGACCTCCACGCCATCTTGCTTCAAGTGCACTGGATGACGTGTCAGGTGGTCGAACTCTGCAAAATAAATACAGTATTACACCCATGTGTTATCGGGCATCAGCTGGTTATTTTATGACATGCCATAAGCAAGAAGGATTTGTGCTATGTTAAACGTCTTCTGTCTACCGAAAGGGTCTTTTGTTCTCGTTCACCAGCACACCGTTAGGCCAGACTGCAAGACGTATGTTTGGAGGTGATTTCAGCGAGGAGCAAATGGCTGTGGAACGGGCGAGGGGAGGGGGATGGGGGAAGGGATACTGGAAGAAGAAATGCACAATTTTTTTGCCCTGTTGGGATCACACCCACGACATTCCGGGCCGACCGCGAGACCGATGTTCATCCTCATAACTGAGCCACACACCCCCAACCCAACCCCAGTCAGTCTCGCCCTCTCGACGTGACGCGCGTTAGGCGATTATCTGAGAAACTCACGAGTCAGTGACACCCTTCATATTCGACTGTGACTAATTAGGCCTAATTGCACTTGTCCCAGTCCTGTCTTACTATCGCTCGTGTATCAGTGCACAACCCTGTTCCGGGACCGTCGCTTCCCTAGGAAGCGACGGTCCCGGAACAGGGCTGGGACTGGCAGCATACCGCTCTTTGTTGTTGTTGTTGTTTTCGCTTATGTTGGAGATGGGTTTGTTATTGGTTGCAGTAGCGAAAAATATTGCCTGTTCGTTGCGGGAAATGACGGACGAATACATCTAGACTACAAGCGCCTTTACATGCCACTCAGATCACCGTAAGGCCGGTATTTGAAGTATCGTATGTTCAGGTAAAAACTGAAATGTCAACGCCCACTGTACAAAACAAGCCACCCTTGTCAGTTCCGTGAGGGATATCAGTCAAAGGGTCGACACTGACACGTTTCCCACGGTTTTATTTAGGATATCGTATAATGATTTTAACTGGTGAGCTACCGGCTATGGTTTCAGTTGTGTTTACTTGGTGGTAGTGGTGAGGGGGGGGGGGGGCAGCCTGGAAGGGATCTCTACACTGATCAACTGACACGGGGGTGGGGGGAGGGGGCTCTTTCTTGCGTCCAGTTGGTGGAGAAAAATATTGTAGTAGTCAGGTATGCTTTGAAACTTGACTATGATGAGCGAAAGTCACGACAGAAAGTGATAAACAACAAGATGAATCGACGCCGTATGATACATAACATGAAACTTGAGAACACTGCGCCCCACCGCGTCAGTGAAACTTGAGATGAAAGAAAATTGCCAGGCCTCGAAGTACACCGGCAGTACCGGTATAAAATTGGGGTACAGTATATATGTACATCTCTTTTCTTCAATGAGATCATCACACTGATGAGATAATACTGTGCTTTGAAACTGATGATCGCTCCAATGATGTACTAAGGGGTCATGCAGTTGTGCCACAGTTACGGTATCAGCGGCTCCAAACGGCTGTCGCACCCTTCCTTTTAACTCAGTTTGTCTTCACAATACACATGTTGCACAATAAGTTCTAAAATTGCGGCCAGTGTCACCCTATGGTTCCTTGTCATGCTCTTCCTCAGTCTCTCTCTCTCTCTCTCTCTCTCTCTCTCTCGTGTGCGTGCGTGCGTGTGTGTGTGTGTGTGACGTGTGTGTGTGTGTGTGTGTGTGTGTGTGTGTGTGCTTTTTGCAGACACTGACGACAACTTTGAACTGAAAGTAAACAACGAGTCAAGCCAGTTCAGTCGACTCGGTGCCGCTAATCCGTCAACTTGAAGGCAGCTTGCCGGCTATGCACCGTGACGCGACTAACGACTTGTAGATTAGCCCCCTAAATCCCGTCTATGTGTGAGTTCAAGTGTGTGCGTGTGAGTTCAAAAACCGTTCAATCAATAGACTCGGCAGATTTGTCACAAAGAGCATAATGCAAACCTGAACGACGCAATAAGGCACTTGTGTTACATTTTTTTCCCCCCGAATATGACATTTCATTTGGCTTATATAGGCTATGCACGTATTGATCGTAGCATGAAATTACCAGCCGGTCGTTACATAGCCAACCAAATACTCCATGTTTCCAGACAGACACGAGGACAGGGCCGAGGCAGTACACAGACATGTCAGTTTACTGTCAAGGTGGTCACATCAGTTGTTGTTGTTGTCAATACTTCATTCAGTAAAAGATTCAGCGTGACCTATCGTTTATGATATATATCTGCACGGTCCGAGTCAGTGAACAGTCCGGCCGCTCATCATCATTCAATGAATTAATTCAGTTGTGGTGGACAAAGAGCTTGTGGAGATGGCAATAAATGATAATAATAATGACGAAGATTTTTATAGCGCCTATCCTTTGGGAAGCTCTAAGCGCCTCACAAAGGGGGGGGGGGGGGGGGTATGTGTGGAGTGGGGAGAGGACCGGGGGGGGGGGGGGGCGGTAGGTCGTGGAGAGCCGTGCAAGCAACAGAGACCATCTTGCAGCAAGGCAGGGGTAGTAGAGCCGCTCAAGCAATAAAGACTATCTTGCAGAAAAAAGAGAGGTGTGTGTGTGCGTGTGTGTGTGTGTGTGTGGGGGGGGGGGGGGGGGGGGGGTGGTTACAATAATACAAACAGATAAATAAACAGTTTGTAACACAAATCACCCTCAACACACAAGTATACTGTCACGCGCGTGAATAAAACTGACTCAAAAATAAATATACAGCACGGACTGGCGGAGTGTTCTGGTACTGAGTCTATTGTGACTACTGAAACAAATAGGTATTCAAAACAGATGCAAAACAAAGCAGATTCAATAGAGTGAAGTGTCAACGACTGGAATCTCGATGCAGTCAGCTTGTATGTAAGCAAATACCATATCAGTTTTCAGACACCAGCGATGAATTTCCATAAATACACATCTGTTCAAAAGCCGCCGTCGGAAAGGTGGCCGTGGGAAGAGTACTGGCCTATTCAAGTCGACGTGATACGGTGTCGCACTTTCAGGCAATATTATGAGGTCGAGTCGTGTCAGCTATGAGTGTTTACAAGGGGTGCTCATCGCTGAAATGCCTGAAGGACTGGTTGTGGTATCGAAATGGAAACAAAAATAAGCGGCTCACGAGAGGACGAAGAATCTTGAGATATTGTGCGACACTGTGACGCTGTGTCCAGGCGCGCTTTTCCTATGGTTAGGCGACACAAATTTTCCACAAGAGGTAACGAAAATTACACACACACACCCACACCGGTACACACACACACACCGTGGCACACACACACACACACACACACACACACAGAGTAGACCATATACCTGAGTGCCAGTCCATTGCACCTTGCACGTGACCGGTCGGGAACTTGCCGGACATGTAGGCCAGCAGCATGCATGTCTTGCCAACACCACCATCGCCAACCACAGCAACCACCAGGCTGGCGTTGCCCCTTGACCTCCGCGCCCCGCTCTCTCCACTCTTGCTTCCACGCTTTGTCGCCATGAGTCAGTGGTGGATGGTTCGAAACCACTGAGATCAATGTGGTTAAAGAAAACTCGATAGAAATCGGTCACAACCTGAAGTAAGTCAGCGAAACACTAAGCTTCGATTTGTTTTCTCTTTCAGTTCCGATGAGACTGTTTAGCACTGAGAGTCTGTTGTCAGCGTGCCTTTGCCTTTACTGAGTTTTCAGGCGCTGAATTCAGTCAGACATGGAGATAATTTTATAGTCAATGTCAAGCCGGATTGTTAATTGGTGAAACTTGACTGACAGACCGGATGTCGAAAACGAGTCGAGATTACCCAACTGGGACACTGTCAACAGCGGATCAGCTTGGCCGAAAATCACCATACGGCATTCTTCCCGAAAACTGCACAACTTGAGATCTCGCTGTTCGTAGTGATGGATCAGAGGCACTGACGCAAATGACTGATGAGTACAGGCCGCCTAGTCTGTGTCACTATGATGTAATGAGCTTGGGCAATGTGTCATATCCTGGTACTCTCTGTTTTGGCCCATTCATGATCATCCCAGTCCGCCGCCGCCGGGCTGTCACTGACGGAGTCAATTGCAGCTGGAACTGTGTGCCAGTGTGCTCATACAGTGCTGCAGCTGAACTTGAACTAAATTTGTCACTTCATACTACATCTACACACCCTTCGTGTATTTACTATGTCCGGCTATCACTCAGTGAAACCCACTCGGACACTGATGTGGGATGTACGTGTCACTGTCAGAAGTCTTCCTGTTGTCTTCATCCGTCTGCATCCGCAGCAAGGCAGACCCGGCACTTCCCCGCGGCCTTACTGCACTTCGCCTATTCACTCGTTCGGTGACACCGATCCGTTGATCAGCCGGATTGTCTCTATCGCTGTTTAACACTAAGATGAAAGTTGTCCAAGCGCTAGCGTACCAGGCTGTACATACGAAGTTCAATTTTTTTTTCAGTCTCCGGGTCAAACGCACGCTAGTGACAACAACTGCATTGCGGTGCAGGCCGGCCTCACTTGACGTCGTCTCTAACAGCCGGAAAAAGATCTGTATTGTGTGTGTCCGTTTAACTTGTATACACTTGTATCGGCCTGCTGAGTCACCAACAGATTCTCATTATCCGCCGGTACGCACTGGCAGGGACTGAAACGGTCCTGGGAACTGATTCTGTTTCTGACATCGACCCAATGACACCCAATCAGGGCATGAACGTGAAACCTTTTAAGCTGGTCATTTCAGTCTTCACACATCCATTCAAACCGCAAAATAAATATTCGTATGATCTGTACCTTTTGCCACGACTACGGAGCCTCGACTGACTGACTAGGAGACAGACCATGCACTGAGTGATGCAGTCGTCAGTGATGCCAGCTGATAAAACAAAGCGCGAGAGAACCGGCCCCGTCGACGTCACAATAAGATTCTCTTTGGTGTCAGTCCTCGAATGACTCCCGGCCGGCCTGGCTGTGCCGGCAGTCTTCTCAGTGAAGAGCGTCCAGGGTTCCTTTGTCAATGAGCTAGCGGGCGTGTAAATTATCGTCAATATTGCCGCAGCCCCAGCATCACAGAGCTGGCTTATTTCGTCGGTTGTTTCAGTTGACTCAAAATCAAACTGATATGCCGGTTCCGGCTTTTCAGTCAGTCCCGGCTAGTCGGCGTCAGAAACTGGCTCCACTCCGGAACAGCCGCAGCAGAAATAGGAAATAGGAAGAATATTTTGCCGCCCGGCCAGTGAAATGGGGCGGTCCTTGTTCTGTTCAGTTGTGTCACCCCTCCCAAACCGTCACACACACACACACACACACACACACACTATCTCTCCCCCCCCCCCCCTTTCGGTCTTTGGTCCCACTCCCCCCCCCCCTCTCCCTCCGTCTTATGACACAGCTGCTGCAGATGTGAGCCGGCCGGAAAGACTTGGGAGACTGGGAATAGAGGACAGGAGGGGAGGGGGTGTGAGATGCAAGAAACTCGGTACTGCAAACACTCGACTGAGAAAGTTCAGTCAGGCTCAGCCGAGCGACCAGCCCCCAACCCTTTATACTTTACTACATGCTTGGCAGAATAACCTATAGACCGGTTTTCCACAACACTGGGACACGCAGCTTTGAACGATCCGTGCTCAACAGCGCACTAAGCTACTCAACTTGTGCACAGAACGTGTGTAGAAAAGTTTGTGTCACCGGTCACACCAGCACACAAAGCCATTGGCACAGGGTTTTGTAGAGGCTGAGATTGCTGTGCTGATATTTTTGAGGCCGGCAGGAGGCCCGCCTTGCTTTTTATGATCAGTAAAAGTGACAGCCACAGTGTGTCGGCTAGCGGGCCAAATGCGTACATACGACAGGGCTGTGAAGAGCCCAGAACGAGACTGTCTATCAGTACTGACAACGTCATTGGCGTTTAAGCCGGTACGAATAGTCAGATTAGACACGGGTGTCACTGAGTTCACCCCGGTGTTCAACTTCAAAGCATATTAGCTAATTCAACCAGACCGTCGTACACTGACTGAACTGCACCACATCAGCGGGCATACACTGACACACCGGCACACACACTGACACACACACACACACACACACACACTGTGACACTGACTGACGCGCGCGCGCGCTCGACGGCGCCGGTGACTGCCGGAACGGCAGAACTGAGTCAGTAAAAGCCATGTAGAGTACCGTGCAAGAAAAGCTACTATTAATGTTACCACTGATATTAGCGGCCTCCGTGAGTCAGTTTTGCCAATACAAACTGAAATCAGTTGTAACTGCAGTGATGTTGCCAGGATTTTTTTTTTCTTCGGCGATTTAGCCGAAACAGCCATGAAAGTTTCGGCTTTTTACAGAAAGTTTCAGTCAGTCGTCTCTCTCTGCCGAAGCAGTTTCACAAGTTTTTCGACTAGATCCCCTACTGTTACGTGCTCCCTCCACCTCTGTAGATACATATCCTCACCGAAAGTTGCGTTTTCTTGGAAACTGATTAGTCCAGCCAGCACAGGAATCTCGCAGAAACGGACATAATCAAGCCGATTCACTCGTGAAAACTTCGGCTCGGCCTGGCAGCCGACATCAGTGACAGCCGGACGGATTATCGGCTTTTTCAAAACAAATTCAGCTTTTAGCCGAGATCCGACCCCAAACGACATCCATGTACTTGACGCCTCCGGAGTGTTGCATTTCAGTTTGCTCCGGATCATTTCAGTTTGCTCCGGAACGGCTTCCATTCAGTCAGTGCCGGGTGAAAAAACTTGAAAACTGAACTGGCCGGGAGAAAACTGAAAAAAACGCAACCCTATTATCAGTATCGTGACTGTGACGACTGATTACAACACGCCTACTGGCTACTACCATCCATTCCAACCCGCTGCTGACCCCCGCCAAAACCTATCTACACTGAAACAAAAGTTTCAGTGTGTCCTGCACTGATCTCAGCCGTCAAAATCCACCAGCATCCGTAACAACGACCGCGTTTCCGCGACCCGGCAGACGTCAGTTACCGTCAGTCTCTCGCTGCCACTGTGCGGCTATGCCGCACAACAGTTATGTCCTTGTTTGTAGTACTACTGATCATGGGCGCGGCACGGTCGATCCTGCACTCTTAATTATTATGTGCATCAGCTAAATATCAAGATTACCTAGCAAGTATTTGTAAAAATTCGGCGCTCAGACCAAATGCAAACTGAATCTGGCCGGCTGCCCGGCTACTGAGCTGACTTCACAGTTGAAAAGCCGGTTCCATCGACAAACTGACGGTTTTTCCAGCTGCATCACCGATGACCGTGACGGATGATGATCAACACTGAGGCGGCGGCCCTAAAACCGCGGGCTTGGGACCTACAAAATGCCAGCGCCAACTTGCACGGCTTCCGCCGACTCAGTCACTGAGTTCAGTTCCATCTTCAGAGCCCGAACCCGGCCCTCACGGTTGCCGGGAGTACACCTTGACTGAAACAGGCGCCGGATTTACACTGAGCCTGCAACTTAAAAATTAATGACCTCACACGGCGGCATAATTTCAACACGATTAGCCTAGGGCCGATAGATCAGAGACATACATGAAACACCATAATGTTTGGATAGACTGACACATTCACTCAGTGATGATCTCAGTCATACATAATTTCAACATTAACCTGATCATTACCATCAGTATCGCCGTCATCGCCACCTCGAGTCTCAGCGGGCTCCACCGGGGACGAGTCAGTCTAGCCGCAAACTTGAATTCTGAGACCCGGTTGCTTGCAGTGCGCGGCATTAGTATTCACTGACAAAAAACTTGACTAACCGTCCGAGTCTATAGTAACCCCAGTCACGGCACGTCTGGCTACTGAGTAAGAGGTCGAGGTCGTACCTTTCAGTTAGCAAGCCAAGACCTATCCGGCATGGGCATGGTTCCCGAGTAAGACTGTATCTGTGTAAATTGTATTGGTACATATACATTTTTTTGTTTTTGGTTTTGTTGTTTTGTTATGTTTGTTTTTTGTTTTGGTTTTTTCGTTTTGTTTTGTTTTGTTTTGGTTATCCTGTTTGTTTGTTTTTTTTTGAGTGCAAACATGTATGTGACAATTGTGACGCAGGTGGCTGTGATGTATGTATGTCTATCTTTTTTTTCCAATTCCCCTAGAGGGTGGGAAAATAAACTTGACTTGACTTGACTAACTCCGCCCCCCCCCCCCCCAATCCCGGGTCCCCCGGCGCAGCCGGCCTTCCTCCCCATGTCAGTACTATTCGGCCCACGTCAGGCTCACTGAACACGTGCGTGACAGCCGGTTTGCTTCCTATATAATTAGTTTACTTTCTATCTAACTAATACTGAATTAGCGTAACTTGATGGCAAGAATGAAACTCCAGTCAGTCACTGAGTTAGGCCGTTCATCAAGACTGACGGTCAGTGTAGGTCAGTTGACTCACTGAGTCCAGTCCGGCCGGCATGGGCTCAGCACGATCAGTGGTGGAATGTCCGCAGAGGCGTCGGTACTTCAGGAAGCGAGGCCGAATCAAAAAGGGCATGTACAAGTGATATCGCCAGTGGGCCCGGCGTTGAAGATTCGAACCCAACAGTGACTCGGTTCAGTTCAGTTACCGCGGCTACAGTACTAGTACAGTACCCGGCCATCTTCGGCGGCCACTGGCCGGCTGTCCGTCAGCCTCCTCTCCGGCCGCACGGTCTGCTGTCTGTCTGTCTCTCTAAAAGGCCAAAGTATCTTTCTGGTGTTGATTTGAGTTGTGAACGGCCGTTGTGCGGATGGCAAATTGAGGAAACTGTTTTTTGTTTTTTTGTTGTTGTTTTTATACGGAACTAGTTTTTCGGTATTGTGACTGATTTTGAGCACCATACTTTTTATGAGTTACCTCTCTTGTTTTCCTACGTCATATCCGTTTTCGATTTCAGACATGGTTTCAGCGCGGTGGGTGACAGCGTGTGTGTAAAAAAACGTTTTGTTACTTCTTGCCACTTCTGTGGGACCTCCTGTACGTTTTTGCTAGTTCCTGGAGAACATAAAGTTGTCCTGAAAAGGTCGTGGCAGTTCTGAAGACAATCTGATTCCACAGAAATGGATGGCCAAGATATTGCATTTTCGTCATTGTGTCAAGTTTTTCTGGAGTTCATTGAAAAAGTGAGTGTGCCATTGGAATTTTTATATTGTTTGTTTGTTAATCTTGTTGAGTTGCTTTGTTTCCGTCATTTGCGCTTGTTTGCTTAGCAGTGTAAGTGTCGGGTGAAAATAACTGTTTGATGAAAAATGTCTGCACGTGACTGATAGCTTTTCTTCAACTCGAGCTCATTCTGTAACAGTAAGTGGGCAACGAATTTTGTCTTTTGTCTCTTCCAGGTGTTCGGGGAAACGCACAAAGGAAGTCTGGCAGAAGTTCTGTCTGAACACGGCAGCAGGGCACGTCACATGACTACAAATGAAATCGGAGTTCATTTGGATTCTCTGATTGCAAACCTACAGGTACTGGCAATGGCATACAACTTACAAGCTAGCAAGCTAGTGATTACAGGATAGTATTGCGATATATATATATGTATACGATAACTTCTTCACACACACACACACATATATATATATATATATGTGAAGAAGTCATACAATTTTGTATGATTTACAGGATTTGATGAATCAGGATGTATGTGTATGACATTGTGTGTAATTTTCATTTTCACTAATTTCAGGATTTGAGGAAAAGTTTTTCCGCCGTAGATGATAAAGATGGCCGCAACAGAACTGCAGATGGAAGTCAGGAAATCTCATCAAAGATGCATTCTAGTGGCCCTCCCAGTGCTCCAGCAAGAAACCATGGAGATGACTACATTCAGGTTGAGGACAGCAACACAGGATCTGCTGATTTTGATGCCAGTGTTTCCACAAGCTCAGTGAATGCAGACCCAGGGTTGTCTTCACAGGAAACCGTGACAAGCACAAAACCACAGACAGCATGTGGACGTGATGCACCCAGAGTGGCAGACCCAAATCTTGTCCAGATAAGAGCATCAAAAGCAGAGGTTAGTTTTTATTTGTTTATTTATTTATTTATTAATAGCACAGTTGTGTGTGTGTGTGTGTGTGTGTGTGTGTGTGTGTGTGTGTGTGTGCGAATTTAACCTTTGTCACATTTTAATTAAATTCAAAGAATTTATGATATTTGCAGTTCACTATCATCATCTTTTGTCTGTAGGTGGAACGAAGGATAGCAGCATTTATCAACCACAAGCAATCAGAAGTGAATGAAATGAATGTTAGGGAGTTCTGCTATGGCCTTCCAGATTCAGGTAAGATATTGGTCTATACCCTAACCCACCCACCTAGAGAACAAAACAAATGGTGCTGTAGTGACCAGAAGGGTATTGTGTTACCTTTCACTTTCATTAATAGTAATAATACGGCATTCAACAACTTACATCAACTCTGAGGTACTTGGGGGGGGGGGGGGTGCAGGGTAGATGTGTTTTGTTTTAAGCAGCTCTGCTGCATGCATATTTTCAGTTTAAGCATCCTTGAACAGCCCGTATAGTTTTGTGTTGAAGTCAAACAAACATTTATTTTATAGTATGCCAGGGCTTCAGGATCGTGTCGGACATGGTTCATAGTCATAGACCATTTTATTTTCAAAACGTCTGAATACTTTCTTACAAAGGGGGACAGTATTCGGGACAAATGTCCTAATGCTTTTGTGGTCAGACAGGACATTTTCTTCTGTTATACATGTAGTTCAAATTGGTATGAAGCCCTGGTATGCTATAATCACAGAAACAAACATGAACCTTGCATCTTACATACAGCTCAGTATAGAGGTGTGTGTATGAATGAAGTATGTGTAATTCCCTTTCCAGAGAACAGCTGCGCACGTGTGGACGCTGTGTTTGTTGGGAGAGCAGGCAGCTCCAGTCACCTGAAAGTCACACGTGTCTTTAACACTCATGGGCCACAAACTCGCCTTGCAGCAGCTCCACATATTGACACCCAGCTTCAGAGCAATAGGCGTCCTACTGTCAGCTTGGAGGAGTCAGTGGAGGAACGGCTGAGAAACGTTGAGGAACACTTGTCTGTTGGCAAAGGTGTGTCCCCCACCCCCCACCCATTTGTCTTTCTAATATTACATCAGCATGTAGTAATGATAAATTCATTCGTGCCTAACCTTCCTGGCAAAGTGTCTGCATGTTCTGTCAAAGTGTATTGAAAAAGTCTTGGCTTCAGTTTTGTAATTAAAAGATAACCATCTTACTGTGTTTTTCCTTAAGTCTATGTTAGTGGATGTCTGTGACATGGAATCATTTCTTCTCCCCTTGATTTCACTCTCATGATAAACTTGTGCATTTGCTTTTCAGATTCCAAGATGGATATGTTCAGTCGCCTGAAAGTGTTGGAAGAAAGAGTCCTCTTTCTTGAGGGAGTGTCCCCTGAATATTTCAAAACTGGTGTAAGTAACATCTGTAGCCTCCTGTCTTTCAAGAACTGAAAGAAACCACTTAAAATGCTGCTTCCCTTCGGCTTTTAAAAACTAAGCACAATGTCTTCAGCACTTCATCTGCTTATTATGCTACTAATGCTACTGTTCACTCAGTGACCCATACATCCATGTTTCAGGGTTTAAGTTCCTTTCGGTAGATTTCCACCTTTGGCTAAAAATTTTCCTCCCCTCAGAAATTGAGAAAGTGTTTCCTCCTCTGAGGCATTTATAATCGTGCCAAAAAACGCCAAACTGCACAGATTTTAGTTTAATATAGATAATTTTGAAAAAATTCTGGGGGAGCATGTCCCCGGATACCTGTAGCATAACACTTTTCTTCCTTTCAGATCATGGACCATTTTATGCCCTGATGTTTTTTTGGTCACAAAGTTTTGTGTGTCAAGTTGACATCTGAATTCAGATACCTAACAGTTGACTGAACGATTGCTCTACAGCCACCCCCACCCAAGCGAAAGAAACTTGAGCATTTATCTGCCCCTGCCCAGCCCAATCCTGCTCAGGTGAAGAAGGTATTGTACTGTCACACGAGTTTCACTATATATGTTTAGAAATATGTTTAGTTCGGTGCTGCGAATGAACATTGAATTCAGTGTTCCCGGTTACGCACAAGTGTGCATATTTGCATGTACAAATTTGAGAACAGCGCGTCGCAGGGGACGCACCTTTTTGGTCTCTCATAATGCGCTAGTTGTTAAGCGTGTGGGTTCCTTGCCTTGCCGATTCGCTGTTGCTGATGCTCTACAAATCACATGCATCTCTCCTACTTGAATGCTTTTTGTCAACATCAAATGGTTTTGACTTTCAGACTTTTTGTTATTGTACCAAAAGACCATGGCCCCTGTAAAATTTACGATAGAACCCTAAAAAATATGGAGAGAGGGTCCCAAGGACCCTTGTATTTTCGATTCACAGGGAACAATGAAATTGCTTCCTGAAGTAAGACAAAGCTGTGGCACGGACAGGTTTTTACTGACAAGAGTACGAACGCACCATGGCTTTGCATTTCAAGATTTGAGCACACAGCAGACGGAAAAATGGTTGTTTTGTTGTTGTTACTGTTGTTTTTAGTGATGTTATCACATGGTCTTTTTTTTTTTTCAGGAATACCAGAATCTGTCGGACATCAATCAGCGAATTCAAGAGCTGCAGACAGCATTACAACAAAAAGCGAAACATGATCCAATGCACTAATCTTTTCTTTCTCTGTTTCTTCTTGTGAGTGGATATATGTGTGAGGATGAGAGAGAGAGAGAGAAGTAATGGTTTTAGTGAGCAAAATTAAATACATGTATATCAACCTCCTTTTTGTCTTCATGAAGCATTCTCTGTTAGTGTTACATCCAGCTTTTCTAGTCAACAGCAAATGTGAACATTTACAGCTAATTGTGTGTGTGTGCGCAAAAGAATGAAGAGAGCTAAGAAAAAAAAAAGAAAAAAAAAAGACTGCAGTCATAACAAAAGCAAAAACATTGACCTTTTCATTAATGTTTATTTCAATTATTTCACAACAATGACCATGCTTCAATGGATCACACCCGATCAATCACACATGCCTAGCCGCACACTACCATTCACACAACACTGCATTCTAATTCAAGTTCAAATGTTGAACTGTGTAATTATTAATAACAATTTTAGTTCAGCCTCAGCTTGGAAACTTTCTTGCTTCATGGAGGTAAAGCAAGTCCATTCTTACACATTTATGCAGGCAGTGCTGTACGCACAAATGTCAAAACATCCTGTTAAATCTCATAAACTGTCTCGGATGAGAAACCTGTTCTTCTTGAGCAGGGGAACTGTTCTGTAGACTGAAATCCTTCAGGCTCCAGCAATGACCGTCCAATGTGGTATTAGCACAAAATGGTTGAGCAGCTGTCTCAAGACTGCGTCCTTGAGGATTGCAAAATGCTTGTGATCCGCATCAGTGAACTCACATCAAGACCTGGCAGCTGCTGGAAAAGCACTGGCAGTGAGATGGCAGCACCTGTTAACAAAAAGAAAAGTTTACACGGAAGTTAATAAAGGACCATTACTTTTGCCTGGTTCTCACACTCGGCGTCCCAACCGAAAGTACGCATGTGGTGGAAAGAGAAGCAGAAGGACAGGAAATCCCCATGCACTTGTACAGGAAATCCCCATGCAATTGTACAAAATGTGCTCAGCACACAAAAATGTTCATAGTGTGGGTTATTTCATGAGGGAGAACACTTTGTCCACATGCATTATTGGATAGATCTGAAAAGTTTCACATTTCTGTGCTGGAGAGGAGACAAGTACTGACTATTTCTGAGCTGGGGAATAGGTGTATGCATAACTTGTGTGGACAGTGTTTGAAAATTGTTATAGTGGGACGACCTACTCAGCTCTACCTGTAAGCTTGCACAAGACGTGTCAGAAGCAAAATGCTTGCAAGCAAATCACTAAGATATACAACAGCACTTACTGTGAGCCAAAAGCTGTGAAAGACGAGCAGGGAAAGGGATGTCGAACCAAGTCAAGTACTGCGACAGACAGCCCACCTCCTGGCTTCTCATGGGAGATCCGGAAAGGTAGTGACTAAGCATGGCCATGTTCCCTGCACAAAGAAAAAAGTGTGTAAGACTAAGACTCTCACTCACTCATGCCCGTTATGCCGTATGGCATATAGGGCAGCAACAAAGGATCGCCACTCCTGCCGGTTCTGGGCCAGCTTCTGAATGCTTCCCCAGGTGTGATGGAGGGTCTTGAGCTCCCCTTCCACGGTTCGAAGCCAGGTGTTCTTGGGTCGCTTTCGTTTTCTCTCTGGTGTCCAGGTGTAGGGCTGTGCGGATGATGTTATCTGCTATCTCTTCGGATGATGTGTCCGATCCATCTCCATCGTCTTCGCAAGATGATGGTTTCCATGCTGTCCTGGTTCCATTGGACAAGTAGATGTTGGTTGGAGACTGTCTCAGGCCAGAATATGCACAGGATCCTTCTGAGGCTCTCGGTGTGGAAGACTAAGAAAAGACTTGTAAATTCCTCATGTCAATATGACACAGACCTCAGACTCTCATGCAGCGTCAATATTAGATATACATAAAGTGCAAACAGTGTTTATGACAAAAGACAAGAACTAAGAGGTTCCATGCTCAATGTGCAAGAAATGAAATCATCTGCATCCAGAATTGTGAAGCAAGCAAATTGTCACCATACCAGCCTGCCAGGCCTCCAACAGCTCAACGATGTGCTGGGACAGACTGTGTAGAAACTGCTGCTCCAGCAGGCAGGGCGGGGCCGTCGTGTCACTGTGAGGTGGCCGCAGTCTATGTGGGGAGTTGTGATAAGCCAGGCAGAGTTTCAGCTGCCACAATCCTGACGTATGGCCGCAGCGACAACTCTGCTTCACCATCTACAGACGTAAGAAAAAGCAGACTTCTGCAGCTTTTTGTCACGTCAGGAAACAGTAGGCAAGCTTATGAGCAAAGCAGCAAATTCTCCTTAACATGTCCTTTCTCAAAGTTTCTACCTTGCATATGTGATCTATATACTGATGCCTCTTAAAGCAGATGTTTGTAAAAGGGTAAATGCGACTTCAGATTTACATCCATTAGATAACACCTAAGGTAGGTGCCAAATCAAAATGACTTTGGAACTACATACCTGTTCGAGATCAAAGTGTGGGCAGATTGCGTCTGCTTTCTCTTGGACGACACACTGGTACACTACTGTGGACAGCTGCTGAACTGACCTTACATCCTGCAGATGAAAAAAACAATTGAAAAGGCGCGAAACAAAAACACAGACAACTGTTTGATGCAATCACTAATTCTGGCTATACCCTCTTCACCTCTTTCACACAGCTACCAGCAGAAGTCTGTCACCACAAACTTCAGGCAATGTCAGTCAATAAACAGCATACATATTTGAACGACATGTACAAACTACTTGTTAACAAACAGGTTATTACTGTCTGTGGAACCCAGTGCTATACAATGTACATGTATTGCCAAACACCCTCACTAAAAGCAAAGTACAATTGGACTGCTGGTAACGATAGCGCTATGCTTTCTTGCAAGGCAACCCACCAAGTCGGCCTTGAAGCCGAGGAAGAACTCGGCCAGAGCGACAATGCGCGGGTCAGAAGTGAAGAACTTGATCACGTCAGGCTGCAACAGATCGGTCAAAACATCTTAGCACGACATGACTTTCATTCTCTTAGTAATTCTTTTAGCAACACAGAACAAAGAAGGTTGCTATGTGCTTCTACTTTATGGGCTAGGTTTTCATGATCACAAGTTAAAGATGATTTCTCACCCTGGTGAAGGAGTGACTGGAGTGATCAGCAGTCAGTGACTTGCCCAGCATACTGCGGTAGCCCTGCACAAGACAGAAATCGGCAACTAAGGGATGCAACAAGTTTTAGCGTGTATAGTAAACCACCCAGATAAAACTTTATTCATTCTTGTGGTCCAGGCTCTCATACAACAGAACAATAACAAAATAACGTGCATCTCATTTCAATAAGGAAAGTGCAGGTATATAAGTATTACACTCTTTACATATTCAAACAGCACTCCATGCTACCTCATCTGCATATGCACTGTGACAACATTTGATTATGGTATTGCATCACAGCAGTCCATATTACATGCATTAAGTTTGCATTAAGACATTAGAGTTGGTCCGTGTAGATGCATGTTTCCTTAGTTCAAGAAAATTCAGTCTAAATGCCAAAGGTGGTGCATGGTGAGCAGGAAAGCTTTCTGGACCTTACACAAAGTGGATCCGCTCTTACCTTGGGGTCTTTCATGTAGGACAGGTGGCCGGCCCTCTGTTTCACACTCAGCACACCCCCAAATTCCAAAATTGTCCTGAAGGGAAGATAGTAGTGCATTACAGTATATGGAGAGAAAAAAAAAGAAGAAGAAAAAAAAAGCCAAAGCTCAAACTGGAAACTTCGAATAGATACTGGGACAAGACTGTGGAGACATGACAATGGAGTAAAAACTGAAACACTACAGATGAAACTTAAATAAGTATTAATAATAAAGGGTTGCAGGGTATTTGTTGGGGGGGGGGGGGGGATGTTTTCTTTTTTTTTTTTTTTTTAAAGTGGTAACTTTTTTGCTGGGAGGGGGTGGGGTGGGGTGGAGGGGGGGTGTGTGTTGGAACTCAGTTTGCCATTTACCTGAAATCGGCTAAATAGCTGACAATCACAAGCCCTGTAATAATAATCAGATATTGTACAACTCATGAAGGGGGAATATGCACGTTTGTCTCCTTACTTGATCTTGTCCCAGTTTTTGTCTTGGTGGAAGACAATGGGCCAGTAGCGAGGCCCCAACACTTTGATCTGCAACAAGAAAATTAAGATGCTGTTCCCACTGCCAGCACATTCAGATGCTGTACCGTTCTAATGACAAAATGAACATATGCTAGTGTTGAACAGAAAAGCAACAATCCAGAGTAATAAACTGTGTAACAGTATACACAGGCCTAACAGCAGCAAACAGCACAAACCAACAGAGTAACAGTATACTTACTTCCTGAATTGTATGAAGCTCAGGCAGTAGACAGGGTGCATAGGTCTTGAAGCTCTCATTGTGGTATTCAGGGCAGTCCTGCATAAAGAAATGCAGGAACAAAAAAATTAATTCAAAATATGCATCAAACTGTAAGATACACAAAGGCGCTTTAGAGTCAACGGCAAAAACACACACACAAATTCATACACAAGACAGTATTCTTCTAAGACAGCGAGTCCCCATATAAAATCTCAGACAAGCAAAAAGCCCTTGTAGTCAATGACAGGCACGCTGACACTAGTGACAGAAATGAGTTGACCAAACCAGAGACAGAAAATGACAAATTTTCACAATGGTGCATGCCATTTTACATCTTGCTGCTTTACATGTTTATTCTAACAATGCACAATTGTGTAAGATTCTGTGGTGAGGTTCAGGAACACCTCATGGTGTGGGAAAAACCACATGGGCATGTATGATTCTGCAGAGGCGAATGGACACGGCTAAACTTACCTTGTATTTCACTTCAAGAGGCACAAAGCATGCACGACCCGAGTCCACGTCCTGCGGAATCAACATGCGCTGCTGTGTCGCAAGCACGTACAAGTGCCGGAAAGCCTGAAGGTGATGTCTGCCACAAGGAGAAACAGAAAACTGACACGACTGTATGTCTACCAGGCTGGGGAATAGCTGAGGGAAAAAGAGACTGAAACCTAGGCTGGGATGCAAAGGCAGTTCCCTAAGGGGGGAACACAGGGGCCATGTCCCACATAAGACTAAGAGACCAAATTTTAGCATTTCTAAAGGCATTTCGTAGCCTCTCCAAAAAACCCAAACATAAAACACTGCCTTGTTACTGACATGCAAGTCTTCAATAATGAAGGTAGACTGTCTCATCTGACATTACATGTATCATGACAATGTGTGTGCCCTTTTTCCTCCTTCCTTTTCTTTGGCTGAAACTTAGATTTTTTGGCTGAAAGGATAGGAAATTTGGCTGAAAATTGTCCAGCCTCATCTACCTTCTACATACGCCTTGGAGGGGGGGGGGGGGGGAGGGAGGGGGGGGGAGGGAGGGGGTGGGGGGGGGGGGGGGGGGGGGAGTGGGTGTCACGGCCAAACATAAGAGGGCTGTCAGGTCAAGATTCTTGCTGTTAAGTTTGTTACAGTATGCATGCTGCTAAGTGTGTGCACTGCCTTCATTCTCTGGCACACACTTTGGGTTTTGTTTTGCTGTTTTATTCAGTATATCTGTGGACGAGGTGCAATCCATGTGATTGTCAAATCACTAACAAATCACATTACTAACGAGCTATTAAAGCTTCTAATATAATATAAGCCGATCAACATTCAAATCTGCTTCTTAAAAAGACAAGGATTAGTATTCCCCAAAGAACTCACTTGTTGTCCGTACTGGAAGTGGGGAACTTTGGAAAGAAAGCGATCAGCATGGCTCCCACTGCCTCTGGCGTTGTGCTCAAGGTACACCTGGGGAAAAAAATGACACTTACTTGTGACACCAAAACACCTGGCAGAAGTGGCAAAGGAAATTTTGGGGAAGAAAAGCTTGCAGCATAAAGATCTTCTACAATAAAAATTCAGTTGTACACTCAATATTAATCAAAAGCCAGATACAGTTGTGTGTACTGGTAGGGACTTGCACCAGCACTGGAACTGAATCATGATCCAATACTGTACAACACCATAACAACTCTCAATAGTTACTGTGCTTGTCAGCCATACAACAACGTTATGGAAAAATTTTCAATGAAAGCGCTTATCCCTTGCATCCAGTTATCACAACAGTCTCCATGCCCAGACGGAGCATCGACTCTTGGCAAACATCCTCAGAGCTTTTCCACCTCCATTCAATGCACATACTGTTATTTTAAATATGGACAGCACTAGCACCCCAAAAAAAATCCACACAGGATCATGGAGAAAAACCCCCCACTTACTTGCCGCCTCCCAAGAACAGCAGGCCGATGGACATGGCCGTGGCAATGTGGCCACCATATGAGGCCAAACCATAGGTAGGGCCAACACGTTTACGCAGGAAACGTGCCAGTCGCAGAACCTGCAGATCCCCAGTGCCTGCCATAACCTGCGCAGAGGAGGAACATAATGAGACTAAATGTCTGCCCCCAAGGATAATAAAGATTTATATTATTCTCATTCTTAAAATGCTGCAATTTCAACAGCCAGCAGGTAAATGTACTGCGATCATACAAAAAGCCCAATATTTCCATTCCTCCAACGATTCACAAAACGGTTATTTCTCTTTCCCGACAATAAAGCTATACAGTACCCACCATGCTGAGTGACACAAGGATGATGCTCATGCAGTTCTCCATGATGTTCTTGCCTGCCAGGTCACAGAGAGGAGCCGAGCCGATGATGAGCATGGTCCGATGCATGTAGCTCACCTGCACAAACACGAAGTTACATGTACTGATACTATAAACCACAAGAACAAAATTCAGCTCATTTTTTTTAACCAAATACGTTACGCAGGAGTTTAAACAAGGGGGAGCACGGATAGCCGAATGGTAGAGCGTCAGATTCTCAATGCTCGGGTCATGAGCTTGAACCCTGGATGGGACCAAATATTTGTGCTGGCCCTTTTCAGGTTGCCCCATCTTTGATATCACCCTTATGTGGTGGAAAAGGACGTTAAACACACTCAATCCACCCAACAAACCCTAGTATACAGCACTGGAAGCTCTGTAAACACAGTGTCTGTTTGCAAAAATACTATAACAGAATAAGAGTTAAAAAAAAAAAAAAAAGGAAGCAAAAAAAGCTTAGCAAAAATAATGAAAAGAAAGATGCAGTGGGAGTCTGTGTCTGCGGTACATTATGTGTTAATTAATTTACGGTTGTCATCGACAAGTATAAAAACAGTCTCATTTTTCACCTTCACGTACAGATCATTAAGCAGACATGAACAGAAAGCTGCTCCTACAACTGCAGGCCTGGTCCTCTTCATTTATCTTTTTTTGTATTGCGCAAAGAAAGAGCCTTGCGCAAAGAAAGAGCCATAGGCAATTTTCTAGTTAATTTTTAACTGAACAATAACTGTATATGTCTGCAGTTATACTGTACAAGTCTATTTGTATTTGTAGGAAGTGAAGATGAAAGACACGATGGTCTTTACCAATGTTCTGTAGGCCTGCCCGTTGCTGGTACCAGCAAACTTGAGACCCAGCACCATGCAGCCACCCGCAATGATGTTAATCCATGCTTGGCTGGAGAGGAAACCAGTATGTTAAAATACTGCAGTACGAGGTTGCTCACAGTATTTTCAAGTCAAGTGTTCTACCTTCCCCAGCACAATGAAGGTGACAGTGTTTTGAAAAGTCGAGAGTTGTGTCTCGGTCATGATAATGTCAGGAGATGCTAATGCCCCCCCCCCCCCCCCCAAAAAAAAAAAAAAAAACCAACAAAAAAACAGGCTCAACTGCTACAATCATATAATAAGAATAATAATAATAACAGTACTCATACAGCACTATAACCTATTAATAAATAACAGTGCTAAGCACTTAAAAAAAAAAAAAAAAATCTTGCAATACAGTCCCTTACCTCATGGTTTCCACATCAATGGCATCATCTGTCTCTTCATCAACATCGCCTTGTGGGAAGGCATACTTTTGCACAATCTGATGCAGACAAAAGAAGCAACTGTACAACATCTTGACGTTGTACACAGCTTTTTTTTTAACTGGTGTATGCAGGTAAATAGATAAATGTAACTAATACGCCCTACATAAGGAAGAGACCTCCATGCCTGGACTGCACTTGTAAGTCACCTCAGGACATGCCGCATCCATACAACAACTGCAGACCATAAGTCATGCATGGTCATCATCAATTGTGATGGACAAGCAGCAGCAGCAGCAGCAACATGCCACTGCCGTGTACTGACAATGGCAAATGCAAACAAAAGGAGAGTAAACAGATCATAAAAGTGACACGAAAGTACCTATTCAACTACGTTTAGTGCTGAAATGAAAGGTATAGTGCCTGTCTCACCTCAGGCACATTGCTCTGGACCCACTCTCTGCTGGGCATGACCGTGTCCCACATCACCAGTCCTCGGGCCAGAGTCTGTTCAGAAGATACGAAGGTTAAATCCCACCCATCATGTACCAGACACACTGTTATCATTATCACACACAGTGACCGAAGCGCTGAGCAAGCACATGGCAAAGTACATTTACCCTTTTTTTTTTTTTAAAAACACAAGTGAGGTGTTACAAGCGTGGCTGTGCCTTTTGTTTGTGTTTTGTTTGTATGCTGAAAGATAACAGCTGTATTGTTTTTTGAAGATTGAGTGAGACGGAGACGTTGTTACGTTACGTTCATATTGTGTTTTAGTAATGTAAATCTGTTCCCCGTGATCCAGAAGTTTCTATTGTTATCACGAGTATTGGAGATGTGGTGACCTTGTTTTGACTGTAGCTTATTTCGCCTCGTGCGGCGGCCCGCATTTAAGATCAAGGGCTGAGTCGCTCAGAAATTTATGTCCACACAGAAAGCACAGAAGATCCAAGGAAGACACCAGAATATCCACAGCGGAGCCCAACCAATGAATTAGAAAACTGGACAATATGCACTGGCATTTGCACGAAGGATAAAGAGAATGCCTGACTTACCCTGAGCAGCAAGAAGTCTGGTCGAACCTGGTCCAGCATGAACTGCGTGTCAGGTGCCTCCAGCCATTCTGACACAGCACTGAGAATGACAAACCACCAGTGGAAATTTTCAATACGTGCCACTTTCTGTATAATGTGGATCTGAATTTGTGATGGTGAAATCTACTATAGCGTTGTCAGGTTTTACAGCAGCAAAGAAGAAGTTACAAAAAAAAGAAGTGGACTTCAAAACATTGCTGACATTGTTCTGGTGTGTGTGTGTGTGTGTGTGGGGGGGGGGGGGGGGGGCTCTAACTGATTTCAGGCAACCCACAAAACCATGGCAAGACAACATGGCAAGGTTTTCATCCCTCATGTCCTTTCACCCGATTAACACTTAAGAACTGTACTATGTGGTTTTAGTATACAGACCTGTTGCCAGAGCGGAAGAATAACATTCCAAGAGCAAGAGTGGCTCCAGGTGAAGTCACATCCACGTTGACACAGTCACCCTCCTGGAAAAGGACAAAATGCAGTTTTCTAATGTGTGCCCTTTGTACACCGTAGTGTAATGCCCACAACCACCAGTAACATGACAAAGGGTCCAGATCCCAATACATTAGGTCGATATACACCTCCACAATGAGGTGTTCTGTGCTTACTTGGGAGGCGGCAAGTGAGTGTTTTTCTCCACGATCCTGTGTGGATTTTCTGTGGTTACAAAGTATAGAGACAGTCATCAGTGGCTGAACATCAGCCTCAGGTACTTCTTCTTCTTCTTCTTCTGCGTTCCCTGTTCTGGACTCCGCCTCAGATGATTAGGTTTGTGGCCTCAGGTACATGATCCAAGACAGTTAATGCAACAGACCATTTGAACTGTCAAGCCCCCCCCCCCCCCCCCCCCCCCCCCTCGTTCCCAGGAAGGTGTGAAAATGCTTCACTGTGCACATACATTGTATTGCTCCTGCGGCTGAACGACAAAAATTTACAGAATGATAAAAATGGTAAGATTCTGAATACTGCTGTCAAAGGAAAATCCTTCTTGTCAACCTGCAGAAAAGAGTCAATAAACAGGGCCAACCTAAACACAAGAAAAGCCTCGGTTACAAGAAAAAAAAAATCTCAAATGTATTTCATACTGGCATAATTTTGTGTCCTACCTTTATCAAGTAACTGGGAGACCGGAAACGCTCTCTGTAAATGCCAGGCTGAAAAAAACAAACAAAAAAAGACATGGCACATCAAAACATAAACTATGAATGCCAGCAGCTGTAGCTAAATGCAAACTATGGTAGGAGGAATCTCCTTCTCTGTGATGACCTACTAGGTACACACCAAAGTTTGCCAAGTACCTGGCAACGGGAATAGTGCACTTACCAGAGGACGCCTTTGCCCGCCAACCATCAGATGACACAAGATGTCAGCCATACTGTGGTTGGGAAGTCCAACTGCTTGTTTCCCTTTCTGTAAGGGACAAAGAAAATCATCAAAAACAACAAATAAAATGTTGCCACATAGTTCTGTTGAGTGATTAATTTTTAGTAAATTTTTTAATTTTTACCGTTTATTTCTTGTCTCTTATAGGAAAAAGCAAATCAGGTGTTATCGCAAAACAAACAAACAAACAACCTACCAATGAATCTTTCTACAGCTGTCATAACAAACTGACTAGCAATTAATTTTGTTGTTGTTCTTATTTCATTTTTTTTACAAAAGAACTTTAACCATGTAAGAGTGCTTTACACAAGACGAATCACACAAAAAGTCAGAATTTCTCACCCCAAACATGACCAGACCAAGTGCCATGCCAGCAGCCAAGGAGTACGATTCACGATCTGTGCAGTTCTCCATTTCTGGGCCTGGCGGCCGACCTGGAGGCAAAAGGCAACAACAACAAAAGTTCATGATCAAGAGTGACATGAAAGATTTAGAGCAACACATATTAATTATTAATTTTAGAGTAACAATACATTTGTGTGTGCGCGTGAGTGAGTGCGGTAGTGTGGAGGAAGTTAATGCACTGAGTGAACATCAGCATGACTTGGTTTCTTACAGTTGAAATTGTGCTGTACCAAATATGCATTTGAACAGTACATATTTCATGGGATTAGAAAAGCAAGCCGTGGAGACAGTAGCAGGGCATACATTAAGTAGCATGTGTAAGAAACCACAAGCCCCTGAAGTCCAGAAAGACACTCACCAATTTCTGCCAGCAGCACCTCAGCCATGTGTGTGTGCCCCGTCCCCTGGTAGACGAGCCCCACCCCAAGCACAGCTGCCACCTGTACGTTGTGGGGGATGTTCAGTTCTGTTGATGTTGGGGGCAGCAGGGCTGGGACGTGGACACCCAGGATCTTGGTGGTTGCCAGATCCATGCTCCCTCGCCTATTCAAACAAAACAAATATAAATACATGTAAATAAAAGTGTGAAGTCGGATAGCAGGCGGGAACGCGCTTTGAGGCTTTACGTCTTTCGTCTACCGCAAGGGTGATTTAAAAGTTGGTTCCAGTGGCAAAAGGCCTGTATAAATTTTGGCCCTGTCAGGATCATCAGATCTCCATCCTATGCTCAACCTGTCAAGCCTTAAGACTTCCCTTTCAGAAACAGCAAGGCCTCATCCTAATCCTTAGACAGAGACAACTTTTTATGCTATTCTGTTTAAAAAAAAAAAAAAAGTGTACTGAGACAGACTTACCGAGCAGCAGCTAATCCAAGCAGAATTCCAATGGTGGTCATCTCATGTCCCTGTGAAAATGAAGAGACAGAGTTACAGACAGACAGAGAATGCTGCCTACTGTAGGTCTGATTGGTTCCAAGCCAACACATACTCGAGAAATCTAATTCATGATAAAGTCAACGCATCAGTAAGTATAATTCTCAAACATTAAAACTCATGCAGGATCCAAGACTTTCACTCACCTTGCTCAGGTAGTCATGCACGTTCAGTGTGTCCAGGTTGGGCAGGTGCCCGTTCAGCCCTAGAGCCATCAGGAACCCTGCATACTCGTTGGTCAGCTCATTGTTCTTGGGTTTGTTGTAGATGATCCAGGCGGACTCCAGCTGCAAAGATACCTTTTGTATGACAGGATGTAATGGTGCTTGCTGACAAGGATCACTGCTACAAGTATTACAACACTATAGAGATGAAACTTCTTCCCCAGCCCCCGACGCCTTCCTCCATGCATCTTTTTATTTTCATTTGTTTTATTTAGTTTTTAATTAAATTTATTTATTCACTGAAGGAGCTGAGGGAGAATGAGGGAGAAAAGATGCGAGGGGATGGGGGATGGGTGTCGGGGGGTTCAGTCAGTATAACTTGCTGGACTTGATTGAGTGTACACTGATTGTCCAAATATGGGCAACAGAAGGAGAAGTAAGGCTTCACACCTGAGTGAATTCAGCTATTCTCAAACCAGCCGCCACTCCGTTGTGGAAGTGCGGCCACGCTGTCATGTTGGATGGGACCTCAATCCGTGTCAGGTCAACCGTTGTGTTCCTGCATCACAGGTTTTTATTCATTTGTGAAAAATACACTATATCTGTACCAGGCAGATCACAGTCTGAATGGCTCTACCCTGTCATGCCCTCCAACACACCTCCTTGTGAAATCTGTCTCCACCAACCACCCTTTTTAAACAGTTTGAAGTTATAGCCACACAGAGTAAACATAACAAAAAATTTATTGTTGGGCACAAAGACTTGCATCAGGCCATCTTTATGCATGGGCATATTTTATCACCAGAAGCGGCAAAAAAAATTAACAACTGTAAACAAACACACTGCAATACCTTGGTGGAGCACACCCAGTGAGACACATTTTGGGAATTGGCAGGGCCTCTGTCGTCAGAGGGGTGTATGTACACAGCGTGAACATTCCTCTGAAACAAAACGTTGTACAATCTTCCAGAAAATGTCACCTGCAACTGCTGAAAATTGCAAAATAAAAAATACCAATAACAAAAAAACAAAAAACCAACAACAAAACAACAAAAAGATCAAAAAACAAAACAAAAACAAGCAGGACTGGTGAAGTGGGTGTTTTAAAGTTTAACGCCTTTTGTCCACTGCGTAGGTGAGTTCACAGACGAGCAAAGCAGAGTGGCAAACAGAAAACCCAGATGACAGACAGAGGGTTGTTACACAGACTCACTTTCCTACACATACAACTCAAAAAGAACCTGAACGTAAGTGAACGTGTACCTGCCGACAGGGAGCGCCATGGTGCGAGCACATATTGAGTACAAGGTGCGCTCTTGTTCCTCGATAAAGTCATGGTCGCTGACCTCTGGCCTCTGCACAATGTTGATGGGCACTGGATGAGCTGACTGCAGCATGTGTCTCACCTCCTGCACCCGCAGGTCATCGCTCCACCTTAACGACAGCAGCTGTCAGAAGAAGTGAAACACAACAAAACTAAAACAGTGCCTTTGCCACACATGAAGGTGGTAAGCTGGGGGAAGTGATCTCCTGGTGACATGTCCCATTGTGTGGGAGAGTCAAACACAATCATCAACAGGACTTTATTCTCTAATTTTGAACACAATACCGTGCAAATGAGAAAACTTTATTATGGACACAATCAGGTTCCACAGCGCCTTGGCACAGACGCGATGTCCGCTTGCAGTTAAAGCATACACAGTTAAATCAGCTTATTATAAAGCTTTTAAATAACAATGCATGCGCGCGCACACACACACACACACAGCACGTGCATACACACACACACACACACACAAAGACGCGCGCACGTGCATACACACACACACGCATGCACATGCGAACACAGACACAGACAAACACTGCTAACCTCTTGATCTAGATGCTCCATGCCATCTTCATCATCCTTTGCTAAGTTGTTTTGCGAAGCAGGGCGGTGTGGTGGTGTCCGTACCTGCCCAGGTCGAGATCTGGGGCTGAGAAGTAGCTGCAGCAGATCCTGTCGCCCTGCAGTAACGCAAAGAATTCATTAATGCAGCTCAGGAAAGAATGCACTAGCGCCAGATTCACAGGGAAAACAAAGATGTCTAGGAAAAGACCTATGCTGTTTCAGTCTCACTGAACACATGATGTGCAAAACACTTTTGAAACATTTCAACACAGAGCTACTGCTGCCTCTTTTTCTTCTGATTACATGTAGCATGAAATACCCAAAGCAAAGCATCCATCAGTACTGTGTTTGAGTTCTGAAAAAAAAAAAAAGTGTGCTGCATTTTCACAACAATTTACCCTCACCAAAAATCAATAAAAATTTTTTATTTAAAAACTTTGTCAAGTGTACCTATGAGATTGTACTCCTCCTCAGACCAGTCAGTCAGTGGGTTACAGCGGCAGTGTAGGATTGCCTCCCTCAGCGGCAGAGCCACCCCCACTGGCAGGCAGTCAAGGTCCTTCTGACTGACACCTGTAATGCAAAAACACGAACATGTTAACCCTGCTCCCAATACAGCATGCGATTCCCCAAAATCTTGTGACCACAAAAATGTTGATAAAACAATTGAGTTCACTGAAAAACAAAAGAAAAAAAAGAAGAAGAAGAAAATACATCTGAGTGCTTTGGAACTGTACAATCAAAATAATTATCAAAATATCATGATGTCAAAAAACCAACAAAAAACAAACCAAAAATACCATCACTTTTCACAACCAGTTAACAGGAACAATCACTGACCCAAGTGTGTCATGGAGAGAACCATGCGATGCATGATGTTGCCAACAACAGGAGTGGAGTGAAAGCTGCGAGACATTGACAAGTCAGCTGTAGGTGCTCTGTGACCTGAAAATTGTAACAAGGCCATGATATACATCAGTAACATGACAAGTACGCTGAAGGGGTAGGGCATATTGTGAGTGAGTGTGCATTTGTTATTTTGTGCATGTTTGCAATATTTTGTGCATGTATGTATTATTTCACTGGTGTGTTATTTTGTGTGTGCATAATTTCGTGCATCTCTTTGTGTGTGAAGTTGGCTTGGACTTCCCAAATGCTTCCTGAAACAGTCTGGGGTGAAGCTTTGCTCACCTGAAGGAGCCAGCTTGCGGAGACACCGTGCTACTGCTTGCTCTGCAGATTTGTCCTTGTGGAACATCAGGGCGTACAACTGAAAATACAATTCAACATTTTAGGAATAACCTTCTTCGTCTATTGGAATTGACTCCCGTACTCAATGTTCATGAATTTGCACTGGCTCAAGCTGTTTCCCCACCAACTCGTGCGCTTCTAATCATTTGCCGTTTGATAAAAGGGCTTAAGCTCCACAGATCTGATAAACCCTTTTACTGTTTGACAGCAAACATTCGCCGAGATGGTGATCAGTGACTTCAAAGACAAAAAGAAGAATGTTACTGTATGCACAGTACACCACAAAATATTACGATTACTGATGCAAACTTATACATTTGCCTAGATATGGTAAGACTTCCAAAAATCACTCCAAATTGTCATGTTGTGCAACAAAACACATGAACATACTTACAGATATGACTTTATACATGCTGGAGCAGACGAGAGGAATGTAGATGAGAGGTGGCTGCGGACGTCCCTGGAGATTCTGATAGATCCACTCCATCACACAAGGTGCCTGTGCTGGGTACACCTGAGGGTACTGCATCTTACTCAGCTGCTCTGCAACCACCATCAGCAACAGAAATGCAATGCAATCAAACATAGCACATATCTCTAAAACGGGGATAGGGATGGGATGGGGGTGTAACACCATTTCTCCTAGGATATTACCAGATGATACTACAGGTGGTCCCCTATCGCGTCATGTCATCTGGTAAGTACCTAGGAGAAAGACATTTTACTAAAAAAAAAAATTTTTCCAACGGATATTGCCAGATGACATGATACCTAAAAGAAAGACATAATTTCAAAACAGAAATTTTTTTTTTACAGCGCCACTCATTTTTTCCCTCCCCAAATGCACAGACACACACACATATATATATAGACACAAGGCACAGACAGACACACAAACTTCATTTATTTTGTGTCCACCATCTACTGGCTGGGAGTAAAAACTAATTTAAAAAAATACACACACAAAAAAACCCAGACAACCATAATCAAGTAGAGAGGACTTACCTTCTGAGAACTGGCTCACATCATCATACATGTCAAAGAGCTGTGGAAAATCCCTGCAGTACATGTCAGTGTACGAGTGGCATCTCAGATCCCTGCACAAACAAGACCTCATCGTGAATGAAACGCGAAGAAGGCCCTCATTAGAAATATTCATTTTTATACTTTTTTTTTCAAGATAAAGATCTGAACTAAGGTGTGATATGTCTATAAAAATGCAGTGATTCACTCTTCAATGCTTACCGTGCTATCTGGTAGAGGAGCGGTGCTAAAGACTCCACCTCCTCATGCAGCAACACATTCAGCTTCAATTCCTGGAAACCCAAAGGGAGACCCTTTAGCACCCTTGTTTTGGGCTCATCAACATCCATTTCTCACTCGGCATTGTTTTTGTCCAATGAAAATGATACAATGTATATACATGTATTCGAGGCATTTAGACTCCGCACCTCTAAGCTGTAGCTGTTGATGTGTCGAATTATTCGACAATTCAATTCAAAACCAAGCCCCCCCCCCCCCCCCCCCCCCTTTGGAGGAGGGATGTGCGCTCTGTGTGTGTGTGTGTGTGTTGCCGGTGACTGACATGTTGTTCTGTACTTTTTTGTTTTGTAATGGGCTGTGGCCTGAACAATAAATGAAATGAATTGAATTTCTCACTTGGTCCTGTATCGGCTGGCACCACGTATTAGCCACAGGGAGTTAACACAGAGTGGGAAAACAACAATAACAACGACAAACCATCACTTGAAGAAGACTGATACTTCCACTTTAATACTCAGTCAGAAACTTTTCAACGTTCATCTCCCAGTCAACATAGAGTTCTTGAACTGCCGCTCACCTCGTATGCGAGATGAAGTGAGAGCAGAACAGCTGGGCAGTGCTGGAACAGAAGGGCGCTGGCATCAGCTGCACAAGGCTTGGAGTAGGCACTGCGATCCGGTACAGCTCGACAGTCGTCCAGTGCCAAACTTACTTCTACATCCTCTGACACAAAGCTATGGTGAGCTGAATTCGTAAGGTATTCCCAGTCCTGTGAAAAATGCCATTCATTTGTACATGTCATCATACACAATAGCAGTGAGAAAACACAAAGGAAATGAAAAATTTAAATTTTTATCTGGATAAGTCCCCAAAGTGTATGAACCGCCATGAAAAAAAGGAGACCCATAGAGTCACTTCTCTGACAAATACTTAAACCAAAACAAACTAAACACACACAAAGACAGAAGACATGGTTTTGTTAATTCCAAAATACAACAGCACAAACTGTACGTGTTGCAACCAAGAGGAAGAAAATATTTTTTACTCAGCTTTGAGATCTAAAAAGTATGCAAAGACAGCAAAGTAAGTCTTACATCTTCAGACCCCTGGTCTGAGGGTCGGGCTCTTTTGGCAGACATCACTGGCGACATGGACCGGTCAAATTCACGCTGCACAAGGAGAACAGCTGTGTTATTATTTTGCCCTCAATTCCGTACAGACTGCACTACCTTCACAGGAGCACAAGACCAGTTACACCCCCACCCACAAATTCCGTCACTTCAAATACTGTAGTCAAAAACGCAAGGATGTACCTGGTACACCCAGCCCTTCGGTCCTCCGTGAACTAAAGCTCATAGAACACTTAGCAGTCTGGCCATTAACTATAAAATCTGTTACAGTGATGTTGCGATAATAACTGTTTTTGCCCAAACGTATGTATGTGGTTTCTATTGTATGTATGCATGTATGTTTGTATGTATGCATGTATGTTTGTATGTATCCATGTACGAGTGTAGGTATGTACGTATGTGTTTATGTAGGTATGTACACACAATGGTCGCCATGCAATCAATGCCTGTTTAAGTGCATGCCCATGTGTCAGACTATGTCTTGATCCTGTATGTGCCTGCACCTGTATGTATGTATTTGTGTATGTATATAATAATGTATGTCAAACTATGTCTTGATCATGTATGTGCCTGCACCTGTATGTATGTATTTGTGTATGTATATAATAATGTATGTCAGACTATGTCTTGATCCTGTATGTGCCTGCACCTGTATGTATGTATTTGTGTATGTATATAATAATGTATGTCAAACTATGTCTTGATCATGTATGTGCCTGCACCTGTATGTATGTATTTGTGTATGTATATAATAATGTATGTCAAACTATGTCTTGATCATGTATGTGCCTGCACCTGTATGTATGTATTTGTGTATGTATATAATAATGTATGTCAAACTATGTCTTGATCATGTATGTGCCTGCACCTGTATGTATGTATTTGTGTATGTATATAATAATGTATGTCAAACTATGTCTTGATCATGTATGTGCCTGCACCTGTATGTATGTATTTGTGTATGTATATAATAATGTATGTCAAACTATGTCTTGATCATGTATGTGCCTGCACCTGTATGTATGTATTTGTGTATGTATATAATAATGTATGTCAAACTATGTCTTGATCATGTATGTGCCTGCACCTGTATGTATGTATTTGTGTATGTATATAATAATGTATGTCAAACTATGTCTTGATCATGTATGTGCCTGCACCTGTATGTATGTATTTGTGTATGTATATAATAATGTATGTCAAACTATGTCTTGATCATGTATGTGCCTGCACCTGTATGTATGTATTTGTGTATGTATATAATAATGTATGTCAAACTATGTCTTGATCATGTATGTGCCTGCACCTGTATGTATGTATTTGTGTATGTATATAATAATGTATGTCAAACTATGTCTTGATCATGTATGTGCCTGCACCTGTATGTATGTATTTGTGTATGTATATAATAATGTATGTCAAACTATGTCTTGATCCTGTATGTGCCTGCACCTGTATGTATGTATTTGTGTATGTATATAATAATGTATGTCAAACTATGTCTTGATCATGTATGTGCCTGCACCTGTATGTATGTATTTGTGTATGTATATAATAATGTATTTATGTACTGAAAAAAAAAAGAATAATAAAAAAATTAAAAAAAAAAAAAAAGCAGCAAAGAAATGACAGCATCTAAAAGGTCAGGGGAGTTCTAGTCACCTTGCTAGTGAGGGCAAGACGTGACGTGTCGTATCCCATGAGGCCAAGCAGGCAGCGCTGAAACACATGCCACTCAGCTTGTGTGCCGATGCCACCTGGTGTGTTGCGCAGTGTGTACCATCGCCCCAGCAACTGTAAGGCTGTTTCTCTTGGCAACAGATGCTTCAAAGCTTTCAGGCACAGGTCAACTGCACATTGCAAATTGCTTCATATCAAAATCTGTGTTGGCGTAGTTTAGATGCAGGTATTAAAAGTGCAACAATAAACCTACTGGAAAATACTTCGCCAAAACACAGTTCAGGCGCTATTTTCTGAGATGGAATCATGGACCAGAGATTTTCCAACCAATCCCTACCCTCTACACATGCACGCACACACACACACACACACACATACATAACAACACAACAGATTATTAAAAATTAGAAATGTACATAAAAAAAATATCTGGGACATTTGTTCTGCTCAACTCAGAGTCCGACTAACAGTTGCCTAGAAGTAGATCATGAGTGGTCAACATTACAGCCACTGAGGGACTGCACTTAACTCTTAAGGGGTTTTTGGAGGGGGGGGGGGGGGGAACTCACTTCCAGGAGATGTACAGATGCCAGGCAGTGTTGTCCTGTAGAGGGAACCATTCAACAGCTCCTGCAGACAATTAAAACAGCTACGCTCAAGTTTCTGTCTTTGGTCTGGATGACTACAAACACTGCCATCCCCATCCTTACACAAAGAAAAAAACTAGAGAGGCAGAAGCCTCCATGGCTCCCTTGTGACATGGGTCAAGTTCATTCAAAAGAGTATGTTTGTAAAAATCATCAAGCCAAGTAAGGTGTCTCTGGTGTTTCTTAGTTCCTGGCAATATTACAGTTTTACCTAAAACTGTTTGTATGGCCCTGACCTTGGGTCAAGGTCATTCAAATGAGATCTCATCAATGTCTATCATTATGCCAAGTTTGAAGCCTCTAGTACTTGTAGTTTCTCCAAAACCGGTATATTGAAATTCACAACAGACAGGTTTAATGACCTTGACCTTGAGTCAAGGTCATTCAAAGTGGTACGTATGCATAGGTATTATCAATGTCTATTAACATACCACAGGTTTGGTGCCTCTGCTCTTTGTCGATTCTGAGAAAATGCCAATGTTAAGGTTTCACAAAAATAGCTAGTACGGCCTTGACCTTTACACAAGGCCATTGAATACATGTATATCTGTAAAGTTCTTATCAATGTCTATCATCATGCAAAGTTTAAAATCTCTGGTGTTTGTAGATTCCAAGAAAATGCCAATGTAAAATTTTCAAACAGACAGCTTTGGTGACCTTGACTCAAGGTCAAGGTCATTCAAAATGATATATTTTGAGAGGAATTATGGTTGTCTATCAGCATGCCAAGTTTGGTGCTTCTGCTGTTTGTAGATTCTGAGAAAATGCCAATGTTAAGGTTTACTGCAGAAATGTGAAAAATAGCCTGTACGGCCTTGACCTTGACAAAAGGCCATTGAATACATGTATGTCTGTAAAGTTCTTACCAATGTCTATCACCATGCAAAGTTTACAATCTCTGGCTTTTGTAGATTCCAAGAAAATGCCAATGTAAAATTTTCAAACAGACCGCTTTAGTGACCTTGACCTTGAGTCAAGGTCATTCAAAATGATATATTTTGAAAGGTCTTATGGCTGTCTATCAGCATGCCAAGTTTGGTGCCTCTGCTGTTTGTAGATTCTGAGAAAATGCCAATGTTAAGGTTTACTGCGGAAATGCGGAAAATAGCTTGTACGGCCTTGACCTTGAAACAAGGCCATTGAGTACATGTATATATGTAAAGTTCTTATCAATGTCTATCAGCATGCAAAGTTTAAAATCTCTGGTGTTTGTAGATTCCAAGAAAATGCCAATGTAAAATTTTCAAACAGACCGCTTTGGTGACCTTGACCTTGAGTAGAGGTCATTCAAAGTGATATATTTTGAAAGGTCTTAGGACTCTCTATCAGCAAGCCAAGTTTGGTGCCTCTGCTATTTGTAGATTCTGAGAAAATGCCAATGTTAAGGTTTCTATATATTTACTGCGGACACACACACACACACACACACACACACACACACACACACACACACAGACAGACGACGGAGGGTTAGTACATAGACTCCCTTTGTTACACAAGGGAGCCAAAAATTGCCTGGGCTTCCACCCACAACTTGGGATGAATATCGCTGGAACCGGCCAAGAGCTGGGGCCAAACACAAACACATGCACGCACCAGCACGCGCAAAAATACCTCCTCTATCAAAGACGCAACCTGCAAGTGCATACTCTGCTGAAATACTGTACCAAACATGACTGTAAGATAGTCTGAAACTGCTCCCTGTCGCTTGGCTTACATACTTCCTGAGAGTTAACTTGAAGTGTTGTCTTTTCTATTCCTGTCCGGCCACCATAGTATACGAAGTAAGAAGTGTTTTCGCACGTACCACACAAATTCTGTTCTGAACGTTGTCGCGGAGCCCCTGTATGAAGGAGTTGCCCTGTATGCCATCCCCGATGGAGCCCTCCAGCTGAGACGGCGTTTCATCCAGCTGAAGGGGCACGGGTGAGATGTGGGTCATCTGAACAAAAGACTGGCATGGGTCAAATATTAGAATCCGTCATCATTCACGAGGCCGAGGGCCGGGCCAGCCACAGTTCAGAACAACAAAAGGCTCAAAGTCAAAACATGCTGCGAGAACAACAGATGTAACATATGTAAAAATTTCCCCGAATTTTTTGTCTTAGGGGCATTCGTCAGTGGACGGGCAAACAGACAAAATGACAGTGCTACTCATCATATCAATGGATTCATTGATCAGTGGCGATGAAGTAAGTGAAAAAGGAAATAAAAATGCAGTGACGTCATTGAGGAATACTTACAACTACAAGCGCATTTATAAACAGGCATGCTACTCCCAAAAAAGAGTTTTCACTGAAAATCTGGCGCAGCCAGATAATCGAGCCGGCGTAGCCGGCGAGTCTGCTAGGGGGGTCCGGGGGCATGCCCCCCCGGAAAATTTTTGAAAAAATCGTTAAAATCTGTGCAATCTGGCGCATTCTGAGTACTTTTTCCAGGATAAAAAAAAAAAAAGTTTACTAAGAAGAAAATCATACCTGAGAATGCAGCAACTTGGCAATTTCATGAACTTTCAAGTAGACAATTCAAGTTCATATTGTCAACTTATTCCTTGGTATGCCTAAATGGCGGCAAAACCCGAAGAAGAAATGGTTCGCGTAGTTTCATTGGACGGAAACGGCAATCCGCGGCCAATCAGCAAGCAGCTTTGTCCAATGTACCGGAAGAGGCTAAAATGGGAGAAGTAGCAGACGATTTTTTCGCTCGCAGAACTCGGATCACGGAAAGCAATCCTGGAATTCAATCGGACCCGGATTTTTTTTACTTCACGGATTTTCTGGGACTTCACGGAAATTAAAATTTTCAAATTTTCATTTTCGCGGATTTCCGCGAATTCACGGAAGAGTAGCATGCCTGATAAATAAATAGCAGCATGATCGTTCAATGGAGATCTAATTAAGAAGGAAAACCATCCGTACCAAGCAGAACCAGATATAAAACGGTAGGTGACTGCCCAAACAAGAGGTCGCCCAAAAGAAGTTCTACTGTACAAGCATAAAGCATGTGAAAGGTGTCACACCTGATGATGTTCAATTTCAGCAAGCTTCAAAGTTATACTGATTTCTTTGATGGACGAAAAACACTCAGGGAAACTGCATGTGATATCCTGCATTCTGCCACTGACAATATGGTGTGGCGACCATACCTCCTCTCCGAATGGAGCGTCCATCGCACTGGGTGGTCGACTGGAGGTGAAGATCTCTCCACGGATCGGACTGCCCTGTGGGGTGGTGGCACGCAGCATACTCATCGACCCTGACCCGATGGGCAACAAAGGGATGTGCAGGTGGCTCATCTGCATAAAAAATTAAAACACCATATGGCTTGAAAACCAGTCAAACTTCAGTCCTCAACACATATCAAACTCTCAATGGAGAAAAATATGAAAAGCTATTAAATCAAAGTTAAGCTAGAATTCTGGAATTTAACTCAGTTCGAAGAATACCTCAGGATGACAAGCTGTCTCTACTCCTCTTGAACTATTCTCAATATCAAACTTGTATCTTAAAAATGAACAATACCGTCAAATAAGTTAGCAAGGTGAGAAACGCAGGACTTCTGCACACAAAAACCAGCGGACTAGCACTAGTAACAGAGTTTTCATATCTACAGATCCTTACCCTGGAAGTGCCTGTGTACACTGTGATAAAGCCACTGGTCTCCAAAACAAGCAGCAAGTTCAATGACTGAAATGAAAGAAAAGAAGTTGCAAATTTAAATACTTTCCCATAACATGCAGGCCACTCCATCTTAAATATGACAGTAACTCGTTACTCGTTACTGGCCTGTGGCTTATGCACGGCGACGCCACAGACGCGACATGGAGTCGCACATTATTCAGCGCCTGGGAAGCCAGGCCCCGGGTGGTTTGAACGAAAAGCCGTAACATAACCCTCTGAACTTTTTTCACACACAATCCATGGTCCTGTGTCACCAAAGGATGGGTGTTGTGATTGCTAATTTTCACTATTCTTTTTTGTTCTTTTCTGCCCAACATTTTTTTTTTTTTTTTTTCACACACAGTCCATGGTCTTTTGTCACCAAAGGATGGGTGTTGTGATATTTTTACTATTTTTTCTGGTCCTTTCCCCCCCCCCCCCCCCCCCCCCCCCCCCCCGCGCCGTGTATGTCAGTACGTCCGCAGAGTTATCTTTTGTTTGTTTGTTGAAGTTATGTCCCATTTGTTTATGTCCTGAAGAAGGCGTAAGCCGAAACGTCGACCTGTGCCGTCCTTTGTCAAAGTTAAGTGGTTTCTGTCCCTTTTATTTGCTTAACTTGTAACCACTTCGCAGTCATTACCGTTTCCGTTTCTACTTTCCCATACTCCATGAATTCATGATAATAAAAACAAAACACACTGATAACGGTCCAGCTCCTCTACCAAGTCAACCATCCACTGAGTGCAAAAAGCTGGCATCTCCAAAATGCACACATCGTGGATGATTGGTTGTGGGTGTTAATTGGCACTCTCTAAATTCTAATCTGCAGAAGGTAAGAGACCAAAGGAGACACTAAATGCATAACTAAGAGTGTACCTCCACTGGGCAGGCATCCTTGGCAGGTAGCATGGTGATGCTGCCAAAAATCAGCTGACTCAGATCATTGCTCTCTTCAAATTTCACACACCTGTACAGAGGAGAAAATGTAAGCTGCACATAAGCCTCCCTCTTGCTAATAAATATATATATATATAAGTCAAAAGATTTTATTCCTTTCTCCCCTATTGGGGTGTGGAGGAATTGACAAAGTGAAGGGGACAACAATGACATTAAACAACAAAAACAACAACAAAAATTAATACCTGTACATTGGCAGCAGCAATTTGAGCTTTTACATGAACACACACACACACACACACACACACACACACACACACACACACACACACACACACACACACACACACACACAGAGACTGGGTGTACACAAATGAACATTTTTTAAGTTTTAAGAGAAATCTTCAAAAGATGACATGTAGTATACCTGAGCTGTTGTCTGTATGGAACCATGAAACACAGGTAGTGCTGGCCACACAGGTCCTCCGACAGAAACACCTTGGATGCCTTGCCCAATGGTCCGTCTCTGTGTACAAAACATGCAAATTTGAACAAGTTGCCTACAGTCACAAAGTGATTCCACAAGCTTCTAAGCCCTCTTTTTGCTTAAAGAATAAACTGTTCGGGTTGATTCAGAATGATCAGATGCACTGCACACAGTGAATGCTTAGCAATATCATCAAGAACAGAGAAAGTTAGTAACAGGTCATATGGCACCAAATGTGGTGAGCAGTCTGATCCTTTCTACAGACACTACAATGAGTAGGGTAAGGAATACGAAAGAGTATGCCACTTTGATTCCAAATCCTTACCCTGTTCATCACTTATGACTCCAGAATCTAAAAACATTCATACTTCATTCGACAATGATAAGATCCCCTCTCAAACACCCCACCCCACTCCCAGTGCATATATTCCTATCCACCTGTGCTCTGACAACAAAGTTTCTTACAGAATCACTGAAAATACTATAGCAAACTGCAGTCTTCAAATTCCACTAGACAAATACAAGACACACCTGATGGTTGGAGCTGGCTCAGTCCACAAGTGTTCGAGGCAGACCTCAGGCTGAGGGGCAGCCGGAGTCTCCATACAGCTCTCGTTGCCCAAGTACGACATGTTGTATGAGCTGTTAGGGGTGCGCATGAACATGCTGGTGGAGCGAATCTGGGGCGATGGTGTCTGGAACCGGAACAGAGCTGCTTCAGATGCCACGGCTGGTGACTGGGATCGGCTGAAACAAAGAACAGTGGAAGCTGTTTGAAATAAAGAGAAGACGAAATGATTCAAGTGTCTTAGTAAAGTTCATCACAGTGGACATAGAACAAAACTTTCAAATACTCCTTTTAGGCATTGGCAAACGCACAAAAAAAAAAAAAAAGAAAAAAAAAAAAAGGAAGAACAATGACAAAACAGACAATTTGCAAAACATGATCTGTGCACTTCATTGTGCAGTCTTCTTACTCTTAATGGTGTCAAAAAGAAGTTTACGCAGAACGTTTGTTACTCATACTGTTCATAAGAACTCAAAAAAGAAAAGACACATAAACAAGTAAAATACAACCACCCAGAGACATACACACAAAGAAGTGCTTGTTGGTAATAAACAACAACAATCTGCTTAATACTAAAGTGCTAAATAGTAATGAAACCAGGCTAACACTTTTAAGACCAACTCAACAACCTGTTGGTAAAGTGCGGAAGGACAGGGCTGCCACGCATAAAGGCGCTGGGAGAGAACAGGCGTTCAGACAGACTGCGCATGGGGGAGAAGCTGGACGAAGGACCGGAAACATTGGAGACCAGACGCGAGGTGCTGCTGCTTGACTGGTTCAGGCCTCCCATTTGCATCAGGCTTGTGTTCTCCATGGTGGATGCGAGCACCAAACACTCCTACAAAATGAATACAAGGAGGAACGGCCCCGTCCTACAAAGTTGTTTCTCCAAACTTCATATTATTTTGTCTGTTTTGTTGTTATTGTTGCCGGTTCTCCCCTCTCCAAGTTCTACCAACGACACTAGATCCTCTACGACCTCGACCGGTTAGCCACGTGACTGGGGGTGGGGCCGGGTGGGGGAAGAAGGGGGAGAGAGAGAGAGAGGCGGAGATAGAGGGTGGGTGGATGGGTGTTTAGGAGTTTAACGTCCTTTTCCACCACAAAAGGGTGATATCAAGGACGGGGCAACGAGAAAAAGGCCAGCACAAATATTTGGCCCCAGCGGCCGGGATTCGAACTCTCGGCCCAAGCATTGAAAGTCCAACGCTCTACCATTCGGCCACCCTGGCTCCCCAGAGAGAGAGAGAGAGAGAGAGAGGTCAGTTCCGTGAACTAAACATTTGCCGTCAGCCTCAGGCAGGTCGTCATACAGAGAGAGAGAGATGACGTCAATTCCGTGAACTAAACTTTTGACGTCAGCCTCTAGCACTGAGATCGTCTGAGGATGCTTGTTCATGTCTTGTGATTTCCCTGTTGGCTTTGTGACTTCTCCGACTGAATTATTTTTCACATGAAATCTGGAAGATCTAGAGGGCTGATGAAATGTCGGAAGCAGTGACAATACTTGCAGATTTTGTCTGTGAACCAAACATTTGACGTCAGCCTCAAGCTGCTCGTCTGTCAGGTGATACTTCTTCATATCTTGTGATTTCCTTGTTGTTTCTGTGACTTCCGTGACTGAATTAATTTTGATATAAAATCTGGAAGATCTAGAGAGCTGATGAAACGTGGACTTAAGTGCCTCGGGTTGTTCTTACGAAATTGCAAAATTGGAACTTTTTTGACCAGCGCTTCTCGCAGAAACGTGAAAAAATGTGTTTATCTAAAAGCTCTGTTATTCTTAATACTAAAGCTATAATAGTGCAGTAGTTCATGTCATATGTGCAGTTGGCATAAGTGACAAAAATACCGGAATGATGAGTAATTTGAAAGAGTCTTTTCATAGATATTTGGCCTTATATGCAAACAACCCCTACCTCGGAAATATTTTTTTTTACACAAAACCAGTCAGAGCTACAGAGCTGTAGCACGAATCAAGGCAGTGTGATTGGGTGAACTTCCAAAGGCTAGAAAATGAAGGAATTTGAACAACTTTTTCGAAAAAATTCGTAACATGACCGATTTTTTAAAATTGGCGATAACTCTTCTGAAAATGCGGCAGGCTAAAAATCGTGAAAGGTAGCTCTGGAGAAGGTGAATTCCCATTTTATCTCAAAGTAAAAAGGCCTCCAACGAGGTGGTTTAGGAGATAGTCATCATTACATCCGTCCACACACACACACACACACACACACACACACACGTCACTCCCGCCAAAAAGAACGCAGCAGCATAGTGTGCACGTAAGGTGTCTATGACGCAGATTTCGTTACGTCACTGTGTGCGTGAAAGTAAGTATTGTGTGGAGAAACGTCACAGTCTTGTATTGTATCACTGAAACTTTCTGCTGCGCGTAGCAAAATCTGCCCCGTCTCATAAAGTTGTTTCTCTATAGAGAAACAACTTAATAATGTTAGCGTTACAAGGTGTGTACTGTACTTGTCTCTAAAACAAACTGTATTGTATTTACCGGTATAGGCATTTTCATCTCAAGCCTTTACAGTTGGTCTCCTACCTACCATTATATGACAGGTTACAAAGTGATGAACATATGAACATATATATATAACAACTGAAAATGATGGAAGATGTTCAAAATTTGCACTTACACTGCAGAAAACATTCTTTCACTTTAATCATAAATGTTTCACAAAGTGGACTAGGTTGATGTTGTAACTGCAGGGCAGTGAATATATTACTCAAAGCTGCTGCTCACTCAGTGACACTACCATACAGCAAAAAACAAAAACAAAGAAAACCCTGTTACCTCTGGTCTAGCACGGCGCACATGCCAGGCAGAGTGAAGTCCCAGCATGGTGTCATAAGTGAAAGCCAGTGATGGTTGTTCTGAGGTGAACAGGATATGCTGGGCGCTGTCAGTCATGTAGTTTACCTTTGGGGACCCTCCCACACCTGAAAGAGTGACACAGGTAAGGGTATGAAGCAACAGCAAAATAAAAGCCCTTTCCACAGTGTTCCTGATTACGCACATGCGTGCGCATTTGTACGCACAGAACTCTTAAAATCAATGAACAAATCTGAGAACAGTGCATCACAGGGGACGCACATTTTTGGTCTCGCCATAGCAAACGGCATTTTTCCAACTCTCACCTGGAAACCTGATGAACAAAAAGTGAAAGACAGCAGACACTTGCAGCATCGCATTTCCGCTGAGCCATTGTGCAAAACAGACAGAATCTGATGTATGGACCCTCCAAAGTTACAGAAGAACCCTCCAAAATATGGAGAGAGGGTCCCAAGGACCCTTGTATTTTCCAATGACAGGGAACACTGTTACAGGCAATTCATGATGCATCACCAGATCACCTTCAGTTTGCAAACTAACGTCCTGACTCACTGATGCTTGTCAAAAGCTACCTGCTCGAGCTTGATAACCTATGAAATAGAATCACATTAATGAAATGTACTCAAAGACACCAGTTTTGTTTTCATTTAAAAAAAGAAAAAAGAAAAAAGAAAAACCTCACCTGCAGTCTTTGTGATGACAGGAGTTACATCATCCAGAGGATGGAACAGACTGAACACGATCGTCTGACTGGGTGAGTTCCTTTGAAAAAAAAAAAAAACATTAAAAAACAATGATAAGGATTAAAACAAAGATTGAAGAATGAAAAGTGAAAACACACAAATCCTTTCTATAGATCTGCACATATCTGAGAGTTCTACACATAATTATTTTCTTATGCTGGTTAAATGAACTCTTACTTTTGAATTCTGTTATACATGTACTTCAAAGTGTACCTTAATCAAGTTAATGCTTGAAAGTTGAATCAGTGAAAGAAATCTAACAAAAGAATTCTCAAAGTCTACAAAAGAAGCCTGAATGCTGACTCACTTTTTTGGAGCAGACAGCTGTGATGGAGAGAGGTTTCGTTCAAACAGGAGCCCGTCCTTGATTTGCCACACTTGGGACACCTTTACCAGCAAAAACAAAGCAACAGAAAAAAACAAACAATAACTGACAAGTGACAACAAAATGCTCATTTTCTTTAATACCAATCCTCTCCTAATACAATTTATGTGAAGGATGGCCATGTACACATGTAATGACTTCTATGAAATATTTTGTCGGAAGCTGGGACAGTCGAGCAGTAGAGCACTTGACTTTTGATGCTTGGGTCTCGAGTTCGATTCCCGGCTGAAGACAAACATTTGTGCTGGACTTTTCCTCATTGTCCCATCTTTGATATGACCCATTTGTGGTGGAAAGGGACATTAAACCCTCAAACACCCATCAACCCATGACATGAGCTTTAGAACTGAGTTATAAATAGCCTATACAATTTTTTTATTTATCAATATTAAAATGCTGTACTGAGTGTTGAATTGTGTCCACAAAATCTTTTCAAACTTCTGCACACACAACCTTTATCATAAATCCCCCCACCTGAAATGGCAACACAGTATTGTACTGGTCCCCATCTTCCATGAAGCAAGTCATCATACTGGACTCCATGACACACACGCCTTTCTGACGTACACCTGCAGTAGACAACAGTTCAACGGTCATCTCCTACAGTCAAAAGCAAGTCCTCAGCTGCACTGACAGAACAATTTTTTTTGGTGTGCTTTTGAAGTTTGTGCTTTTGCTTTGTGCTTTGTGTGTGTGTGTGTGTGTGTGTGTGTGTGTGTGTGTGTGTGTGTGTGTGTGGAGGGTGTCACTGTATCATCTTAAGTTAAGCACGTTTATCCGTAGAGACAGATTACAACATCCATACACGCTGTATGGAGGATTTACATTGAGTTCATACCTGTATTTTCTGAGACAGATCCCAAGTCACTGTTTGTCTCCTTGCTTGACAGAATGAAACTGGACCACAAGGCCTACAGAAACATGTTCACGAGTTAAACATTTGATTTGCTTTTCTTTTTTTTTTTTAAACCCGAACACAAGTTTATGAAGTACAAGTTCAAGTGGCTTCTTTTAACATTACTTTGCTAGTTTTCACAACATGACCCTACACCATTACAAAGCCCAAAGATTCTTTCAGTTTAAAAAAAATACATGGAAAATGTATTCAGAGCAAAAAGCACATTTAAAGTAAATTAGTTTCATGCTTAACACACATTTGTTGAAAAGAAAAAAAGGTTGAAATATAAGCAATGCTAAATATCAGCTGCTGACAGCTTAAATGAATTTAAAAAAACAACAAAAAACATGCACATCATACCTGAAGAACAGGTGTGTCCATGGTAAAAGTCTTGATGATGGATCGAACACCATCCTGTCCAGCACGACTCCACACCACTGTGCTGCCACCAATGTAGAGCTCCTCATCACGCCATGTCTCATCCCTGTCTTCTCCACCACTCACTTTGTTTCCCCCCACCCCGTAGAACAACCACCTCTCCTTCTGCAACAAAAACAGGTGGAATTGGATAGGGCAACACTAGAGAGAGTCTACACAGGCTTTTTTTTTTTTGTGTGTGAAAAATTTGAAGAGTGAAATTATGCAAAATTTTAATGAAATTTTAAAATCAGTGTCACTTCTTTAAATAAATAGTTTGCATATATATATGCTTAAAATTCTCAGCCTGGAGTTGGTTTATTCTTTGAAAGAGTGCATTTGGTTACATTTGATCTCTCTTTCCAATATGGCGGCCACCAGGTAACCATACCATCACACAAAAGAAGAGTCTGCAAGTGTAGTGTAAGATACATGTATTAATAGCATTGCTCCCTCAGACTTTGAAAGCATTTGGTCTTCAAACAAGGGAGCTACAGTTCATTTCCTGAGGGCACTGATACTAGTGATAGTTCTTCGTTTCTGCCACGGCAGAATCAGGCCTCTGGAACCACACAGCTGATTGTACAGTCATTCCACAAAGGGTTCAGACCTTAAGATTTGTTAATGTTATTACCTAAGGTTTTGTTTTAAGACAATAACAGATTCCTTCTGCTTACTTCTAAAACACCTATCCACAATGACTAAAGTCAAATCATAGCAGTAGCATGCACTGTATCACAGCTACTGCCAGTACTGTACTGGTCTCATGTCTGTGTGCATCTGTGTACCGGGGCGGTCGGTGGTCTAGTGGTTAAGAGACTTGTCACCAATGCGAGAGGTCAGGGGTTCGAGTCCCACTCGGGGCAAAGAATTTTTCCTTCTCGTATGTGGCACCGTTCATTCGGGCCGATTGTCGGAGGTTCTCTCCGGGTACTCCGGCTTCCTCCCCCTCTGCTTTGGAAATGTTCAGCCCACCAAATTTAAAAAATAAATGCAATTCTAAATTCCGAAATTTAAATAGCTGAGCTGACCCTTCGCACCACGTGATTGTAATGTGTTTATGTCCAGTGTGTGAGAATGCGTGTGATTCACGTGAGCGTGTGTGTTGGGTTCAGTTCGCGGCGCTTCGAGCCGATTCAAGAAATTGGGTAAAGCGCCTATACAATGCTCATTATTATTATTATTATTATTACCCAGAAACTTCTGTGAGTGCAAACATCTGCATATCTACTTGGATATTAAAGAGATTCACCAACATGGTACATACACTTATGTGGACATCAATGAGACCCATGCAGAGAAGAATAACTGAATAATCACCTTGTACGAATCATGGAGGGAAATTTCACGGAAGGACTTGAGCAGTGGGACACAGTGGTCGACATTAGTGGCATTCTGCACCTGAATCTGGAACTGCCCTGGGTGTCGCTTCAAGTAGTCCCGCCCAAAAGGAACAAAGTCCTGGGTATCACAGGCGGATATCATATCATCAGGATCCAGGGTGGTGGTAAACTGTGAACTGCTTCACCCACTACAAATGAAAAAGCAGACATGATTATGTCTCTGGAAAAAGCAAGCTAAATTGAGTAACGTATGTTCACAAGACAATCTGTGGAACATTAAATTAGTAAGAGCACTAGGACTGCACTAGACTAGGTTGAAAAGTGCGGGGGAGGGAGGGGGCGGCGGAGTGAGGGACGGGTTGTCTCGGAGAGGTGCTATTCCACTTTCCAGTGTGGAAGTTCCACGCCTGAGCATTTACCAACGAGATAAAATTTAAGCAATAATGCTATTGAATGCAATATGTTGCCACGAGTTATAATTGTATGAATGCGGTCGTTGTAAAATCCCCACCAAGTAAGTGTTTTTAAGTTCCTACCGACTGCAAATCGGAAAGAAACGAAAGAAGCACTGGCAAATTTATCCTCTGGCGGCCATATTTCCCGCTAACACAAGTCTCGCACTCACTTCCGATTGTAATGAAAGATATGAAAGTTAGTATCATCTTGGCGGGCTGTATGGTAGTAGAGGAAATAAGTAAGTTTTAAACAATTCCCTCTCTTCGGAGGTTGTTTCTTTGATTTTGGTTGAGACTGGATTCTACCACTTTGTGGATCCTCGCAAGCGCAGGGGTAACGAAAAAAGGCCGTGGGGGTAGCCCCTATGGCTCAGTGGTAATTAAGCAGTTTCGTGACCTCAGCTTATCGATTTTCAGTGCTACAATACCCTCCGGTAGGGTTGTTCTTGCCACTTTCAAAATGTACTTCTCATGGATCTGCAAATGGTATGTCAAATTTTGCAGTCAAATTCACATACACTGGTGATGTGTATCAATATGTGAGACCTCCAATACAAGCAGCCAGTACTGACTCACTCACACACACACACACACACACACACACACAACCAGTTTTCTCTTCTTTTTTTTCTTTCTTCACAAACTTTATTTTGACTACATGTATTCACAACAGATGTCCACATATTCAGTCCTCCTGCAGTAAGTCAGTCGTGCTTATCGTTTCACACAGTGCCACAATCAATAACAAAAAAGTCAAATCCTTTAAAATCCTTTGCTCAACAGGAAATCACACACATGGTCAGCCACAAGGCCTTTGACACGTATGTATCGACCAACTTCATGCACTTGTGAGGCAATGGGTGTCCATCCAGTTACTTGCTCTAGGTGGGCTCGAAGATCTGCATCCAGTGCCTGCAGGTTCAAAGAAAAAAGAAAGAAAAGAAAAGAAAAAATGGTCAGTACAAATGAAACTGCAACACAGAGACAGAGCTCTGTCTCTCTCTCACACACACACACACACTCACACAGGGTGCTGAATTACCGGTACTAAAAGAAAAAACAAGTTAAAACCATGGCCTCCTCAACCCCCCCCCCCCCCTTCCCCAAAACAAAAACAATCTGATGCAAACAAAGTTATCTAAAACAGCTGTCAGCAAATGACCACATAAGTAGTATGCTGAGGATGGAAAAAAACCAAAACAAACCCAGCCAAAAAACAAAAACAAAAAAAACACACACTGAAAACAGCCTGATACTTGCCCAAATGTCACCCTCTATGTTTTTTATTAGAACCAATTTGCGGGTGCCGCCATTTCGAAATTCTGGGTAGATAGGTAGCACATGGTTCTTGGTTCTTCTCACAAAATATGGATGAGTACGTCCACTTTCTGAAACAGTCACAAAATCATTACTCAACAAAAGTAGAAAGCAAAACGTACTTAAATGTTTTACTTTAAGACATGATTATCCTCGAACCTCTCCCTCATCTGAACCACAAATCCACTTTAACCTTCTGGCTACGTCGCTAAAAAACTTCTTAGTCCTACGTCGTGTGAAACAATTTAGTATTTACCCATGGTTTTTAAATAGGTAATTTTCGACTTATTCCTAGTCCTACGTCGTGGGAAACAAATTACCCATGGTTTTTATATAGGCAGATTGCAGCTTATTCCTAGTCCTACATCGCGGGAAACAAATTACCCATGGTTTTTAGAAAGGTAAATTTCAACTTATTCCTAGTCCTACGTCGTGGGAAACAAATTACCCATGGTTTTTATATAGGCAATTCACAACTTATTCTTATTTATTGTTTAATTACTCTGCTAATTACAAGTTAAACAACACAATTTTTGGCATGAACATAGTCAAACCATTTATTGACAAAGTCATGAAATTTCAAAGGTGTGTGGGTTGACCGAGATACGTTCATCTAAAGCAATGTGTGTGCAACTTTTTACCCACGACGTAGCCAGAAGGTTAATGATGAAAATAAAAATTTGGTAATTTCTTGTTGAATCCTTTTACCTCTGTGTGTCTAAAACACTTTCTCAAGCCTAAGGATCACCTAGAGAGGGGTCTCTTCTCTCTTCTCTTCCACTGTGACGACCACGGTCCTCATTTTGACCATTACTGTCATACTGCTGGTTAACTGTTTTCCATTCCGCAGCACCTCCCATTTGGAATGGGATTTTTAACGTGCACACTTGATGTTTTGCGTGCATGTGTACACGAAGGTGAGACAGGCACCGTAAACGAGTCTGCACATGAACTTGACTCAATTTGGTAAGGAAAAAATCCCACCAAATTCCTGCCCACCAGGAACTCGAACCAGGCAGCTCAGGCACAGAAGCCGGATGCCTTAACCACTAGACCAAATCCCCCAACTAGCTTATTACTGAAAACAAGACAGTGCAACAGAGATTACTCCACAAGGGGCGCTGTGCTCAACCTGCTGATAGACGACTACCTTTTGGAGGAATCCACCCAGATGGCGTTGGATAGCTTTCATGTTTTGGAGGAGAAGGGATGGTCTTTGGTGGCAGCAATCTCTCCACGTACTTGAACTCCTCTGTTGATGTCTCATACTCGGCTAGATCTGCATCAGTCAACTCTGACACTGTCGTCGATGAACTTGATGACAAGTGATGCCTTTGCTGCACAGTAAATTATTTAATCGTTTGTTACTTTATTGCTTGTAATCTGGGTAGGGCACGTGCTGGGGATCGAGACTTCTGTTTTTAATTGCCATGATTTTAGCTTGTAGCAAATGTGACGGGCACTGTTGTATCGTGGGCAAGACATGACGTAATAAATGCCAGTGACACTGGTCCTGAATTTAGATAACCTTGTTTTCTGGTTCTTGTTTTAGCCCAAGAAGTGTAGATTGCCACCAACCGATATTTACAGTCTACATAATGGCCATGGTTAACATTTTCTAGTGTACGGATACAATTTTTGCGTTAAACAGAAAGCTTACAGCCTGCACAAGAGTTGAACTGAAATGGGTCGCTTTCACTGTCCTTCCAAAAGGAACTTGACACACTCTGCAAACGCATCCGAGCAGACGCACGGTCGCCATTTTGATACCGGAAAGACGCAAACAGGGGAGGTTAGTCTTGTTGTAGCGAGATGAATGGCGCACTACGTCGTTTCGTTTTTACCCGCAGCTTTCATCGTGCATGTTCTTCAAATTCAGAGCTGTCGCTTGGCCAAACACCTGTGCTCAGTGCATTACTGTCCCAGCCAGTTCATAGGAAGACAGTAACAATGGATCGGTTTGTGAAAAGGGCCTCTCCACCAGGAACTGGGACTGGAAGAAAGCAAAGTCACTCTTCGCATGCGTTGCGATCAGCGACTGCAGAGGAAGAAGTGAAGGCAGAAAGAGGTTGTAGGGGGTTGTATTTGTCAGATTAAAACTGTCTTGCACAACATAACACTTACGAATTCAAGGAGTTGTATAAACGTGGAATTCTGCAAGGTTAATTTAATGTCCTGCTCTTCTATGAAAAGTGAAATGCATCTGTATAGATCTGCATACATATATATATATATATGCACATGAAATGAGTAGTGAGGTGCATTTCCTGTATTAATAACATAGTAATTCTCCGCTGACACTATTATTTGAGGGTACAGGTCTATCTGGTCTAACCTGTTCATGTGTAGTCTTAAGTTCTAACCCTTATTTTTATTCTTTTAGAAAAGTATCTAAAGATGAAACCAACAGAAAAACGAAAGTTGTACAAATGTGGAGCTGATTACAAGAAATTGGACGACATCCCAACATGGCCAGAATATGCAGCAGAAAAAGTCAACAAAAGCTCATCCAAAACACACTCAACGGCTTCGTCTAGAAGAGGTATGCAGCAAGGTACACTTTAGCTTTATGCTGGGTGTCACTGCTAGTACACGTTAGCTGTAACACCTTACACTGCATGTCACTAGTAAAAACTGTTAGCTGCAAATTAGTCTTTGTTGCTTGCGCAGCGTTAAGTACCCTAGTGAAAACTGTTATTGAAGAAGAGATTTTTTTCCCTCTTATACTTTCATCCTAGAAATGCAAAACTCACTCAGCTAAATTATTTTGCCCGCATGCCTACCCGCAAGTTCTCAGAGTGTCTAAAACATCATCCCAATATAATACAGAACCGTGCTTGTTGACTTGACTGTAAATTTAAATATATGCCAATTTTCTTATCTCTATTTTTTTTTCCAGCTTCTAAGACTACAAGCCCTAAATATCAAGTGAATGAAGAACTGAACAACAAAGTCTGTATGTTCCGTGCAGACATAACAGCTCTTGAAATTGATGCCATTGTCAATGCTGCCAACAACTCCTTACTTGGCGGAGGGGGAGGTAAATCATATTATATATATATGGTCTTCAGTTCAAAACGACAGTTTTCCAATAGTTTGCTTTGTAGGGTTCCTAAGCATCGGCAAGATTGTGGAATGGGCAAAAAAGTCAGACCAGCAATGGCATTTTGTACAGGCCTCGTATCCCAGGAAACCATTATTGGGCTGTCTGAAGAAAAAAAAAAAGGGACACTTGTCCTGAATAAGAAGAAAACGATGCAAAAACAATGGGACATGGATGTCTGCGTTGATTAGAAAATAATCGGATGTTTTGAAAATGAATTGATCTGTGACAGCCGTTGGACACGGATGAAAAGCCAAGTATTTGTATTTTTGTAAATTCTCACCATTTATTTTGGTGGTGGTCATGGGGGGGGGGGGGGGGGGGGGGGCAAGGGGACCTTTCCAGAATTACTTTCTGGAAGAATATGTGTACTTGTAAGGATCTGTACAGAATTTCATCTTTCTCACTTGAATATATATATATAGATCTAGCTTTAAATTAAAACTGCCATGTTTTTGGCAGGCGGTACTGTTTGCAACTAAAATAAGGAACTCATAGTATTTATTTCATCTTGTTCACTTTTAGTATACTAAAAGTGAACAAGATGAAAACAACTTCACTGGTTGAAATGTGAGGCCGAATATGGATGGACATTAGTAGTTATAACTGGTTTACAATTAATGCACTGACAGTGTCAATGTGTATGTTGGATCAGACTTAGTGTGTTGCAGTGGACGGCGCTATTCACTCAGCCGCAGGAGGGGCACTGAAGAAGGAATGTGCGACACTAAAAGGATGTGATACTGGGGATGCTAAAATTACCTGTGGGTACAAACTTCCAGCAAAATGTAAGCATGAGTTTGTGGGTCAGTGTTTAAATATATACGTGATTGGCGATAGTGTTCCAGACTTCCTGCTGCTGGTGTTTCAATGCCTGGTTGAAGTTTGGTGCTGCCAGGTGTATGTTCTTGACTTGGTAAAGTTGTGTTTCCTCCCTGACAGGAGACTTGCACCATATTTACACATCATGAATTTGCTGATTTTCATAGATGTGATCCATACAGTTGGACCAATAGGAGAGCAACCCAAGTCTTTAGAAAGCTGTTACCGCACATGCCTAGATCTCTTGAAGGAATACAAGTTAAAGAGTGTGGTGAGTTTCAAATACTGTATGCTGTAATTTAGATCTAATACTGTACATCTTCTAGAGTAAGACACTTTAATTAAAGTTTTTTTTAAATTGGCCTTGGATATATGTTAGGTGCTGAAGGGTTGTCTGAAGCATTCTATCATGAAGATGTCAGGGATAAAGCATGTCACTTTTATCTGTGTGTGTTGCATGTACCCGAAAGTGCATCTTTGGTTCTCAGGCCTCTGTCAGTTTATGTCCAGCCTCAAGGACACTAACAACACTTTCACTTTCACTTTTTTTTCTTTTGTTTAACTTTTTAAAAAAAAAACTTTTTTTTGGGGGGGGGGGGGGACATTTTTTGCTCAGGCGTCTGCTGAAATCTATGGAAACCTTTGCTAGTTAACAAATACTAGAGTAACTTTAGAATTGATAGGTTCTGAATTGTTGTTTTATGTTTCATGTTTCAGGCATTCCCTTGCATTTCAACTGGTATTTATGGTATGTATGATCCCTATACCCATCACAGTGACATAAAACCTGAAGTCCCTTCCTTCTTCACCAGCACCTGAGTTTCCTTGCTCTTCTGTATGTGTTTAGTGGAAGTAGAAGTGGCTGGTTGTCATCAGATAATTTCTTTTCAATGGTTGGGTCACTCAGTACATTATTTGGGCATTTGCTGGTAAGCTACTGCAGAGAAAATAAAGTTACTGTGCAAATGTAGTTGTAGTGTTCTTCTGGATTTGAGTAAATAATAGTCCATTCACATTGGCATAGGGACCCCCCCCCCCCCCCCATCCCCATCACCCCCAAGAAAAAGAGAGAGAAAAAAAGGGACATATATATATATATATATATAACTATAAGAGGACACTCGGCAAAATTTAATCAGCAGACAGGAAGCCTTGTTTAAGAGTCATGAAAGTATCACACATCAGTTAGCTACCAAAAGTGTGCTTTGTCAGGAAAGTTGATTTATTTCTCTGATCAGTTCATAGCTCTTGCATTTGTGTGTACATGCAGTCTCATGATTGGTTTTTTTTCCCCCCTCCTTTCTTTCTTTTTAAAGTTTTTTTCCTCTTTTTTGTTTGTTTTACCTGAAATTAAACTTACTTCACTGGTTTGCGCAGGTTATCCTGTTGAATCTGCTACCCATGTAGCACTGAAGACGATCCGAGATTGGCTTGAGAATGAGAAGTACGCGCAGCAGGTACAGTTCAAGGAGAAAATTTTTACCACATGTATACCTTTTACTACAACAGTGTTACTCCAGTCAGATATGTAGACCCTCAGCATCATCAGCTTTACCACTCTTTTTTTTTCTTTTCCTTTATCCTTTTAACCTTCGGACGACGTCGTGGGTAAAAAGTTGCACACACATTGCTTTAGATGAATGTATCTCGGTCAATATTTATGTCACACCTTTGAAATTTCATGACTTTGTCAATAAATGGTTTGACTATGTTCATGCCAAAAATTGTGTTTAACTTGTAATTAGCAGAGTAATTAAAGAATAAGTTGTGAATTGCCTCTATAAAAACCATTGGTAATTTGTTTCCCACGATGTAGGACTAGGAATAAGCTGCAATCTGCCTATATAAAAACCATTGGTAATTTATTTCCCACGATGTAGGACTAGGAATAAGTCGAAAATTACCTATTTAAAAACCATGGGCAAGTTGTTTCACACGATGTAGGACTAAGAAGTTTTTTAGCGACGTAGCCGGAAGGTTAAACTCATGCTGGTCCAGAACAAAAATTAATTTTGTTCTGAAGTTTGTTTGACCTTAACGTTTAACCCTATTTTATTTTTATGTTTTATATCAAGATCTTTAATGACTGTGTTTTATTTTATCTGTGACAGAGCATCATGTGAGTCCAAAGAAGATTTTCTGTTTTTAGAGTCTCTCTTAAACAGACAATAAAGTATTTTGAATTGAATTTGAATTGAATTTTCATCTGCTGGCTGTGGGAGTTTTTATCTCTCGGTAATCAGAGTTTGAAATACATTGTGCCCAGTCCTTCAGCGCAAAAGCTCTTGGTGAAGGTGTATTTTATTGGGTTCATGTCAGTATTGTAGATTACTGAGGACAGGCTGCCTTTAAATTGCTGATGTGCAGGTCGACCGAATTATCCTGTGCCTGTTCTTAAAGAAGGACATCGAGGTGTATGAGGATCTCATGCAGCTCTACTTCCCACTGAAAAAGTCTGAGGAAGAAAATAAGACAGGTATTGGTGCATGGCATTTTACTTGTTTGACACAGCTACACTGAAACGCCTTTCAGTACATTTGCAGTAATGATAACAGTTGGATAAGGCTTGTGACTACAAAGGTAAAGGTTTTCATCATGAGCTTGTGCAAAGTGAATATGAGAAGAATGCAAAAGCAGTTAATAGAAATGTGGTTCCTGATTTTATTTTATTGTTTGAGTTGATCTTTATGGTACATATATATATATATATATATATATGATGATGCATAGTGATGATGTTAGTTTGGTTACTTTCTTAGTACATGTACAGTTTAATCCAAAAAAAGTGTTTATCCACAGCTAAAGAGGAGGGTGCCACATCAGGTGTAAAAGACACCACAGAATCTGCAGCAGCCAGCAGTGAAAAAGGTAACGGTTGATCATTCATTATGTCACTGACCAACATAGTACACAGCTGATGCGTGCAGTGATTGCAACATTTCCGAGGATTTTTGGTTTTGACATGTTTGTAAACAAAAATAAAGTGACATGGATTGCATTGATAGAAGTAGAGCTTTGGTCAGCAGTCTGACAAAAGGCCGTGGCTTTTTCCCAGAACTGGTTGCAGAGAAGGACGAAGTCACTCATCTGTGATGGTCACTCACTGTATTCCAGACAGCCCGGGCAGCAAAGCGGCACATACAGACTCCACCTCAGACGCTGAGAGTGCAGCCGACAAGAAAGAGGGACAGAAAGACAAGAAACAAAAGACCACCAAGCGGGAAGACGACCAGGAGAGCTCACCGGCAGCGAAGAAGCGAACGCCACCTCCAAGAATGTGACTGTCACCAGGTGCGCGTTTATGAGTCTCGGTCATGGCTATGTAAAATTGGAAACAAGACTTTGGATGCTGCAGGGGAGAAGACTGTGCCTGAAAGGGAATGTAATCCTTGATCTACGGATCCCAGCACACAATGATATGAAAGAGAGGCTGAGGTGGGGTAACTGAAGGCACTGATCCCACTCCTCTTACCTGAGATCTGGGGTAGATAAGTAGGCTTCACTTCATGTATAGCTTCGCACAGCGATCGGATGAATTCAGAGTTGTCGTTTTCCCATGGGATTACCCTGTACTAAAATAGGCCTGTGACCTACATGTAAGCTGAGGAAAGAGCTTGATCTGACCCAAGTCCTTCAGGCCAGGAGCAGAGAATCTGATAAGCGTTACCTTGTGAGCACAATTTTCTCCCCAACAGCATCCAACTGTTTGGGGTGTTGGTCGCTTACCCTGTGCTGCAGCTGTTACTGTTTCATGGGTTGGTTTGTTTTTTAATGAGTTGGGTCCTGTGCAGATCACTGCATTAGGCAGATTTGCGCTGGTTTACACAGGATGGATGAAAAAAAGTGACCCATGCTGGGTTATGATGGTCATTGGGTAGTTGGTGAATTGACTTTTAATTTGTTGGAAATGTGTTCCTCACAGCAGCTGGGGAATGTGTTGTGAAGCTTTTGATAGCCAAACTGTGTTGACAATCAGTTCTTCTAAACATGGATTGTTGCTGTGTAAAATTTAGTTTACATTTGAGGGCTGTTCTGTTTGTTTTTTTAAAAATTTATTTCTATAAATTGTTGCATCATTTCGTTATAATTTGCTGGATGAACTGGGCCATGCTCTGCAAGAATTAACTTAGACAGATCCAAATTTCAGAGATATAAGTTGGTTTGCAGATTACATATTGTGATGACTGCGTTTAGAGTTTGTTTATTTTGTTTTTTAATCTCATGTCTTCTTTATGCATTTTTCTCGTTGATCCATTTCTGCCTGTAATGGAATTACTTTTGTTAGCAAACAAGTTCCTCAGCACTAATAACAGTAGGACTAGAACCACAGAAATGTGTACATAAATTCCATGCCAGACAGCTGTATTCTGTAAATTGGACAAGCTGCCTTGTATGTGAAGCAACATCAGTTAGCTAACTGATCATCTGCAGTACCAAATAGAGAGCTGGAGAATGATCCTGGACAGTATTGTACCTGAGTGCCCCTATATATCCTGTATTTACACCATGAGTGTGGTGCAAGGCATCTTGATGATGGATTTATGAACTCGGTAACCTCTAGAACGTCTGCTCATGAGTTTGTTTTTTTTTATTGTAATGCAGACCGCTTCATCTGACAGAATTTTGGACACATAATTCTGTGGCAGCCTAGTGGATTTAGGCATCTGTCTTCAGTTCTTAGATGTTGCACTTTTTTGTGGCTTGTTTTAGCTGCTGAATTAAAACCGTTGTTGTTGGATACATTTGCCATTTGTTGAATTGTGGGGAGTGTGTGTATAATACTATAAATGAAAGTGCCCAGCTGACATACAGCAGTTGTGAGAGATCTTAGTGGTCTTTGGTCTCTACTATCTCTAACTCTCTCACACACACACACACACACACACAAAGCACTCATGAACCATCTGAATGTGAACAAAGTGACAGGGTCATAGAGCTTATATCATGAAGCTTTTTTTATATACCTCATGGCGTAGAAAATCTGGTCAGGTGACAAATGTAATGACCAGATAGCATCAAGATTACAACAAAGAACGCTGATTTAAAAAATCCAGACCACGTAAGCGGCAACAGACCAGTTGGTATACAGTCCTTAGAACAAAGCACACGTTCATGTGCAAATCAAACCTGGGTCAAGGCTCAGGAGACTGGTCAACCAAAAAACGAAAAATTCACTTCCAAACTTGCGCCCGTTCTGTTATTCTCTCTGCTTTATTGTGGATGGCCAGGGCACTGGACACTCTGTGAGGCGAATTTCGTTTTACAGATTCAATATGCGGAAAATACTGGTACTGTGTGCAATGCTACAAGCCTTAGCTTGAGATGTGGTGGGTATAGGACTAGGGAGGGGGAGCATAAATGGGGGTGTGGCAAATCGGACCTAGAAATTTCAAGGTGTACACCAAGCAGTTTTGTTACTCAGCTTACATGGCGCGTTATTACTTTTAACCACAGTCAGAACCGCTTCTTTCCTATCACAGACTTTTTCATTCAAACCTGAACTACACGCTTTTGTTCAAAAGAAGCAAAACGATCGCATTACATACATTGTACAAATGATGTATTACTATTGGAAAGAAATGGGACTTTTTAAAGCGAAATCTCAGTTATTTAATACGCACCCTGCAAAACACAAGCACACACACACAAACCGCAAAAACACACTCATACACACGCCAGGTAACGACAAAATCCCAAGCACACATCAAGTGTTTCTACATAAGCACCGTAAACAGCTGCAAAAGTGAAAGTACAAAAATGAACTTTAAGTACAAAACATGAACCTGGCATCTGCCCTTTCTTTCAAAATAATGAATGTACAAAGTAAAGTGTGTGGTGAGACAAAGGCTTAAGTAGACATTAATTAGTCATGAAACTTCTACAAGTACTTTTCAATCCCAATTTCAGCATAAATGTTGATTACAAGAAACAACTAGGGAAACGAAATCTAATTTACACACCTTTCTTGTGCATTTAGATCTGTAACTTATATGTAGGAAAAAAAAAATCAGTAGTTTACTGGAGTATGAGATCTGATTCCAGGTACTGGCTGTCAGCTTTACCTGATACAAGACTAGTAAATGCATTGTTACACATCATCAGACAGTACACGTAGCAGGAAAAAACAAACAAAAAAAAAACAAGCAAAATATATAGTACACTGCTTTGAGCTACTGTACTTCTACAATTATTGTTACAATGTATTTTAGATATGTGCTCTCATCTCATATTCAAGCATGATTGTTATGAAATTGTAACATAATGAGAGCAGCTTGTCCCTGTGTTGCCCCTTTTTTCTAAACCAACATGATCAAGCAGAGGAATTGCATGTACAGTATATGTCTAAAGTTTACCGAAATTAGAGAAAAGCAAATGCATATATTGATATCTGTCAAATTATGCTGGGAACAATCATGAACCACAAAGGGCAGTGAACATATGTATGATTCTAGTTTGCGAAACATTGACAATTTGCCATAAAATGCACAAACTCTGCATTAGTCCCTGTATATATTCAGCAGCTTTTTCTGCAATGCCAACGGTACCAGAAAGTACGATACAGTCCCTACTCCACTTCTATACATGTAATATACACATGGCTATCACAGCAAATAATGTAATTATCATTTCATAATTGTCAGAAAATGCAAACACTAGCTGACTGTAACACATTGCACAAATAGTGGTTATGTACTGTACCTCAAAACTTAGAACCTGCCAAGAAGCAAGCCATGCCACTTATTAACCTTGGAACTTTGTATTTGTAAGCAAAGATTAAAGTACGTTCATGTGACATTACCCAAACTCTAGTAGCAATACAAAATCCCTTCCAATGGTTACGCCTTCTACTTACGTTTCTACGTCTTGCTTTTATCAGGATGACCAAGCATAATTTACAAACTGCGGTGCAGCCCCAGTACAAACAGGCCCCATCTACTCATGAGCTGATACAACTGTTTATCACAAACACTGCCACATTTACATCACACAGGTACACTCATCAACCATGCACTGTAAATCACAGCCAAAACAACCACCCCAACCACTTAGCAACTTTACATCACAGTTGAAGATTTACTGCTACTACAATTACTTAAACCAATCCAATATCAACTTGATCAGCGCAGAAGTGCAGCATGAGAACAGTTCCAACATGTGCTTGACATCAGCAAGTCTATCTCCATCGTTTTGAATTGATCTTAAGCTCTTCAGATTCATCAACTGTTTCACATTATCATTTCAACTTGCTGGTACATGTATACAGAAACAAAAAAGTCAGCCTGATCTGGTGTAATGAGGTTTGACTTTTCTTTGTCTTTTTGATCTATTCATCAGCAGACCTCACAGCTATACATGTGCATAAACGGTCGCAGAACAGTGTTAGCTTGAGCTTCCGTTCAATATTTTGTGAACAACCATGATGACAGCATTCCTTCTAAAAGCACAGTAAGGACAATGTCTTGTCCCTGTAAGTTCAGGAAGGTCATCTTTGTGCCTTGTGTGTTGTCAAGCCAGCTTCCAGCCCAATCTGAGCAGAGAACTGTGACGAAAATTTAGAAGGAACAATGGTATCCACAACAACTGCTGAAGCTCAAAATCCCGTTCCTTGTGTGGTACCTGAACATTGGTGGCAATTAAGCTATTACGGTAGCTGAACATTGGTGGCAAGCTTTTATAAAATTTCACAGTATCTGTTTGAAGACCAGAAGAATACTGAAGCCTGAAATGCACATTTCTTGCACACTTAGAAGTCTTTATCACAAAAAGCTGTTACATACAAACTGGAAAAATCAAGCAAAACCTACGCTGCTCCAACTAGGTATGACTTGAGATGCGTGGTCTTACAAGGGCTGGCAGAGAAAATGACTGGAAATATGGCAGCTTGGAGATCAATGATCTGCAGCTGACATGCCTAACAAGGTCAAAGCGAAGAAAAGGCCAAAAGCTTGATTTATGTCAGCCTTTGTCAGCAGAACTCCTGAGCTAATTCAGCCATCTCGGGTGAGCCTGGGTCATGTGACTCGGTGCGGGGAGTGTCGATTGGTTGGAAGCCAGCCAGCTCGCTACGTATGCGCTCTATCTCCTGGAAGTACTTGTGCTTCTCACGGCTCGACATTCCCGAAACATCTGTGTCTGTGTCCTCATCAGGGAACAGTGCCCTTTCCATTACTGCAGACACACAAAAGAACCACATGGTTGTGGTATTCAAATGCATACACTCAAAGACAGTGCACAGTCAGTGCTGCTGAAATTAAACAAACTGGCATGTTACAAGATATTATAGTAAGCCCAGAATGATTGTCCACAAAGAAAATTAAGCAGGTTGGAACCATTTTCTTGCAGACCCATTCAAACTTTCTGATCTGCTCCCCCATGTTTCTGGCATTCACTTATGCATCTCACGCAAAGGCTGTTCCAACCGACACTAACTTTGAAAGTTGCTCTGTTTGAGAAGACTGAAGGGGTAAAAAGTTCGTAAGAAATATAAAAGCAACCCTCATGAGACCTATTCCCACTTGAAACAAATGAAGACCTACATAGGTACCAGTAACAAAGCAGTACTTGTATCCTGATTGAACAGATGTAAGATGTAAATTATGCCTATTTTGGAGGATGGGGGTGTGGGCACTACTGACGAATCAAAAGAGTCGTTACAATTACTTACCATGCAGATGGTGTTCCATCTTGCGCAAGTTTTTCAGCACCCCGGCCAGTTCTTGGTTGGCCGATTTCCAGGCTGGGATCTCGCTCTTGGCAGGGTGTCCGAGGAAATCATCGATGGGCGATGGTGTGATACTCACACGATCCTGCTCTCTGTTAGAAAATAAATCACACATAAAAAAATGAGTCCATCCATAAACAAAAACAACGAAAACCATAGTCATCTGATATTCATTACAAAGGAACAAACTTTTTACACCCGAAACACCAGTCAGCAGTGTGCAGCCACTCAAACATCACATCTGCTGGACAACAAATACACTACACATTCAGCACAATGCACCCCTTGATACTTGCTTGTGTGCTCTGGTTTACGGCTCCAAAACAATTAAAAATTACTGTCAACAGCCACAACAAAAATAATGAGGCTCCATTTTTTGAACAGAAGTCTGGATGACGCTGGTGGTGACCAGTACAAGGTGTACATTTTAACAGAATTTTCCAGGAAAAAATCCATGAAAAACGAAGCACAAATGAACAATAAAAGTATACAAATAAAGTAGATTGAATGTTATGCACTGACCTCAGCTTATTTAGAGTTCTATCTGTTGCTGTTTTCAGCTTCAGGGACAGCTGGTAGATGGAGGACACAATCAGGCTGTCGTAGGACTGAAACAAGACAACGTTGCGACTTGACAAATTTGGATAGGGCTGGCAGTTAGTTTGCCACTACATGTACTGTAATCTGGTATAAAAACAGTGTACTGTATTAGTGAACATACCAAACACAAACACACCTGTACGATTCATGTACTCTGAATCAGACAAATGCTAAAGGACAATGTACATGCCTGCTGAAGACAGAAGTAAGCCCAAACAGGGTACATTTACCAGCATAGATTAATGCATCCCCGACCCCCGCCCCCCCCCCCCCCCCCAATCCCTGCAGGTTTGCCCTAACTGCCTGCTATAGGGGTCACCCTAAAAATCGCTGTAAAAAAATTGCAAATCCCAAAGATATATATATATATATATATTAACAGCACACCAAATACACACACAAATTAACAAAACATTTTACGATTTGAAAGCAAATCAAAACAGCATGCAGATTAACCTGCAGTTCACATCAAAGACAAAAGTGCATGCACACAGTGAGCAGTCCTGTGGCCCCCTCCCACCGGAACTAGCAAAGTACTACCATGTATGGAAATGTATACACTGGGACCTACACACACCTGTGGACTCTCAGCCTGAGTGCGATGGGAACTGGCCCCACCAGTGCTGGCGCCTATATCGTCGTAATCCACGCCACCGCCCCCGAGGGTCCGTCGCCGCAGCAAGAGGGAGGCACCAGGTGGGGGAGGTGAGTCAGGGGAGGGGGTGTGCAGTTTTGACAGTGGTGGGGTGAAGGCAGACTTGTGCAACATCAGACTCACCGGAGGTTGGGATGAAGACTTGCTGATTGTGCTCATCACGTCCTACACGGGGTAAGGGACACAAAACAACCACAACATGCAGTGAAAAGAGGAAAACTGAAAGTTTAGCACTGGTAAGCACTGAACAACATTCAAATGTTCACAGACAGCACATCCGATAAAATGAGGCTATCACAAAAAAAAAACCCATGCCACTTTGACGGACAACGTCTCCAAAACAGGTACTAGCTATATGGAGGGTGTGTGTGTGTGTGTGCGGGGGGGGGGGGGGGGGGGGGGGTTGGGGGTTTAACGTCCTTTTCCACCACATACGGGTGATATCAAAGACGGGGGAAACGATGAAAAAGCCAGCACAAATATTTGGCCCCAGCTGGGATAGCTATAGGGAGAGTTGCATGCATTTTTACTGATCTGTGACACAACCATTCAGAATCATATTACAAGTGGTTAAACGGACAGTACACTTGTAAGACATGCTAGACCAACATTCAGTTTCAAAACAAAACAAAAAGACATTTGAACTGACCTAACGTAAGCATTCATTAAACATGACAGCACACTTCTATGACTGAAGCTCAGTGATTTTGTTGTTGCTTCTTACCTGTGACGTGGGGAAGGTGCCTGCCTCGTCCTCATCAGCACTGTGTGACAGGCGATCACTGCGCAGCGGGTTGTGGAAGGGAATGAATGCACGACGGAAGCCAGCCTCTGTATAGGAGTCATTTGCTGTAGCTGCAGAACTCAGATCTTCAGCGCTGGACGTGGAGTCGACGCTGTAGGTATCATGGCGAACACGACCAGAGAGGTCTACAGAGTTATTGAACGATGCTGATCGAATCATCCGCTGTTTGTATAAGCTGGACTGAGCTTTGGGCTTCGGCTTGGGATCCTTGGCTTTAGCTTTTGCCTGCGCCACCGCTTTGCGTGGGTCGTACTCCTTTCGTCGTTTCCACGCTAACCTCTCAGCGGCCTTGGGGGAGTTGGACCGGCTCCCTGGCTGTGACTGGCTGCGACTGCTGACGCCTGTAATGGCCAAGTCTTTGTTGCCAGGTGCCGTCTTCAACTGGCTCTTTAATGTTCTGAGATCACGATCCTTCTTGGCAGAAGTGGCGGTGGATGTTGACGAGGCAGTCGATGACGGTGTGGTGGTGCGTCCACTCCGAAGACTGTTGCGTCCCCCATCTGTCCGTGTCATTGGGCTGTCCCTTGAATTTGATGACTGAGTTCCCCCTGCGTTGTCTCGTGCCTTCCTAGCTATCTGTGCTCCTAGACTGGCTTCACTTCTGTTTGATGCCTGGCCCGCGGAGAATGGCGCTCGTCCCGTGCTGTGACTGCTGGAGGATCGCCTTGACGACGCTTGTGACGACACAGTTGATGCAGCACTCCCACGTCTGTTCTGGGAGGCCTCCGCAACCTCTGTACCATCAGCACGTGCCCGCCGAAGAGCAAACGCACGGTTGGGTTTGGTCATCGTGATTGTCCCTTTGCCGCGAGAACCTGAACGACTGAAACTGGCATCACCACGTTCTGAACTGACATCTGATTGGAAGCTCTCATCCAGACTGTCATTGCGACTGAGAACATCAGAAACCACAGAGGCAGCAGCACCACTGCGCGTACTCGCTGTGCTCCGTTCTCTATGAGGAGGGGGTTTCTGCTCCGAGCGAGATCGAATCAGCGGCTTTCTGGAGGCTATTTTGATGTTGGAATTGTCTTTGTCCTTGCTGGACTTGCGTGTTAGGGATTCCCGGGGACTGTGGTACTTGGTGGGCTTCACGTAGTCATCGTCACCATTCACCATGGCCACCATGCTAGAGAGATCAGTGTCGGATCCATTGCCATCCTCCTCGCCCTTGTCTGCGCGGAACCCCATCCTGGCTTCCATGGCAGCCATCACAGTCTCCGTGTCCCGTAGCAACAGTTCAGTGTCAACGCTACCCAGTGACCGAGCAGAAGTACCGTTCCTCAGTCCTCCCCGACTCGAATCTTCAGATCCGCTGTCCTCAGTCTGAAGCCTAGATTTACCAGCCTCTCCATTACTAGGACCAGACAAGACAGGTGAAAATGTGACACCTCTTGCCTGAGCGCCTGTACCACTGTGTCCGTTCTCCATGCGAGCCGCTGTGACACCATTTGTGCTGGCACCAGCAGCTAGAAAACTGTCAAGGCTATTGTCGTTCACACAGGACGAGTGTTCGCTGCTGACAGGACTGTCGTTCACATTGGGAATGGAGGGGAGCTTGCGGCCGGTGCCCGGGCGTTTGCGGCTCAGACCTGAAGATGTCGGTTTCTTGGTGGTCTCACCTGCAATCACGCATGACCATTAGCATACTCGAACTGTGAAACTTGTGTGACCAACAAGATAGAAACATCTTACTTACTTAGGCCCTTGGCTCCACGTGGAGCATAGGCCATCGACAACCCTTCGCCATCGCACTCTGTTCTGGGCTAGTCTTGCCACTCCAGTCCAGTTGGTACCCTGCTTACATAGCTCTGCCTCAGTGTCCCGCCTCCAGCTGTTGCGAGGCCGGCCTCTCTTCCTTTTCCCCTGCGGGTTCCATGTCAGGGCTTGGCGTGTGGTGCTGGATGCTGGCTTCCTGAGGGTGTGTCCAATCCAGCCCCACTTCCTCCGCAGGATCTGCTTGGCCACTGGTTCCTGCCCCGCTCGCTCCCACAGCTCTTCATTCCGGATCTTCTCTGGCCATCGGATGTTGAAGATGCGCCTCAGACAGGTGTTGAGAAATGTCTGGATCTTCTGCTGCATCGTCTTCGTTGTCCTCCATGTTTCGCATCCGTAGAGCAGAACTGACTTCACGTTGGAGTTGAAGATGCGAAGTTTGGTTCTTATGCTGACAACTTTGGATGCCCAGACGTTCTTCAGCATGACCATTGCTGCCCTTGCCTTGCCGATTCTGGCTGTGACGTCTCGGTCTGTGCCTCCCTGTCCATCAACCACACTCCCCAGGTAGACAAAAGACTCCACCTCCCTGATGGGCTCTCCACCGACTGTGACTGGTGTGTTGGTAGTGGTGTTGATCTTCATCAGCTCGGTTTTCTTCCTGTTGATCTTGAGCCCTGTTCCGGCTGATGTGGCTTCCAGGCACGTAGTCTTGTCCTGCATCTGGCTGTGGCTGTGAGACAGGAGCGCCAGGTCGTCCGCGAAGTCGAGGTCATCCAGCTGCGTCCAGAGTGTCCACTGTATCCCGTTTTTCCTGCCTGCTGTAGTGGTCTTCATGATCCAGTCGATGACCAGGAGGAAGAGAAACGGGGACAACAGGCATCCCTGGCGGACTCCGGTCTTCACCTCGAAGCTTTCTGACAACTGGCCGGCATGGGCAATCCTGCAGCTCATGTCTTGGTAGGTGCACTGGATCAGGGAGATGATCTTCCCGGGAACTCCATAGTGCCTTAGCAGCTTCCACAGCGCCTCTCTGTCTACACTGTCGAAGGCCTTCTCATAGTCTATGAAGTTGATGTAGAGGGGGGAGTTCCACTCCAGTGACTGCTCCACAATGATGCGTAGGCTGGCAATCTGGTCAGCGCAGGACCTGTTCCTGCGAAAGCCTGCCTGCTGGTCTCGGAGCATGGGGTCGACTGCCTCTCTCATCCTCTCCAGTAGAATTCTGTTGAGAACCTTGCCTGGCACTGACAGGAGCATGATCCCTCGGTAGTTGCTGCAGTCCCTGAGGTCCCCTTTCTTTGGCAGCTTGATGACGATCCCTTCTTTCCACTGGGCTGGCACCTCTTCCTTCTCCCAGATCTTGCTGAACAGGCTGTGCAGCATGTTGACGGCTGTCTCTGTGTCTGCTTTAATGGCTTCTGCTGGTATCTCGTCCGGCCCTGCAGCTTTCCCATTTTTCAGTGTCATGATGGCTTTCCTGATCTCCGCCTTAGAGGGCTTGTCGCAGTTGATGGGTAGTTCTGTCTCAGCTGGTGGGATGTCTGGTGGTGTTTCAGGGATGGGGCGATTTAACAGCTCCCTGAAGTGTTCTGCCCATCGCTTCAGCTGTTCCTCAGTTGTTGTCAGTGGGTGCCCGTTCTTGTCCTTCACTGGTTTGTCTGTCTGCTGAAATTTGCCCGCGAGCTTCTTGGTCACCTGGTACAGGTCTTTTAGATTCCCTTGTCGGGCTGCTTCCTCTGCTTGACTGGCCAGGTTGTCGATGTAGTCCCTCTTGTCCTTCCTGGTGCTCCTCTTCACTTCTCTGTCAGCTGCTGTGTATTCCTCTTGTGCCTTTGCCTTAGCTCTTCTTGTTCGGCTCGTGTTCAGTGCAGTTTTCTTCTCTTTCCTAACTTCCAGCTTCTGGATGGTATCAGCAGAGATCCATTCCTTATGTTGGGTCTTTCTCTTGCCAAGGACCTCTTCGCATGTGTCGTGCCAGAGTTTCTTGCTGTGTTCCCACTGTGTCTCGATGTCCATTTCACTGTCTTCTATCAGGTCTTGCAGTGGCTGGAACCTGTTGGAAAGGCTGATCCGGAATGCTGCTTGTGTGTCTGTGTTCCTGAGAAGTCCAACGTTGTACCTGGTCCGTGTGCTGTTGGCGTTGGTGTGCCTCTTAAGCCGAAGTCTCAATGTTGTTGCAAGAAGGTGGTGGTCTGATGATACATCGGCACCCCTCATCACGCGCACATCCCGCCACGATCTCCTGAACTTCCGGCTGATGCAGATGTGATCAATCTGGTTCTCCGTGACATGGTCCGGCGATCTCCATGTGGCCTTGTGGATGCGCTTGTGTGGGAAGATGCTGCCTCCTATCACTAGCTGGTTCAGGGCACAAAAGTCTGCAAAGCGCTCGCCATTTTCGTTCATCTGTCCCAGTCCGTGTGTTCCCATGGTGTCCTCATAGCCTGTGTTGTCTGATCCAATCTTGGCGTTGAAGTCTCCCATCAGTATGGTCATGTCCTTGGCTCCTCCTCTATCTATCACTGTCTGCAGTTGTTGGTAGAAGTCATCTTTTTTCTCCTCTTCCGCATCATTGGTGGGAGCGTAGCCCTGGATGATGTTCAGCTTGATGTCTTTTTTCTTGGTGATGAATTTGGCTGTGATGATGCGGGAGTTGACAGGTTCCCAGCCGATGAGTGCCCGCTGTGCCTCCGGTGCCAGCATCAGGGCCACGCCCTCAGTGTGGGGGGCTCCATCCTCTGTGTGTCCAGAGTACAGCAATTGCTCTCCCGATGAAAATCTCAGCTGTCCTGTCTGTAGCCACCTTGTCTCACTCAGTCCCAGTACTCCTATCTTGTAGTTCTTCATCTCTCTTGCTACTTGTATGGTCCTTCCTACTTCATACATTGTCCTGATGTTCCATGTGGCTACTCTCGTTGTTGTCCTGGGTGTTAGAAGGGGGGTCGGCCTTGCAGCTTCCTTTCGGCTTTCACTGCAATGCGTCATAGGTCTCCGGGATGGAGACCCTTCCTCGCCCAGGTGAATGTCTCGGTTTGTTGCTGTCGATGCTTCAGTAACTTAGTGTTTTTTACAGGTAGGGCTGTTAACCCTACGCAAACCCGTTTAGCCTCTTGGAGAGGTGGTCCACATTCGTCTGACCTCTACCCTTCGACCTGTCCAGCTTGGGTGACCCTGCCAGGAGCATGTGCTCCTGCTGGCATAGTTCTCTGGGTCATTGAGGTACACAAGCCACTACCCCACGACAAGGGTTGGACCATGTAGGGGTAGAAACATCTAACAACATTTTAATGTCAAATGGTGAAATGATCCAAGTGCCAATCAAATCTGGGGCACTTAGACCCTTATACAAAATGAAGACAGCTCAATAAACTTAATTATACAGCTGCTGCACATCTCATGAAGTTCATGGTTATTCCGTTTTACATTTACAATCTGTTACAGCAAATTACAACACATTCTGCTGGCAAACACAAGATACTGTGCTGCAAGTTCTACACAGTTTTTGCACCAAGGACCCACCCTCTGGAACACTCTTCCAATAAACCTCAGGCATACCGACTCAGTGCCCAGCTTCAAAACCTATGTTAAAACTTACCTGCTCCGTAAGCTCCGCAGCAGTCATGAGAAATAGACAGATGTGTGTGTGTGCGTGTGCGCGCGCGTGCGTGCGTGCGTGCATGTGTGTGTGTGTGCGCGCACGTGCGTGTTCCTGTACTGTTTTTTTAAAAATTTTTAGTGCTTTTAGTTCTTTTAGCTCTTTTTACGAGATTTTAGCTCTTTTGCTAGTTTTCGTTTTTAGCTCTTTTACGTTCTTTTAATCCTTATAACCTTGTACGCACTTAGAGCTCACTGAGAATAAGCAATTATTATTCTTATCATTATTTTATTTATTTAATTTTTTCCTCCAGCCTCCTGCCTAGGTCACCATATACCCATATCGACGTAAGCTGGGTCTAAAGTTCTGTTTGGCTTGTCCTCACCTTCTGCCTTGGAGCCCATGTTTTCTGGAGTCTTGCCAGCGGGGGCCTTGTGAGCGGTGGTCAATGCGTTGAGCTGACTGACCCAGGTTGGCATGGTACCATCCTCCGCAACACCGTTAGTCCCTGCCATAGCCTCCTCCTCCTGCACACAAAGCGAAAGGGGAAACTTGAACAATGTATGCCAATAAACAGGATGGAAACCTCAGAATCCCTTCACTGCTGCTGCTGAAACTGCCTTTCAAAGGCGTCACTCAAGTACATTCTACTAAAACTGTTTTGACATGGATGGCAACACTCATGGGGTTGATGTACGGGTCAGGTGTAAGAGCACTGCCACCGCCAGGGAGTATATAGCTTGTTATTGATCTCTGCATGAATCGACAGTGAAAACGTTCATCAGTCAGCCCCGACACCGAACAGTTTACACGGACTTTTCAAACAGGTAGGCAAACTTGCAGTACTAAGTGGAACAATACCAGGATCAATCAGTGTTCCCTGTGATTCGAAAATACAAGGGTCTCTATATTTTTTGAGGGTCCTTTTGTAGATTTGGAGGGTCCATACATCAGATTCTGTCTGTCACGCACGATGGCTCAGCATGCTGCATGTGTCCGCTGCTAGATAGCTTTCTGTTCATCAGGTTCCAGGGAGAGAGTTGGAAAAATACCGTTTGTCACGGAGAGACCAAAAACGTGCGTCCCCTGTGACGCGCTGTTCACAAATTTGTGCGTCAATTTAAACGTTTTGTGTGTACAAATACGGTACACGTATGTGCCTACCTGTATGTGCGTATGTCACCTGGATGTCACTTCCTATATTATGTAAATACACGTCTCATCCATGAAACATACATTTTAATGCTCCCTCTCTTAACTGTCCGATTACATACTGATCCTATATGATCTCTTTAACGGTTTCAATGTATCATAACTGTATGCGGTCTAAGTAACGGCTATTAGAGATTTTGTGTGTGTGTGTGTGTGTGTGTGTGTGTGTGTGTGTGTGTGTGTGTGTGTGTGTGTGTGTGTGTGTGTGTGTGTGTGTGTGTGTGTGTGTGTGTGTGTGTGTGTGTGTGTGTGTGTGAGCTTTGCATTTTGTTTCTGGTTTTGCATTTTTTTTTTTTTTTTTTTTGCCCAGTGTTGTATGGTTTTCTTTACTTTTCGCCAGTAGTTCTTTTCTTTTGTAGCAACGGCAGATTGAAAATTAACCATTGTATGGCTAGATCTTTTCCGTTGAAAAATGTGTGATAAGTTCGTTCGTTCGTTCGTTCGTACTACATGTAGTAATCGGGAACACTGTCAATCCTGCCTAGGTGAAACCAACCCAGTGCCAAACAGAATGTCCATGTAGTAAAGTACAGTAGCCTATATGAGCGCAATTTACCACCAGCTTATCAAAGAATTAAGCCATGGGGTTTCTCGCCATATAATCCCTTGGCACTCCTGATCACAGTGGAATCAGTGGGACGCGTCACTTCCCTGAGGGCTCACTCACGCTACAGTGGTCAGCGGTCATCACTGGCCAATACAGTACCGGTGTGTCAGAAATACAAATCAACCAAAGATTGATCACCCATGCGATGACATGAGATAACATGATACCAACGGGGACTACCTATTGCCAGAAACATGGGAGAGATGTCTCTCGTATAACTTACAAGTGCTTGCTGATTTCACGATACAGCGAAGGATGGGAGCAAGAGACCAATCCTTCTATGACTTGGCATCATGTTCTTCCCATTAAACGTCCACACATAGCTTTGTATTTGATCCAACACCTATTTTGCTGGGAAGATTTAGCACTGTTTTTGCCCTCAAGCTGCTAAAGCTGACGATAAAGTATTACTGTATCTACACGATGTCCGTGTGGTTAAAAATAACTAGTGGTGCAGAATTCAGGCAGCATTTAGTACCATCACGCACAGCCAGTCCCCAGACATCAACATGAGGGACATGCCTGTCAATACAGACTACATAAGACGTTACCTTAAACATAACCCCTCATCACAAATAAACACGTCTTCTTCGCAAATCCGACGTCCGTGCATAATCTGCACGCGCTACCTTACCTACTGTCTGAACGAGAGGGCGATTGGCTCCAACAGGAGGATGGAATGAGCTGCCACTCTGACACCATTCAATTCCAGCACGCTCCATCATGATAACTTCCGGACGGAATACCACGAACAAGGCCTCCAGCTCCCATACCAACCCATACAAATCTACCCTTTAAACCACACCAGTATCTACGTCCTCCATCTACGGTGGTGCTTCTTTTGTGGGCAAACACCAATGCTCAAGTCGCCTTCAAAGCTGGTACTGAGATGGGATTTATTTTACCTTTTGCTCGGCTCACAATGAGACCCCTCACAGCGGAAAAGGTATCTAGCCAGGCGTGAACACCATGAACACACACGTATTGTTGGCCAGCTTCAGGAATGACAGTATAATGACCGTCCCAAAACACGCGAGGGGGCAATTGAGTCTAAGCGTTCTGATGAGAGGAGGGGCGTTGCCAGCGTGACAAGAAGTCCTTAGGGTCCTTCGGGGTCGTCCATGAACTGATACTTGAATCTTTGGGCAACATAAACGCCCTACCCCCCAAAAAAGAAGAAGAAAAAGCCCCCCAAAAGGGGGGGGGGGGGGAGAGAGAGAGAGAGAGAGAGAGAGAGAGAGAGAAGAAGCCTGAGTCTGAATTTAAAAGACAAACAAACAAACAAACAAACAAACAAACAAACAAACAAACAAGCAAAAACGCCTGATGCTGTCAATCCACACAAAGTTCTGTGCTTGGGTGCAAACATAAAAAGAAAGAAAGAAACAAACATGTATAGGCACCTAAACGTCACAGTGTACATGTATCCTCAGTTAAGATCTGGTTCAGAACGTATGGACCGACAATAAGAGTTCTAACAGATCATACTAAGAGCAAAATCACACACATAAAAACCTATGAAAAGAACGTTACGGCAATCTGTTAACCGCCTTAGCGGCAGATGCCGGGGTTACCCAGTGTCCAGGTGGAAAAACTGGCCAGACCACTTGCAGCTCCATGATCAGTGTAACGCGGAGAAGGGGAAAGGGGGGGGGGGGGGGGTTTACATCATACGGTGTACGTGCAGACTTGACAAATTTCTGTTTTAGATTTTAAAGAGACTTCTTAAACAGACAATAAAGTACTTTAAATTGAATTGAATTGAATTGAACTGAATTGCTTTTCCTGACGACTTGTGAAAACTAATTCCCACAACCGAAATGTAAACCCGGCTAAAGAGTGTACAAATAATGAATTTACATTACTGAAGTACATTTTTTTTAAGGACCTTGAGCTGTTAGTCATCAACAAACACAACCAGGAAAAGTCTGTTCACACCGTGGCGAAGTTTTTTTTTCCATCCGACTGAAAACTTAAAGAACACCACAACACAACACAACACAACACAACACAACACACACACACACACACACACATACACACACACACACACACACACACACACACACACACACACCAATCAACTTGTTGGTACATCTGTCTAGTGTCCACTTATAACAATTAGAAATACGGGTTGTACACGGATCTCGTTCCATGTGTCAAAAAAACCTGCGCTGTCTCCCACATACAAAACACCAACACCACTACCTACCAGTTATCTATTCCTTGTTCCTTCACAACACACTCAGGTGCACAGGAGGGGAAGGCGCATACCTTCGTGACATGGGTACAAGAGGAGGCTGATGAAGTGTTTGTCAATGACGCAAAGTGAGTGAGTGGGTGGGTTACCCTCTTCATCGCCGCACCAGCTGTACCTTTTGTATGAAGAAAAGATAAAACACATTCTCCGGGCCTGTGTCACGGATACACACCCCAGATTAATACACCATAGTACAGGAAATGTTTTCACAAAGACGTACGCGACTCGGTGAGAAATGTAATGTTGAGAGAGAGAGAGAGAGAGAGAGTCCCATCTAAATCTGTCTTGGCAATAAAACAGGCTAACACTCCAAAAATAATGCCTTTCGTGACAGTCAAACGCAAGACGGAATATCTGGTGTCTCAATCTTGGCATTTATGTGTGTGGCGAAACGATGGCTATGACCGGCGAATATCCTTGCACAATAACGCAGAAAAAGGGGCTAGCACTGTTGAACACTTGTGTCACACACACACACACACACACACACACACACACACACACACACACACACACTCTCTCTCTCTCTCTTAAACACACAAATCAGTCGGTAAAAATATCTCTCACACTCACCATTTTGTTATGAAACTGTCTGAATATTCTGGTACAGGCTACAACAGTAGTGGATACAGCCCAATGCCTTCAGAAACGCCTGGCTTGCTTAGTATGCGCTGATCGGTAAGAAGACTCAACTGTGACTACAGTGATAGCTGTCCACTTCACAATTACATCTCATATCCTGTACCTCCGATATGATATGTAGAGGGAATCAGCGACCGTGCTGACAGTCACAAAGTACGATGACGGAAGCAGATCATGAGTTTACACAGCGGAGGGCCCGAGCCTTCACGGACAAGACGCTGTTTGATGTCTGCCTTGATCCCCCTATACGTACCTCCAGCCGATAGCCAGCTACAAAAGCCAACGAGGCGTAGAAGAAAATTGCTTCACGGTCTGTCGAACATGGTGGTTTGGTCTCCAGCCGAACCCTGGCGTTACTGAGAAAGTAACAGTGCGGTTTGACCACTGAATCAAGTTGTTTCACAAACGTGTTTCTACCGTTATATATCTGCAAACACGTCGGCTGCCCAGCCCGGTCGAAGTCTACCTGGTTTCCATTCAAGATATTCTAGGTAACATAATACGCCTTCAAAGGCTTCCATACACGTAACTTCTCCTGGGTAATTGTACCTGTCAATTGGTCGGCTTCCAAACAACTCAGCAGTCACCCTTTACAGCGTACCGCCACATGGTGCAACTATACGGAATTGTATGCCAGTTAATAACGGTGCACCTGTGTGAATGATACCGGCCTGGTGCTGCCTATCCGTACCTGTACTGTAGTAGACCTTGAGTTCCTGACATGCCGGCGAGCTTTGGCAGACTGACCGGTGAGGTATCCACGGCATGTTAAAAGGTCTGTCAGACATTACCTTGGTCGGAACGAACAGCTATCCTGATACAGAGGCACTGACTGAACAACAAGCAAGAATGCTGGGAACTTAGAGGAACCGCTGTATACGTTACAGCACATGTTTCGCTTCAGCTGTAGCACAAACGCGATAAATTCGAGAGTAAAACAACGAACCTTGACTCCGAACATAAATGAACCGGTCCCGTTATATGGTCTTTCAGTACTGATCATATCATTCAATTCAATTATGTTCAAAGTCGTCCATTCGAAGTGAGTGGGTCTAGGCTGTTTTGAGCTGAGACAAAGAACCTTCACACTATAACTTCAAGAGTCAAATTCAGCTAATGTACTCACTTCGAGTTCTGTGGTAGAATGTTCGACCAGCGACCACCAGCCCGTAACCAGCTTAAACTCAAGCTGAAGAAACCAAACAGGAACGTGTGTGCCCAAACACCCGCAGCGTGTATGGTCGGGTACCTAACTACCCGGTGGTGCCCCACTTACAAGATTCCACGCAGCGACCGGGTGGAGTGTTGGTGGGCGACAGTCAACAGTACACATTTAGCCGCGACTGTCGAAAGTAAGCTGTTAGTTCATTCAAGCAAGAACGCGAAATTGTTGGCGGCCTTTACTGAAGATTTCCGCCGTGACACACACGGACACACAGTCCATTGTGTGAGGCTGAATTTTATTTCTCTCAGGCTTTTTTGTTTCGACCTAAAAAGCAAAACCTGTACTGGCTGGAGTGAGTGCGGAAAAGATCGCGCGTGGGGCTTGAATGATTTATATCTCGACCAGAAGTACTGACATGACATTCATTTCAATGTACCGTTAGGCTGCCTAACGATCGATTATGTTCGGCAATACCACCTCAGTCGGAGAAATAAAAAGCACGCATAGAAAGTAACACCGACCATAACTTGGCTCCGTGTGAAAAGGAAAAAAAAAAAAGAAAAAAAAAGAAGAAGATTTATTTATACTGTATGTCGCCTTGTTTGTCTATTAGTAAAAGTCTGTCTTCAGAAGACACATACACACGAGTTATGACGGTATGTCTGGTCTTCAGTTTTGAACTGGAAAGTCTTTCACAATAAAATCGGCGGATCACAGAACCCTGTCAACAAAACACACCTGATTTGGAAGACAGGCGGGGGGGGGGGGGGAGGGGGGGGGGGCTGAAAAAGCTGGAAACTTTGGAATGAACCAGAGACATTTGCGTGGCCTCAAGATAAAATATTGGGGTTTAAAAAAAAAAAAAAAAAAGCATCCGTTTAAAGTCAGGAACACGCCAGCATCTTGATTATATGTAAGGTCCCTGGGATAAGACACAGAACGGAAACAGTGAGTGTATACATCAAGACCTGACCAAAAAAAATAAAAAAGGGATGTACGTCTGTGGTCTCACCTCTTATTTACCTGACAGGACTTTGGACAGTGGCCAATGTAAGACGTGTTTACGGCAGGCGGATGAAGCCAGCGGCCAGTCACCGACATACTGATGTCACGGGAAGAGAACATTCCTATTTGATGTGTTCCGTGTCAGCACGGTAGACGTGGCCTAATGGACCGTGACCGCTGATCCAGTTTTTGTGGGTCTAGTCACCGAAGTAACCTTGAAGTCGGGCAATGGATTAGGGTGAGTGAACGCGGAAAGTTTTCACTGTCTCTACCTAGATTTTATCAGTCGGTGACACTTCGCGAGGGAGAAAACAACAAACGCTGTTGAACTTTTTTGAATGCTTGATTAATCATGCCGATCTCGTGCAAACAAAGCAAATTAGGGGGGGGGGGGGGGGGGGGGGGTGGCATCATGGACTATTCACATGTAAGAGGGCAGACCCTGCAGAAGGTCTGCAAAATGGTAGATTCTGTTGGTGAACATGAAAAAAAAACCTCCCCCAAAATAACAACAACAACAACAAAATACACACACACAAATCCGCCAAGCGTTTCTGAAGTACTTTCATCTCTTACGAAATACACACCATGTTTACCTCGTATCTACCCCATCATGTACGCGCAAAATAATCATAATAGATACAAAATGGCCATACTCAATTTAATAACCTAATTTAGTCAGTTTAGACTGATGGTCCTCAAGTAGCTGCCAAGACTGAAGTGGTCGACAAAGTGACTGGAGCCGATTAAAAAAGCACACACGAAAAAAACACGGCAGAGAGTTGTAAACCCTGCTCCATCTGCACTTCAGTAGTCACGGTATGTTGGACAAACTGCGGTTGGTCTGGATGGAGAAGCCTTCTGAAAGTGTTAAGTTACTTCAACAGTGTCCTCCTTTTGAGTGTCATTAATATGCTAATGAGGGCGGAAAAAGACCTTGGCACGCACCTGAAGACAATTACCTGTGAAGCAAGAGAGAAAACATACCGTCACGTTACAGGTACGCGGCCTGCCGTGAAATTCAAGACTTACAATCTGTTCTATGTCGTCCTTGCCGTTCTCACAGAGAGAGAGAGAGAGAGAGGGGGAAAGAGGGGGAAAGAGAGAGAGAGAGAGAGAAGAGAGAGGCGGAGCACACCATACGCCGCATACCTGAGCCAGCAAAACTTGCCCGCCTGTCTAGACTTCGTCCGATTCATCTGACTCAAGACCCCCCTATAGTTTGTAGTATACGAACTAGTCTAGACTATGCAGGTACATAACACTGTGCTGTACACACAGCCAGGTGCATGGGCGACCCCGGAGTTTTCCGTTGCCAAGTGTACGGTCACAGTAACACCTTCATTAAATGATGACATGGGTAAATTTCACCCTTGACGTTGAAGAGGACATTAACCACGTGATGGCGCAAACCTAGCAACCTACGTGGCAGAAATTTCTTATTGAAAATCGCTGAGACATGTGATCTAGTATAAAGTTAAACTTTACATTACACATATGACACCCCCCCCCCCAATTCATACAACTAAACTGAAATTTTGAACTCACTTTAATTACGCTTTTTGGTTTTGTCGTCCAAATCTGGAGATGATGCAGCCAACAACCACCATTAAACTGTTAACAGGAGGCTCATAAGCGGTGCCAGACACCCAGAATGACGTCAGTAACAATGAGTTCAAACTACTTATAAAAAAATTCTGTCCCTGGTTTGACCTTTTCAAAATAATCAAAATCTACTCTACATTACTTGGTAATCATGTTAACACGCCACATAACGACAGTTTCAAGAAGTTTGGTCCCAACTTATCTCAGTCTATCACAACTTTATTAAGCTCAAAACGGGATCTCTTTCAAGACCTTTGGGAAGACAAGCATTTGCACGAGAAGTAAAAAAAACAGCAAGCGTCCCGCTGCACATACATCCCCCCCCCCCCCCAACCACCACCCACCCCCAAACTTAGATCACAAGCGGCATTTGCACAACAGGGAAAAACTATAAGCGCCTTGCACACACATGCACCAATCCTGTCTGACCTTTCTAAGAGGCAAGAGCAAGTTGTCATCTGGGACCAAACCAACCTTCCCAGCCTGCTGGTCAAACCCGAGACGAGAACGTCGGTGAAAAGCTAGAACGGTGCATGCCGAAGGAACACACACTACATGGGGGTAAAATGAAAATGAATAATCTTAGCTTTGCTTCTCTCCTCAGTATGACTGTGATTAAGAAATCCGATCATGCCACTAGCAACATGGGTAACATGCAATGGTTAGGGGTGAACTAATTGTGTCATTTCGCCTGACAAATCAGCCCGACCGGCTTATGAAGGGATTACGGTTCAATGTCTTGTGCACCGTGTAACTGAATTAAGAGCAGTTATGGACTGCTACTGCATACAATATATACATATAACGAAAATTTTGCGGCTCTTTGAAATACACCTTTTGTGACGTCAAACGCACTGCCGTGGCATATGCAAAACGTCATCTTACAGAAACATGACATTCAAATCAAAAGTAAACCTTTGCAGCTGACAACCATATATTACGCTGCAAATATTTCATACCAGGACACATAAGAAATGTCAGCGCTAAGACCAACGCACAGCCTGCACGGAATGCTTCTTGATCATGCACCGCGTACATGTTCGCCAACCACATTGACTAAACTGTCAGAGTGAGACTACTGTCTCTTACAGTAATCCCATCCTAATGCTAGTAACTACCAAGTAATTCAGTTACTGTACCAGGTTCACACCGAAAACCTTTGCACGACATCTTGGCTAATGAAATCGCAACCTTTTAAACCTTTTAGGACTTTACTCACAAAATGATGACTTGGACGTAACTGGACGCACTACAGCTGCTCCCAGAATCCCAAAGATCCTCTTCATCCAAGAAGTCTCCTGCAGACTATGAGTTTACCCCTTGACGGACGCAGGCCAGACAGCAGACGACCGAAGGCTAGGGGGAGCTGGTAAGCTTACAAAGCTGGCTGTAACCACAAAACCTACAGTCCCATCACAGGCCACTTGGATGGTCGTGTTTTGTGGCGCCCCTATCTATTCCTGGCGACAGACGTCACTCCAGGAAAGGTGAGGGTTCTGTCACCGCTGTGCTGTGCGGAGACATCTGACTTGAGATGTGGTGAGGTGTGCAGGCCAATGGGGGAGTGGTGTGGCCTTCAGCGTTAGTGTCTTTTGTTGGGGATGGGGCTGGGGGTGGGGGGAACACCTCAGCAATGATAAGCCTAAGTGGTTGTACATGTACCAACTCGACATGTAATGGCCTTCAAAACTATGTCGAATGACGCTATCAGTCTGCACAGGAACGCCTTCCACCCGAGCACACCATTATCTGTGCCGTCAGCGTCACCAAGCTCATATGGGCAAAGCATATCCTCTAAAATACAAGTCTTCTGTCTTACAAAGAAGACAGCCTGCATGGTAACAGTGAAAAATGAGCATCTACTTCCTGTGGTGGCAGCTCCTTCCCGTTGACAAAAGCAGCAAGAGCAACAACAATAAAGCCAAATTACAAACCAACCTAACTTGATAGTTCACTACAGGAACACTGCTCCTGTTTTATTAAAACAAAATACCTGCAAGAGAACACCCACCTCCCCCTTATGCCACATTTATGATTTATGAGTGTTGTAGCCACTGAGCAAGTGGATTATCCTACCTCAGGTGCTAACAAACAGAAGCAGAAAAGGTGAGTGATAAGGGAAAACACCTTCTGATCACAAGTACCGTCTTTCCTTAGAGGTGCATTACATGACTGCTATAAAACATGCTATGCAGGTGCTATAAGCCTGGTGAAGATGTTCCCTGTCCAGTTGGTGGCATATGTGCCAAAGAAGCGTACTTTCAACACACCGTGGTTTGTACGCATAACTCAAACTCAAACATGAGAAAACAGCAAACACTTTGTTAGCATGTGTGGACGTGTTGTCTGTTGAGGTCTGACAAGATGAATATATATACAGTCTTCACAAAACGTTAAGGACCAGTCAACATAATAGTTGACAGTTTCAATAAATCAGAAAAAATAAATGAATAAGATTATTCCCGTAAAATTCGGTAGCAAGGTTAAGGGGTAATTAGTGAACATGGCGACCACTGTGTGGATGGCAGGTGCGCGTCACACAGCATGCTTGGCGCGTTTGAAAATCTGCAATTTTGGCAAAACTAGACTGAGTTTCAGTGTTCAGTGAGCGATACCTGGGGCTTTCTGCACGGCAAAAATGAGATGCAGGTCAAAGAATGCATCCCTGGTTATGAACTGTGCTCATTTGTTTGCCTACATAAGCCGCCGTTTCAGCGATGTTCAGCACTACACCAGAATGCCACCACGACAAAAGTTGAATGATATTTCCAAGTGGTCCTTAACTTTTTGTGAAGGCTGTATATGTACAGTACGTATGCAGAGCAGACACATCACGTGTGGTGCATGTGGGCGCACAGATGTAAATGTCACTTTTGACACAAGTTTCTTCAGGACATTTAAATGTTACGAGAAAGAGGGCAATAAACCTGTTAAAAGTTGTCAAGTCATTCTGCATTTGCACATGAGATGTCAGCAAGTTGAGAGAGCAAGCGCAAGTCACAATGTGCTTCTGCTTCTTCCTCTTTCTGTATTTTATGAAAGAAGCATCATGAAGTAAATGGTGTTATGGTGGGTTTTCCCTCTATTAATCTTTTATTTTTTAATTTTAATTTTAATTTAATGTCAGTGACAATGAAAGTCTGTGTATTGCCACTGGTTAAAATAAAAAAAAATAAAAAAGAGAAAATAAGGAGGGCAGAAAAGACAAGCAAAAGTGAACACAAAAATACATAAAAGCTGTCTGAGCTGCCCAGCATGCAACTTTCTACAGTTCAGTTCAGACAGGTAGTAGAAAGACCCACACTGACCGGGGAGCCGGGATGGCCGAATGGTAGAGTGTTGGATTTCTAATGCTCGGGTTGTGAGTTCGTATCCCGGCTGGGGCCAAATATTTGTGCTGGCTTTTTCATCGTTGTCCCATCTCTGATATCGCCCGTATGTGGTGGAAAAGGACGTTAAACTCCCACCCACCCACCCCACCCCCCACACTGACCAGGCAGACAGCAGGCAAAGAGCTGAGTTCAAGGGCCCGATCCAACCCCCCCCCCCCCCACCCCCTACCCACACCCCTACAAGTTGGGGACTAACAACTTCAGGGATAAACACAAGATGTGCCACTGACCTCAACATCACCGAAGACATCCTGGTCATTCTCATCACAAGGCGTCCTGCATCCTCCCTCCTCTTCATCATCATGAAGAGTTCTGTCCCCTTCCTCGTCCTCAGGGGTAACCAACCGCTGCCCGCTGCCTACCACCGGCCGCTCAAAGGAGAAGTTTTCAACGTCCACCCCGAACACTTCATCAATCTGCTGCCTCGCCATCATCTCCTCCGTGTCGTCCTTCTCCCCCTCAATGGTGTATGTTCCTGCTTCGCTCACTTTGTCCTCCTGGTCTCCTACAGGAGACGGCGCCACTGGCAAAGTCACGGGAACACCGCCCATGTCTTTCTCCGTGTTCTTCTCTGGAGATGTGGCAGCTACCGGCGGTTTCTCCGGAGACTTCGCTGTGGTTTTGCTGGCCGGGCTACCACTGGAGGATTTTTGTTTGGGCGCTGGAGGTTTGTCTTGAGATCGGTATGTCAGACTGCCCCGCTGGCAGGCACGGTCGTGCTCCGCTGCTTCCTTGTACATGGCGTGCTCTGGCGCTGCAGGGGAGTCGCTGCGGTCTGACGCCTGAGATCGAGGGGAGTCCATGTTGGACCCTGTGGCGCCCGCAAACATCTTGTCGATGAGATAAGCGGTGGGGTCAGCATACTGCGCTTGGTGGACTGACGCAGCGATGGTGGCTGCAGTGGACTGTTTGGATTTGCTTGACTTGGAAGTGGTGCCTCGCGGAGAAGATTTTCTGCCCTCTGGGGGTTTGTGACCTATCAAACACAAGAACAACAAAAAAAAGTAATATCATAACACACAGACACACAGACACACACACACAGACACACACACACACACACACACAAACACACACACACACACACACACACACTACACACACACCACAAATTATGATCCATACATACATGGCAATGTAGCACATCATACTGAAGGATGCACTAACTACATGTACATGTACTTCAAAAAAACACAGAGTGGCACATGGGAAACACCTGTATTACTTAACCAATTATGTACATGATAATGCACTTTACAAGGCCATATACTAGGTGACAGGAAAGTTCCTCTCTCGACATCTGCCCTATTTGCTTATGGGTGTGTGCGTGTAAACTGCGCGGAAGCAAACACAGGCAGGCATGCAGTGCACTGCTTTAATTCCACATGTAAACACAAGGACGGGCATTGCTTGAAACAGACTCGAGTTACAGTCAGAAAAGCTATCACCTGCCCTAACCGCAACATAAAACCAATTACCGGCAAGGTACAAGTGATAGCTGCCCAAAATGAAAACATGCACGTGCACTGCTCAGCTGTGTTGGACTAAAGGTTTGGAATTTGTTTTGATTCTGACCGTACAATTTTGCACAGATCCTTGTTTGTGCTTCTGCCTTTGAAAACACCGTTTGCGTGCACAAAATAATTATGTTACCAGGCAAGCACATTACCTAAAAATTGTCAAAACATCTACCCAGTATAAGCAGTGGAAACTAACTGCCAAGCCAAAAGACAGTCTGCATAATTTACTGAATGTTACTAATCAATTTAAGGCACACAAAAAAATACAACAAAAATCCCCCCCCCCCCCCCCAAAACAACAACTAAAAAACCAAACAAACCAGAGGACAATCAAACCAACAACAACAAAACTCAAATTACCTTTTTTCTCTAACTCTTTATCACTCTCTCTGCTCTTTCTCTCCACGTCCTTCCTCTCTTTGGTTTTCTCAGCTGTCGAAGCCTCGGAAGCAAAGTCAGCAGTCCTGAGGGAGGCAACTCCTGTGGCCATACCACTGGAATGACGTTTTGGCTTCCCCTCCCACAACTCGTCCAGTCTCCTCTGTCGCCCAGGTGACAAGTCTCGCTCCTCAGACTGTCACATGACGCAACAATTAAAATCAGGAATAGATTTCTTGAAATGTTACAGAGTGTGTATACATGAATACCTATAACACGCATGGACAAATTAATAGTGCATAACCTAGATGCACTAATGCAAGGGAAAGTACTCTGCTGAATCTAAAGTCTTTGGACTACTGCATGTCTGACAAGACAGTCTTCTTCAAAGGCTGATTCTGTTTTGAAAGAACGGATGGCCAAACATATATATAGATATCTCATTTCCAAGCCATCTACCAACATATAAGTCTTTGGACTACTGCATGTCTGACAAGACAGTCTTCTTCAAAGGCTGATTCTGTTTTGAAAGAACGGATGGCCACACATAAATATATAGATATCTCATTTCCAAGCCATCTACCAACATATATATGGAATCTGGCTTACTGCAACAATCTGTTCACACAGTAGAAGCCTTTTTGGTTACACATTTCCTACACTGAAAAAGTCGACTCACTGAGCTCTTGCGACTCATGCCAGGTTCCTTGGGCTGGCCCTTTGGTGGAGTCCCCTTCTCACCCCGGAGATGGGGTGCCAAGCTTTTCAGGATCTTGGTCGGGACAAACTCCCTGAGACTGCCGCCAATGTTCATGCGGGGCTTCTTCTCGTCCCCGAACTCCACTGTGAACGACAGTGGCAGGTTGCTGCTTCCCTCCCCTGACCCCGAGCTATCTTTCTCAGCAGACTTCTCATGTGCTGAGTCAGGTGACAGGACCAGACTATCCTTTGACAGAGAAGAAGTGACGCTGCGAGCTGGTGTGGACTCGTCCCTTGCGAAGTGCTGCTTGTCTCGCTCGGGCGTGGTGGAGCGGTGTGGAATCTCCATGACAATGGGGCGTTGTCTGGCGTCTGTCCGGTGAGGGTGGCTGTGGTCACCCGTCTGCTGATCCATGCCTGGTTCACCTGGACAGAAAATGTGCACAAATACGTTAGAGACTGGAAAATCTAGCAAATGAGATCCAACATCAAATGGTAAAAAGGCCTAAATGTTTATCCAATCCATGGCACTTATTTGGTATATTACCAAATGGCAGAAGAGAAAAATGGTCTTGTCTGATATGAACTGATATATGATATATACATAAACCGAAAATAGTACATAATGTTACATCATACAGCTGTTAACACTCAATGGGAACAGAGGGACAAAATTAATCCTTCATGCACTACCAATGCTGAATCACGTAAGCATTTCTGTAACAGCTCTCTGGCACGATCTGGACAGAAGAAAAATCGGAAAGTGGCTAAACCAATAGGACATAATTATGAAATCGTTGACTTGTCAGTTTTATCAGTCACTGCCACTGCTTGTACATATCAACGTGAAAGTCTGTGAAACGCATCCCAAAAGAGTGAGTTTCCTTTTGTGCTGCCGATGCACACACCAGTAGTCGCCTAGGCATGTGTGGCTAACTCCCACCGGCCTACTCCCAATACTACTGGCCACGTTATCAGACATCACTGCGGCGTCTCAGACATCAGACTATCACTCAGACATGGTCACTGAGCTCCGTCACTCGGCAAAGCTGCCCACGCTAATGTAGTGAAGTGCCTGTGGCTCAAGTGCTATCAAGTAAAGGTTACAACACCTCCAGCCCAAACACGGGAACCTCATTCAGCTACCACTCAAAGCAACGTTTCTCAGTCACGGCTTATTTCACTGCTCAGCCAATGTCATTCAGCAGCAACTTGAAGATGAACTACCTGACCATCAAGCGTTCCATGCCATGCTAGATAAGGAAAGAGCCACTGACCAGTCTGCTGGTGAGACTCAGTGACTGCTCATTTTGACTGGTGTTGCATCAGTCTTCTAATCATAAAAGTAGATTGACTGCTGAAGCTGATGATAGAAGTGATATTTGCAAGTTAATTATTATCTAGGGTTTTTTGTTTGTTTGTTGTTGTTGTTGCTGCTGCTGTTGTTTTTTTTTTTTTTTTTTTTTGGGGGGGGGGGGATAAATCCTTGCACACGCAAGCTAATTGTATGTTGGTTTTACTGGTTTAGAATCCTAAATTTTCATTCTTATTTTGTTTTGAGCTGTGCGTCCAAAGACGAATTTCTATTTTACACCTGTCATTTAGTGGACAATAAAGTATTTTTCAATTTGAATCTGAATTAATTGGTAGCATACCTGTACTTAAGACTGGTGTGCGCTATCAGTGTCTGTATTTCATTGTAGCAAGGATAATGTGACTGATGCGGCATTCAGAGACTCACACTGAAACAGTTTCATTTCTGTGCCGGGAAGCACTGATGCCTGAACAGTACTACGAACAGAGAAAACAGCCCGAAACTGAAGTGATACACTTAAATTTCCAAATCAATCTTCAGAATCTCCGTACCCTGAACTGACCTACGAAATTACTGGACTGACTGGCGCACTAAATATCATGCCGACAGAAAACAACGGTAAGTGAGCAGTAAACGCTCCCGCATCATCGAAAACACCAGGCCCACACAGGAAAGTCTGATAAAATGTCAGAAGCAGGAGCCAAAGCAAGTGGCCTCGGTGATAGCGTGCAAATTATATCTCTGGAATGTGTATGCGATAACCTTTGAGAACGTGAAGCACACTCAGTGAGGAGACTGACACGATCACCAAAACAATCTGTCTATATCAAGCCTGAAAACTGAATACCGGCAGCGGCGGCAGTAGAGGCCGGGCATAACGTGATAACATGCCTCTGGGGGCATTAAAAAAGGTGTGTGCGTGCGTGCGTGCGTGCGTGCGTGCGTGCGTGTGTGTGTGTGTGTGTGTGTGTGTGTGTGTGTGTGTGTGAGAGAGAGAGAGAGAGAGAGAGAGAGAGAGAGAGCGAGCGTACCTTCAGTACAATCAAAGAACGTACAGTGGGGTACACTGACTGAGCCCACTCTACGTCAGTCTGTTCAAGTTCGGCGCCGATATTCCAGAGCCAGCAACTACTAAAACCAAAGCAATGGGCAGCTCACTGAGATTATTCTGAAGGACTACTGATTCAAACTCATAACAAGCTGCCTGGAACTTTCAATGGAAAAAACTGCCCTGCACTTCCAAGGGTCCGGAAAAGGAAAACAATTCGCAAATATTCCAACAACTTGGCCGCTCTCCGCATAACTGACGAAAACACCCACCAACAGAACTGAAACGCTTGCTCTGCGACCGCTAAACCAAGGTGCAAATTATACACGTACCCTGGAGCTGCGCCTTTCTTTGCGCCGGTAACGACTGTGGAATAAATTGTATGCAGGCTGTGTGCCGCAGTGCTCATGCTATCAGTTGAGGGTCCTTCACGGGTTTCTCAATCCTTCGCCCATGTAATGAAGACAAATTGGACAACTAGCCAGACGAAATTGCTGACGATGGAAAGAGGGAACGCCACAAGTTCTGGCAACCTCTGCCTCAGTGAAGTAGCAACTAATCACCATCACGCGGGCAGCCAATGCGCACCTTGAACACTTGGGTAAACGTATGTAGACAAAATCAAGTGCTTTGCTACATGGCTGTGTCGTGCCGGTGTAGCATCCGGTCCGGTCCCCCCTCTGAAGCAGTCCCCCGGGGGACCAATTCGTGGCAAAAACTGCTCTATAATGGTCCCCCCCTTAGACATCCAGCCTCGTTTTCGACTGGTCCCCCTGGGCGATTTTGGTCCCCCCTCGCATCCAAAATAGGCCCCCTCTCGAACTGGTCCCCCTCTTTTCTAACCAATGTAGAGCTATGTCAGTATTTATTTTTAACTTTATTGTTACAAAACTTTATTGTCCCCAAAAGCACAGGGCCATAGGAACATTTTTTTTCTTTTTTTCCGATTTATGTGCTTGTTGTTATTTTTGTGTGTGTGAGATATATTTGTTTGGTTGTGTTCTTGTTTCTTTCAGTTGTTTTTTTTGCATTGGTTCTTTTTTGCTGTCCACATTTCCTGTCATTTTTTTTAAAACTGGAAATAGCATTTAGAGAATAACATCAAAGACCAAGTATCTAATATTTTCTATACAACGCCATAGAAAAAATATTTCTTCAAAATTAAGTAAGTGTCCATGACATGAAAACTAGTTGCCACCTTTGGCTTTCAGCGTACTTCAAGTAGACAGTCAAGACTGAGTACCAGTGTCTCAAATCATGACCCTTGAAACAACAAAAACAGCAGAAGACTAACAGTTCTGGTCTAAGGAGTGACACAAAAACAGGAGCAAAGTGATGTCCAAGATTCATTATATAAATTACTCTGTCTGTTTTCAATGGGGCCGATTGCCAAACTGGCCCGTATTTCAGCCACCTAGGTTGTCGGCCTGGAGCCTCTCTTGTGAACACATACACGGGCGTGTCCAACAGGGTGGCTGCAGCAAATATCTCAACCTCGGTGGCCCAAGTACGGAATGAATTGTCGTGTACTTATAATTATAGGCATGTTTGACACGAGTCACGTGACGTGTCAAGAAGCGTGGCGACCGTTTTCTCATCCCACAAAAAGAAAAGAAAAGAGAAAACAAATCTAAACTTTTAAAAGTGATTTAACTTCGTAGATTTGCCGTTCTATGTAGCCTATACTTTTGTTTTTTAGTGGCGACCGTTTTCTCATCCCACAAAAAAAAAAAGAAAAGAGAAAATAAAAAAACAAAAGTATAGGCTACATAGAACGGCAAATCTACGAAGTTAAATCACTTTTAAAAGTTTAGATTTGACACTGTAACCTTGACCCAGTTCAAGATCATCTTGAATAACATCTCTGTACAAAAATGAAAATAATTATACATATAACGAAAGAGGTCTGTGTGTGTGTGTGTGTGTGTGTGTGTGTGCGCGTGTGTGTTTGCGTGCGTGCGTGAGTGAGTGAGTGTGCACGCGTGCGTGCGTGCGTGCATAATGTGTGTGTGTGTGTGTGTGTTTGAGAGATGGGGGGAGGAGAGAAAGTGTGGGGGGCGAGAGAGAGAGAGAGAGAGAGAGAGAGAGAGAGAGAGAGAGAGTGAGAGAGATCCAGAGTCACGTTTTCTACTGAGTTGACACACACTATAACAATAAAGTTAAAAATAAATACTGACATAGCTCTACATTGGTTAGAAAAGAGGGGGACCAGTTCGAGAGGGGGCCTATTTTGGATGCGAGGGGGGACCAAAATCGCCCAGGGGGACCAGTCGAAAACGAGGCTGGATGTCTAAGGGGGGACCATTATAGAGCAGTTTTTTGCCACGAATTGGTCCCCCGGGGGACTGCTTCAGAGGGGGGACCGGACCGGATCCTACACCGGCATGCCTTTGTAGCGCTCAACATTCCGACAATACAAACGCTTCGTGATCTAGGATCGATAACTTGACGAGTAAGCGGTGTGCAGTGAACATGTTCCGGCCACAAATCAGCAATGCGTAACCGCACGACAGCAACTATCATATATTTCTTTTCTCTGTACTGGCACGTGTAAATGTAAGACCGATGGATCTGTCGGTAGTTAGCGAATAGCTCTGGAAACTCATCGAAACCACTGCTTTGGCCGTCAAGCCGGCACACGAACGATTTTCCGTTTTCTATTCTTCCACTGAAAGGATCAGGGTGGAATGTGTGTGCGGGTTGGTGGGGAAGGGGTACGGGGTACTTCGGCTGCTCTTCCACAATTATTTAGTATTTACTGGTATTCTTGCTACCAGGAACAACTGCACATATTAGATACACATCATTCGCCAGCCGGGAAATTTATCCTGATTTCACCTGATGTTTTTCCCAGCTGCACCCCAAACTACTACCAAGATTCACAGTACTGTCAGTCAAAATAGCCACAGTACAGTAGCGAATGCTGCATACAACATCACTGAGCAACTGACTTAGTCATGCCACACTCTCACGCAATCGCCTGACACTTCAGCACACGGCAACACCACCTCAAGTTTAGCCATCACTTCTCCCGCGCATCGCTCTCTTCACCCCATTTTTCACCTGAGCGCTTGTCTGCTGGCTGCACCGCGCATACCTGGAAGGTTATCAACTGCTGATAATCTGCCTAGCGGAGTAACGAACCGAACATATACACACTCAGGTGTTTAACTCCCCGACAGTATGCTGGAAATCTTTTGAAGCCTTCCGATTGCGATATTTGCGCTGTGAACAGCCAGTAAAAGAGACGAAATAGAAGGAAGATAAAAAAAAAAATGCCCCCCCCCCCCCCCCAATAATAATCAAAAAAAATCTTCAAACGTTGCAGCGAGTAGAATATGTTGGGCAGGACTGGTGAAAAGAGCAAGCGGCGTTGCCATTCTCTGAGGGACGCCAAGACAGACAGACTGAAAAGGGTGAAAAAAGTTTTTTTTTTTTTTAAACCAACAACAAAAAAACAAGAGAACATGAGGAAGAGGGGGCGGAGGGTGGGGAATGAAGGAAAAGGCAAACACAAATATCGTTCCTTCTCCTAAACTAACAGAGGAAATGTGAACCAGGTCCTACAGAGACCCTGCACTGACTCAATCGCAGCCGAGAAGGTATCCAAGGGATTGCTATACAGATAAGCTGTGGAGCACCAAGGGTGTCTGAACTAATGCTATTGACTATTAACGACGGACTCAAAAGTTGAACTTATACGTAAGCGCGCACCTACACATTTGGGATGTAAGAAATCACTCTCTCTCTCCCCCTCTCTCTCTCTCTGATGAGAGAGACTATCGGAGAGGAGAAGTTTTGCACATGTGATCAGTACAAGGCCAGCTCATAGTGTTTTTTCGTAACGTGTATGCACTACAAAATCCGCGTAGAGACGTAATAGGTCACACACACACACACACACACACACACACACACACACACACACACACACACACACACACGGATCCTACCTGCACCCCGCCTCGGGGAGTCAGCGTCCTCCCCCCACCAAGCAGGCTGTCCGTACAGCGGTGTGCCTTTCTTTACTGTCTCCAGCTCTGAAAAAAACACAGCAGTGTCAAGACTGTAATACAAAGTATTCTTATTACAAACAAACAAACACTATAATACATAAACGTCGCAACTGAACTTGAAGGGCTACATGCACGCAATCACAAATACCACAGCCACGGCCAACACCCCACACCAAGTACTCAATGTCTGCTATATATACCGGCGGATTATCAGTGTAGTGTTCAAATTATAATTATCAAAGGTCGGTTTTCAGTAGTACCAACAACCATCATTCACCTCTCTCGGTGACAGCCTACACTTATACAATAACAGGTCGGCCGAATCTCTCCAGTCTTTCATGTTAAAATAGCCACTGATGGTACGTTAGTTCTGCAACCGGCTACCAGGACCTGAAAGCCACAGAGCCCAAGGAATGATCGCAATCACATGATATTCTAAATTATAACCGTGCAAACACACTACTATTACGAGCAGCGCTGCACTGAACCGGCAAGTGCATTTCTGTCTACTATTCCTGGTCGTTTCCTGAACGGCTGTGTATCAAGAATACGATCTTTGACCTTTTGGATGTAACAATCGACACCGACACCAATTTGTGCCCCTGTGTTACTCAGCGAGATGACAAATATATCCGGAGATGACACTGAGACGTCAATCTCAGTCTGCGGACTGGCCACCGGACTGGAAACAACTAGATCAACTTGTGCTCCGACCCACTCAGTTCTCTACCCAGTAGTATAGACTTCCTCTCACGACCTGTGCACACTACCTGAAATAACATGGTTGAAATACTTGAAAACCCAAACCAAGGTTTCTTGAGCTGCAATTCATGATTTACATGACATCACTGATTACGTGTGAAACTTGATTCGACCGTTACTAGTACGTACAGACTTTGGCAACGACAAACCACCCCTGATCTGGTTTCTCGGGTGACGAAAACTTCAAAGATATGCCAAGCGAAATAAAACAAACTAACACAAGACACGTTTGGCAACTGAAATGCTGTTGTGGCACAGCAAAATGTCAGGAAATCATGCAATACGAACTGCGTTTCCAGCGCGGGAAAACAGCCACTGACTGGCGCTGGCACTGCGGCTAATTCTTGACACGGAATTCCGGATGCTGGCTCAGTGTGAAATGTCATCCATGTCGCTAACACTACGCGGGGAAAATACTCTGTCTCGGTCGTGTTTTCCTCCAACTACACGCTGGGCCAAAACCAGTCAAGGCACAACTGACAGGTCTTTCAGCGGTACCAGCCCGCAGTTTACCAAAGTTTGATAACAAAACAGCGAGAGATCGTAAGTGAATGCAAACAACTGCCGCACCCCGGAGGCCGCTGTGCATGTACAAGCTTGGAAAGTCCTGAAATGCAACACTGAGCACTGGTTGACTGAAGAAGCGAGAGGTTACAGTACACTCGCTGCTTGCAGCAACCGCGGAACTAAGTGCGCCGCTGACTGCTGGCTCCGTCAGTCTCTCAATGCCACACATGCACGGGACTGGAACCACGCCAAAGCCTCTCAGACTCTTCTGTTTTGTCAGTTGCTCGCAATGAGCCTGAATCCGTCTTTCCACTTACAAAAAAAAGAAGAAAAAAAGTACGGGTACAAAGCAGAAGTTTTCTCGTAAAACACAGCGAGTGGTACGCCGGGAGTGGAAGTGATTTGCCGCAAGACGTACATCAGTCAGTGTACTGATGTCAGTATGCAGCCGGGTCAGTTACTGCGCCACAGACTCAGTGATACGGTCCAGTTTCTGCGTACGCCGGGCTGATTCAGTCAGTGACAATCCAACCGAGCTGGTAGGCTGATGAAATATCCACGTTGACTGACTGGACAATTAGCAACACGCCGGACGAAATCTGACTGGTGCCCGGGGGTCCGACTGAGTCGTGCCGCTGCACCCGGGGTGACATGAAGGCAGCTGTGTCAGTAGCGTACCCGGCAGCGCCATCAAGGCATTAGTGGCGGGTCACTGAGTTTGGGCGGAGAATGGAGGGGTAACAAGAACAACAACAACAACAACTATGATCAATCAATTCCAGTGAACTCTACACTGATGACTCCGGCCACTCCATCATAGTGTAGCACTGAATATCGGTGCCGGCTGCATCCTTTGTAATCATTCACCAGACATCGTTAGTCTACCCAGACATTCTGAGACCAGTAGCGGCAGACGCCGGGTAGCATCGTCGTCACTGAAGCAGTGATCCTCTAGTTTCTTACTAATGAACACAACTGACAGTATAGTATTGACTGACTTCGTCAATACTAACGCAGTACTAATGTCAGTGGACGGACAGCAAGCTGAGGGCAACAGCTTCAAGTTGATCCAAATACGGTACCACTGTATCTTACCCGTCTTTCTCATTGTCTAGCGATGCTGGTGTCGGTCTACACTGTCAAGACTGACTGTCGTGACTACGATGCGGACAGCTTTTTTCCGCTTGTTCAGTCTGTCGAACTGGCACCGATATTCCATTCTGTCCCCCCACAGGATGGCGTGTGCCGAAACACGCTCCTCTAAATGGGATTTCATCGATTATGTCTGCCCTTGCAGCAACTGGTACATGACCGGATGTATTTTGGTGATGATTCTGACACCCTCCCCTAGTGTCTCTCCTTCTGATGCTCTTTCTCTGAACCCGAAACTGCAGGCAACTCAGGGCGGGTCGAGTCGAGAGCGGGTGGGCGAACTGCCGACTAAATACTGTTCATTTGCCAACTCGGTAATTGTTTGTTTGCCAGGTCGTCTAGCTCTTTAGGGCTCCAGACAGTTATAACGGATGCAGTGTACTAACTTGGGAATGTCATTGTTTCAGTACCGCTATAACTCCCCCCCCCCCCCCCCCGAAAAAAAATGCAAACAAACAAACAAAACCCCCCAAACAAGAACAAAAAACACACACAATGAACAAACAAACAAAAACCCTCCTGAATACAAAAACATCCAAATGAAAGACAGCAACAAACAAACAAAAATCCTAGGTCCGACCGCCACAAAAAATAAAAATAAAAAAAATAAAAGAGTTTTTGCATCTGCTTGTGTATGAAGTGTTCGTTAAGAGTTAGGCACGTGTAAAGTAAAACTGCCAAAAATTCTAGCAGTCTGTACAAACCGGGTAAACAACCCGCACACCTTTCTTCTGATTTTCCTAATACTAAGGCATCTTAACTCATGTAGCCGCAGATGCATTTTAATTACATTTTCATACGTAATCTCCCTCTGAGGTGTGCACCACCTCAGTCAGTTGTGGTACATTTACCAAACTCCGGCACAAAACCGCCAGCTGTCTGAATCAACGTGTGTAATGGAAATTTCCAGGTACAACCCACTGCAGGAGTGCCACAAACGAATCTACTCGGAAATCCAAGAAGAAGAGGCCATAACAAAAAGAAAAGAAACGAAAAGAAAAGAATAGCTGGGAAGGAAAAAAACAACATAAATCACCTTTCCTGCTCCGGGTGCTCACTTTGATGATGCACTGACTATGCACAGCGCGGGGCGGCCGGGCGGACAAGAAACGAAAGGGGGAAATAAAACAGTCTGCCGGGAGGAACTAAGTGGCCTATTTGCGTTACCTTTCGCGTTTACATAGTGTCAAGAGGGAATCTCCTGGGAAAAGAACTCTGAACTGTGCGAACGAATATGATTCAGGCATTTATTTCATATCTTATTAGTTTTCAAAAAACGCACATGCAGAAGCTTTGATCTGTTCCCTATCGGCCGGGAATGCAGTCAGTGCTAATCTGTGTTGACCAAAGAAGCCCGGTGGCAATGCACTGCGGCTCAATCAGCAGACTCAGAACTTTACGGGTGAAAATCTACGAAGTAATTTCTACCGGCAACGTCAACTCAGTGTAACTTGAAACGGGCCTATAAGACTCTCAAATCCAAGGCGCTTAGTCGCTTTTTCCAGATACTGAAGAACATAGCTCACTACACGCTTTTTATGGACGTGTGAGTAACTGTGCGATCAGAACATGAGACACTAAAATTGTGAGAAAACACAGCCAGTAAGAGTTGGGTTAGGTTGTTTGGGAGTTTAACGTCCTTTCCCATCACGTATAGTAAGGGTGATATCAAAGACGGGGCAACGAGGGAAAAAAAAGAAAAGAAAAAAAAAAAAGCCAGCGCAAATATTTGGCCCCCTGCTGGGGACAGCCAGTAAGAAAACCTGTCTACTGATTTTGACAAACTACAAACATCAAATCGGTCTGCCCTGTCAGTTGTGCTGGACTTCAGTTGATGACCGAATGAAGATCACCAGGCCGGATAACTTGAACTGGTTATTACTGTCACGTGCGTACGAGTATGCCAGAGGGATGACACTGACAGTGGTATTAAAGCCAAATTACAGCCATTACTGACTCACTTAGGTTCGTCAGACACACAGGTTACTGCGCAAACTCCAAACGGTGATGCCTCTCACACTTTCAGGTTTCAACAAACTCAGTGACAGCCGGCAGTAACACGGCCACGTTTACATACAGTCTCCACCCCTTCTTCCTCCTCTACTGTACTTGAAGTTCTTCTGCAGTTGCTATTGAAAGTTTTGTTGGATTCTGCTCAAGCGATGGAACTCAGGATTTTCTTGTTGTTGATGATGTTGTTGTTGTTGAATTTGCTTGTACAGAATTTAACCCCCCCCCCCCCCCAAAACCAAACAACAACCACCAAGCAAAAGCCACACACACAAGCACAAATAAACAAAAAAGCCTTGACAACTAACACTCAGCCCCCCCCCCCTCCCCTCCCTTTAAAAAAAACCGAAGCCAAAACAAAACAAAGCAAAATTAAAAAACAAAACAAAAAAACAACACAAAAAGCAAAAAAGCACAAAATGCACACACACACACACACACACACACACACACACACACACACACACACACGCACGCAAACAAATATCTTGAGTCAGAGTGGGTTTCCATGTCATGCCGCACACAAGACTGAAAACCTTGAACGACCCAAGCATGATTTCACCTGCCCAACCTGACACCGATAAAGACATGTGCTGACGCAGCAGGCTTGTCTGCAGAAGGACAGAACCGACCACCCGCTGGAAACTGATTTTAAGAGGCATGCCTAGTAACTGAAACTGCTTTTCCATCTGGCATCACTGAATCGATCGTTTTGAAATCTTCACTGGTCGATTTCCCACCTGCTAGACCTCTGAAAGCATGACAACGGAATATCTGCTGCTGGCATTTCCGCTTCACGAAGACCGTGCTCCAGGCGACAGTTCTGGCAGACTGCGCAGATGACAATAAAGACGCTGTATAGCAGTATGGAGGCCCTACAGCATGCGGCAGCTTTCTCGCAGTCACAGTGAGCAAGAAGACGAAAAACACTTGCGTTGATAGCTTCTCATTCTAACATAATATAGAACAACAAAACCTTGACACTGACTCCTGAAAAGAAGCAAATACCAACCATTTGTGTTGCTGGCCGCTGAAGAAACTACTGACCACCAGTTTCCACTGAACACTGACTCGGCGTCTGACCCATCCTGGAAACTCTAGCACTGGGACATAAAACTGAATCCTGCGTCTGCGAAATGGTCGGCCCGACCCCCCTCTGTTCCAAATCTGGCCCACTGAGTCGGGCTGAGCGAGAGAGTGAGGTGGAGTTGATAATGTCTGCAGTGTAGGGCTATTGATCTGGCCAGCCCTTGGCAACCGGCCACAGACAGCAAACTGAAGGCGAACAGACACGGTATCAATACATTTGTACTGGGTGTACCTAAAACAAACAGCTGATCCGATACGTACCCACACTGTGACCAAATCAAATGGTATGCCTGACCGCGGCAACTATCATTTGCATGGAAACAACAGCAATCTAGTTATGGATACGCTCGCCTGAAGCCTGGTGGCGGCCTGATACAACAAACCTTTCAGGTATGGTTTGTGCTGGATGAAAGCGAACAGCCAACCCAAAGGTTCATCGTAAACTCCGACCGTCTTTATCACATGAGCTTGTAACATCTAACAGTCGTAGAATAGACAGACTAGACTACTGTGTTTTGTACACTGCGGTCGCCGGATCCACGGTGAAAACGCCTACGACCATGTTCTCACACTCCAGTTTTCCTGGTGACACTGTCATCAAATGTACCGACAAGAGTCCCGTAAACATTCCGCTTTTGGTACCAATGATTTATTCGTATGATATTCCTGGCATCACTGACAGACCAAAATAATACCAGTTCAGTCGTCGATCAGACGGATGCAATTCCTAACAGTGGAAGTCGAAAGGGGGCGGGGGGGGGGGGGGGGGCAGGGAAAGGGAGAGGGAGGCGGAGTGGGCGCGGATGGTCGGGGTGTACTGGACGTAAACCCATTCATTCAATTACTATTTTTTGTCTTAGCAGACGGGCAAAATGTTCTGACAGGCTAATTCTAGCCGAAGGCGGCCCCTCACGCCAAAGGCGAAATCAGCCACAACGTGGTGCAGCAACGGCAGGGAGGTAACTGCAACAACGTCATGTACAGCTCCCGGACCGACACTGAAGCGCAGCCGGCACAGCACCGGAATACTGATCAACACGCAAGTCTTAGAGTACAGGGCTTGTGGTAGATATTTTTTCTGAGGGTCAGCATGACTTCCAGCAGAAAAATCTGAGGGTCAGCCTACTCTAACAGACATAAACGCCGTACATTTCAGAGCGTCTGTGGCGACTGCTCTGACAATCGATTGCCGAAGATTGAAACTAAAACTGTGAAAGCTGTGCGTCATGCTATCAAATTTGATTATCACGCGGCGCACTCCTGCTCCAAAATTTTAAAATCTGTGCGTCAGTAAAACCTCCAGTGATTTTTTTTTCTGCGTCATTTCGTGATTTCTGTGCGTCAATACGCACAGTTTGTGCGTTAACACAAGCCCTGGAGTAATCTGTCAAACATGCAGATCTGGTGGTAACACCGATCTGCATTCACAACTGGCAGTTTCTGCGAAATAACATACAGAATGTGTTGACATCACGATTGTTTTTCTGCAGTTTTTGACTGGTGACTGAATTCGGACTATCAGTATTTCCCATCACTCCAGCACGTAACACAACCGTTGAAACTGTGAGACTGAACTGCGATCAGATGGCCAGCCTACACACGTTTTCCTCTCCTCTCTCTCTCTCTCTCTCGGGGGCCGGAATAGCCGAATGGTAGAGCGTTGGACTCTCAATGATCGGGTCATGAGTTGGAATCCCGGCTAGGGCCAAATATTTGTGCTGGCCTTTTTCTTGTTGCCCCGTCTTTGATATCACCCTTACGTGGTGGAAAAGGACGTTAAACATCCAAACATCCCCCCCCCCCCCTCTCTAAGGTTTGTTTATTTGTTTCGTTAACCCCTCAGTATCGCGGAGGCTGTAAATCGTCAAGCGGCATGACGCAACTGCATTGACAAGTGAGAACTGACACGGACAACCCTGACAGACAGAAATCGATCATTGCATTATGTGTATACACGTTCGTGAGAAACCCACACAAACACAAGCCATGTACAACATCACAACATGAATAAGAACTGAGATAGCCGCCTGCTCACCTGGTGGTAACGGTAACCTGCTGTTGCGCGGTATCCTCTGCACACTACTACTCCCCGAGGAATGGTACTCCACACGGCCGCGACCGTCACACACCGACGAGTCATCCAGAGACACAAAGTAGTTCTTGCCGCTCTCCACCACCAGCTGACCGCTATCCGCGTCAACGCTGTCATCGCCGTCTGCGTCAAATATGGACGCAACATGGGCCACTTGACGCACTTTCTTCCTGGGCCACGTGTTGCGGCCCAGACGCGGCGCCTGCTGCTCCGGCTCTGGTTCGGGTTCCGGTTCGAGTTCTGGTTCAGGTTCTATTGGTTTCTGGCAAACGCGCTGACAGTCCACGGAGTGGGGATGCTCCTCTCTGGGCGCCTCGCGGTGGTTGGCGTGCGTGCACGTGTGCTCGATTTTCTGCTCCGCGATGCAGCCCTGGAATACGCGAAACAGAAATGATGAAACAATAAGGAAAGGCAACAATTGTGGGTGCCTGTTACGTGGATAGTAACTCTCAGCCGTGCCCGTAATATCTGATCAAAAACGTTAAAAGGCGCAGTAACATCTTCTGACATGACTGATTGCATGAAATATCGTCAGAAGGGACAGCATTCCTTTTTTAATGGCTGTCTTGTGCGGCTTTCCAGCACGAAGAATCTTCGCTCCGCTTGTGTGAAGTTCGGGGAAAAGTACGGCTGACTGATGAGATCTATATGACTAAATGACATGATTAGCAGGAAACGTTCCATTTTTCACCGCATTGCATACTGTCTGAACCTATGTACACATGAGATCGCACGCCCAAGGGATGAAAATACCCCATTCGAAAACAGGCATGTAGCAACTGGCTGACATGCACTATACAGCTATGTAAGTAATCCATTTGTAATAAATGAAACGCTAAATCACCTCTCCAGGACAGTATGCCCTTTTTTCTGCTGTTTGTACTGTCTATAGTATGAGAGTCTCAGAGTGTAGCAAAACTGACCAAATGAAAACACAGAAAGGCGATGCTGCGAGAGACGGGAAGCCGCAAAAGAAAGATGGAAAAAGAAGCAACCATAAGAATGAAACATTATGAACAATAGTATGAGGGAACTATGAATGAGGAACTGTCCAAAACGGAAGGAATAGGAATGTGCATCAAATCACCCAGCAAAACTTAAAACTGAAGCGGTCAAACCTGAGGAGGCATACTGTGATGATAAAAACCACACTGAAACATAACTGTGGCGTCATTTGGTAAAAGGGCCTAAGCGCCATGGATTTCTGATGTACTAAGGCCCTTTTACCGTTAGACAATAGAACACACAACCAACTCTTACTCAGTTTCTTTTTACTAGAAACTTTGAGTAACAAGCGTGGCGGCTGGCAAAAAGCGCATGCAAAACCAAGGACACTCAAGAACTGTTTTGACAGTTCTAATCATTTCATTCAGTATTCACTGTGAGAGCTGACAAGGTTTAAAGAATCAACTCTTCAAGCAGAAATCAACAAATCAAGCGGACAACATAAAAAGAGCGTCAAGATTATATGCAGGAGACAGTCGTGGAACCCCAGCAGAACAGGGCTATACCTACCAGCGTTGGGTACCACAACTGGTTGGTACCAGGGTAGTATCCGCAGTAACGCAGCTTTTAAGGTGTAAACACAACGCAAACATAAACAGCCCATCAAAGCTCAGCATAAACATTCATACTGACGCATCGACCAACTAGTGCAAAGGGGTCAGCAAAGTATGTACAGCAAACATATAAACGGAGTTGGGGGGGGGGGGAGCTGATGCAACTGTCACTTGATAAATCAAAATGATGCTTTTGCAAGGCAAACAAAAAACACGGCACAATTTTCAAGGAAATATCTGAGGGGAAGCATTCTGAAGATATTTCGAAAGGAGTTGGGATTATACAGCGTTGGATCTCTGAGACTGCGGAAGCAGAATCTAAATGCCAAACATGGTACTCATGATCACAATTGGTATGTTTGATGATCTATCTCTAGAGTCCAGCTGCATGCAAATCACATTCCAACACTGACAAACCGCAAAAAAAACTTTTGGACAAATCCATGCATGCAGCCTTCGTGGAGTCAAGGCTGACTAATGACCAATTAAGCCTTTTGTAATTCACACACCAAAGAAAAATCTTTCCTGTTGAAAAAAGTGGACAAACTCATGCATATAGCCTTCGTGAAGTCATGATTCTGGACAATCACTAATGAAACCTTTAGTAATTCGCATCTATTTTGTTCATTTTTTCAGTCTAACTGTAAATGACAATATAGTGCCTAAGAAACACCTTTTCCATGCAACTTACCGCAAGCACTGTATCCAAACGGAGATTTTAAGTTCAAAGGGTTGTAATAAGCTGTTAGTATTTGCTTAACACAATGTTCTTCACGTTGCCATTCGGTATTCTGACAAACACCAACGAAAGTTACTGAACTCAGTCAGTAGCTGCTTGCAATCGTTCCGAAATGGGAAACCTGGCTCTGACACTTATAAATCTGCCTTGGTGTGAGATCATGCTGTCTGCGTTTCACTCGACTAAGAGGTCACACATACAAAAATGCAAATTCTCACCTGACATTCTGCCATCTGCGCCGCTTGTCGCGTGACCCAGGCAGGCGGTTCTGGCAGCTCTGTCTCCTCCAGTTCCATGTTCAGCGGTGGCGGTGGTTGTAGCGGAAGCGGTGGTGGTGGCGGGGAGTCGTTGGTCGGCAGGCCCTGCTCCATGTGGTACACCTTCGAATGTGGCCATCGGTCAAGGAATCATGAAATAATAGCTTAGAGAAAGTCGAAACTCTGCTCTCAAATGTGTCTTTGCTTAGTCTAATTATTTGACTGCAGAGGTGAAGGTTTCAGCCTCTCGTTGTGGACACGAACTAGTCTTCACTTAGCTACAACTGCTGTGCCAAACTCCGACAAACAAGACAAACACTCAGACAAACACAACCAAGCAGTTACTATATGAGGAGTCTAGATGAAAAAAATGACGGGCAGAACTTGACATAACGTCAAGTGATTAGCACGGCTGGCGAACTCTTGTAGTCTTCTTGTAGTCTTCCACCAATACGTCCGCAGACTCTACTTATTATTCGCCATTTTCAGCTCAGCTCGGAAAACTACTCTGTCTGCTTTTGATGACTTTAACGACACTGTAGTAAACAAGATGAGTTGATATGAACACTGAATCATAGATACATTACCCAGTGAACAAACAACTTCAGTTTCATATACCATCCAAGAGCGGCAGCATACATTTGACGCCTTCTCATGGGTCAAGTCAGGAAAACAAACAAACAAACAAACACTGGACAAGAACAGCATCGACTTTGTGACTGAACACTGATTTTCAGAAATACATTACCCAGTGAAAAAAAACCCACTTCACAGCGGCACTATTCACCATATACTTCATGTATCACTTCACTGCGGCACACTTGACAAGCCGTTCCGTGGTGGAAGCCAGACAAGCACTAGACTACACTAGCGTCAACTGCTTGCCCTAGGTACCTATAAATCAACTCGACACAAATGCGGCATGCAAGGATATCGTAGCCCAGTCGAATAGAGTCCATGTGGTTGAGAGTAACGTACTCCTGCTCTGGTATCCGACTCTCGTTGACATACGTCTGAAATACAAATAAACATATCGCTGAAATTAAAATACAGATCATCATAACAATATCCTCGTAACAACGATACCACCACAGCAGGATTATTGCCTTCGATGTATTGATTTGCTGTGGTACACCTAACTGTCTCATAGAAAAACCACCCAGATCTCGTTTGTCTCATCAATAAAACGACAGATCGCGATGAAAATGTCCTAATACAAGATATCACCACCGCAGGATTATGACCACGACCATCCTTCAGTGTATTAGTTTGCTCTGGGGAACTTACGTGTCTCAGGGCAACATATCTTAGCCTCGTTTGTCTCATCATTTTTGAGTTTGCTTTCAGTCTGACAGAGGTACAGCAATGAGATTACGGCAATGATGAGTCATTCTCGTATGACTGCGGCGTTTACGAAGGCCACAGATCGTCCTCATTTCAAATTTATGATCAGCCCTGATAACGCATTTACTTTGTACAGCTAGCGTACGCCAGTCCTTCCAACAATCGTGCATACTAATACGACGTCTTTTTCTGCCCCACTTTTTCGCCCGCTCCAGCGGTATTCCTCTCAGGCCATGGGTGGAATCCACGGAGGGCTCTGAAGCTGGGGCAATCAAGTTTTTATTACGCATGATGATGAGGATGTTTGTATGATAATGCTATGGAGGTCCGTATGGTTTGAGACTGCGTGATAGGGCCGCATTCCACGCTTCATAAATATCCCGGCGTTAACCAGGCCCGGGACCTACGGCACCTGTCTATCGCCACACTCACAGTGAATACCGCCCCGGCCTTCCCATATCTCTCCCTCTCTTGAAAGGTAGGCGCCACCACACCTACAATCCTATTTTTAGTTTTTGAAAAATAAAGTTTACTTTAGCTTCAGTTTCTCTCCAAGACCTCCTACTTGCACAAAACTTGAATGCAGTACATAAGGTCTCACACCTATATCATAGCCAAGTTTCCTTCACTTCAGGAAAAGGTCCCCTTGGCACGCAAACGACGGGCTGGTTACAAGGCCGACTGTTTGACAAGCCAGCAATAAAACGTGACTGCAGACAAATGCCGCTGACATGAGAGACTGAAAGCCTTGGATAAGGTCATCGGGCAACACGCTGACCTGGCCACTTGAACTGGGCACAGAAGTCAAGGTTGAGGCTTGAGGAGGTGCCCAGCTGGTTAGACTCTGTGACGGGTTTGCCTTGACGTCTCTACTGAAATCCTCGGACAAACCTCCCACCAGATCCGAAGCTTTACTGCCGAGCTATTCAGACATCGGCATACGGCGGAAGGGTATCGTGTACAGACTTTAAAATGGTTGAATGTCAAGACTTTTGCTTTTAACTATTAAAACTCGTATAAGATCTTGCGTGAAAACATGATTGATGGTAACTGAAAGAGCCAGTGTGATCAACATGCTGTCATTTTGCAAAAGATCACTACAGAAACGACACATAGCTGACTGAGACGGATCGCGTATGCGCTTTCCCGAGTTCAAGATCTTGCGGTGACATGGAATTGTCCAAGGTGTTCAAGAAGATAAAGACAAGGTTTTCCGTCTCATCCGTGTTAACCACAACTGAAGATAATAAGTCGTTTGAACATGGAATTCTCCCATAGCCAGTCCCTAAGGACTGTGCATCCACTATTCACGTACCGTGTTCATGCAAGGGAAAGCGGGCTTGATGCGCCTATCAAACTCAATAATACCCATACCAATCTGATATTTTGGGTAAAAAAAATTGGTCACAGTTTACAACTTCAAGCATGAATGATTAATCAATTCTGAGTAAAACGAAACTGGTTAATCCTGTCACAGCTGACTGAATACAGAACGTCGTGAACGCCGCAATTTGTATCAGGAATTCTCGCATACCGCTGTAGAAAATCTAACGCCAATCGTTCAGTGACATCATGTTGTGACGTTTGAACAGACCGCCGCAGAGGCAAACAATCGCTGACTGAACGAAGCTACCTAGAAAGCAAGCGTCGACCAAGTGGACTGACAGACAAGGCCACCTTTGGCCCAGGTTCAGGTGCCCAAATACGCCACCATTTGCACGAGGATGAACGGGGGATAAGGAGGGTATCCAAACATGACCCTATCACATCTCTGACGATGTTGAAGACACCAAGCATTCACGAACGTATGGTGAAGCCGCTTAACAGTCCTGACTTATTCTCAAATCATAATAATGGCAGTGTAAGTAAGTAGGAAATGTGGCATTTTTTATTGTTTTGAAACAAAGCACCTCTGTCAGTAGCTGTCGACTACAACCATAATAACATAGTCAAATTTCTGACTCACTCCATTAGATGTGCTCAAGTCCTTGACCTTGAACCTGTTGAGGTAGAGGTCAAACGTGATGACAGCATGGCGTTTGTCAACCGTGCCGGACTGCAACACACAGAGAAAACACACAGAGTCAATTAAATTTCTGTTTGGTAAAAGAACAACAACAACAAACAATAACGCAACATTTCTACAGATATATGGCTGTCTCAAATTCGGCAGCATCATTATGACACATCGACCTGAAAACATCATTGCTGGTAAGGATGCAGGGATGAGTGACTTTCGATCTGTACCACCGGGACGGACAATTTGACAGGAGGAAAGAAACCATTGTGGTTGCATAAGACAATAAAAGCTAGCTACGCCATAAATACCGTATAAATATCCAAACGGTAGTTCACAAAATCCGTTTCATGAAACCACTCAAGGACAATGACAGCAGAAAGGTTCTTTCTGTACTCCATGAAGGGTCCTTCACAATGACGCGCGGAAGTGAAACCAAACAGAACAAACGCTGAACCTCTATGCGGCCTCAAGACTAGTTAGCAACGACGGAAGGAAAAAGGCCACCAAACACACAATACACCGTGTATTGTAGCCTGTTGAACCCCATTCAGTAAACGCTCATACGGAAATTTGCTATTTCCGACCCTCGAGAACTGCAAAGGCCCCATTCAACACACTTGCAGTACTGTACAGTAAAAACAAGTCAACCAGCAAAGAACACGAAGGTCTCTGAACACTGCTGTAAAAAAAAAAAATGAAAAAAAAAAGTCACGATAATAAACACACCCTTTAGGATGGCCAGACACCAAGAAGTGTCCTGAAGAAACTATGCTGAAACTATGCTGATGGTTCACAAACCTTCCTAGCGCCGTCGTCTGATGTTGCGGCCTTTCGACTTCAGCGTCATAAACTGGTATAGTCCATTTCCAACGAGACATACTAGGCAACACCCATTTAGGCTTGTAAAAGGAAGACAACAAAACATCCTCTCAACTGACGCTTGAAACTTGAGACCGTGTCACCTGACGAAAAATGTCGTCGTTCATCTTAAATCGGGAGGCGGCAACGGTTACACACCTCTGCGCATGTTTAAAATGTTGGCTCTTTGTTGCTATTGGGCACAGGGTTTGCATACCATTTTCACAGTGGAGGCGCTTCACAAGTTAGTTAGTTATTTAGGGCTTAACGCCGCGCAAGCAACAAGTTAGTTTTTTAGGGCTTTACGCCGCGCAAGCAACAGAGACTATTTCGCGGCTGCGCAAGCAACAAGGAAAACGTTTATATTCTATACCAACAAACCTGACGACGAGTTTAAACTAAACAATTCTGTTCCACACTTGTAATGTACTATTTTCACCCCCCCCCCCCCCCAAAAAAAACACACACACACACACACACACACACACACACACACACACACACACACACACACACACACATTCTCCCCTACGTATACAATGTCGATCTTTGTGAGCTTACTAAGGTGTGTTCAATCCACTCATCGAGAGTTACTGCCTGAAACAGCACGTAATGTTACAAATCAACGACATAAAAAATAAATGTTCAGCCTAGAAGCCGATAAGGACCGGTGCATATCTACACACGAACAGGACATGTGATAAATACCGAGCATTAGCAAACATCCAGGCATGAGATCCTAAAATTCTTTATTAAAAAAAAAAAAGCAAAACAAACAAACAAACAAACAAACAAACAACAACAAAAAAACCCACAGACAGACAAACTTGAAAATGTGCCTCTGAATGCACCTCTACACCCGTCCCAACCTTAGAGAGAGAGAGAGAGAGAGAGAGAAACCATGCTTGAAATCCTGATCATTACAGCCATTATCACAAGCCATGGTTCGACTTACCGGTGTAAATACAGCCCACTGAATGCGTAATCGGCAGTTGTACAAACCACCTCGGCTGTGAGTTAGTACCGGAAGACACCGTACAGTACAACGTGCTTTGACAGCGCGGTACTGGGATTTGCACCTATGTTAATGTATGCCGGGCAAACACACTGTGGTCTACACCGTCCCGCTCGTAAAATGTCAACATTCAGGTCCCTGTCAGCTGTCATTTGCATACAGCCCCCCCTCGAAAAGAGCTCGGTGTAAAAGAAGGCAGCTATAAAACATTTAGTCAGTGCGGCAGATACTTTATAGCTTGGTTCTTATATACACAACACAGGGGCACTCAGAAAGGTATTCACAGACTCATTCAGTGATCATTTCTGGCTCATGTCTGACACCTTGTAAGAAAAGTCGAAACAGTTCGCGCCCTGTGCGTCTCGTTGTGAGGCTGCGGTATATAAGCTGAACACAGAAATCCTATTATTTAGAAGTGCGTGGAACTTTTTCCATTATTATGTCAAATGTAACGACGAAAATTAATCAAAACGCATTGGACTGAAACGTTTAGGCGAAGAAAGTCGCATACGATATCGTGGGAAATATAAACACTGGTCTCTCACACCATCACACGAAGGAAGAACAAACTTTCCATTAAAAATCAACGACCCAGTGTGACACAGCACAACTCGAACGCCCTTAAATTCCCTTCAGCTTAATGCTTCAAGTTTAAACAAGGATACAACAGCGGAAGGAGGTAGTCTACTGGATGGAAAAAAAACCCAAAGCACACACACACACACACACACACACACACACACACACACACACACACACACACACACACACACACACACACGCGCGCGCGCGCGCGCGCGCGCGCGCTGGCTATGGGAGACTTCCATGTTCAAACGACTTATTATCTTCAGCTGTGGTTAACACGGATGAGACGGAAAACCTTGTCTTCATCTTCTTGGACACCTTGGACAATTCCATGTCACCGCAAGATCTTGAACTCGGGAAAGCGCATCCGCAATCCGTCTCAGTCAGCTATGTGTCGCTTCTTTAGTGATCTTTTGCAAAATGACAGCATGTTGATCACACTGGCTCTTTCAGTTACCATCAATCATATTTTCACGCAAGATCTTACATCATACGAGTTTTAATAGTTAAAAGCAACCGTCTTTACATTTAACCATTTTAAGGGCGGTACAAGTACACTGCAAACATGGGATGTACTTTAGGCAAACATAAGTTAAAGGCTCCTCACTTCTGCACATGGTGATAACGATAAAGTAACAAACGGATTAGTGGGCAGTCTTATCAGGGCCAGCGCCCTGTCGTCGCTACAACAGAGGACCATGGTAATCCAGTACAACAGCGTAGAAAGTGGAAACAGCTCCGTCACACTGTGACTACATGTCGGTAAAGGCGATGACAACCGTGTGGCCCTTTCTATTCGCTGAGACACAGATTTAACAGGGAAATTACTCTGACGGCTTACGCAAGTGACCAGGTCCACACTTGAAGGGAATCAAAAAACCTTGTAAGTACATCCCAGCTAGGGAAACAATCGTAAATAAGTGCAGCAGGAAGCATTTTCATGCGCGCATTCTTCTCCGGTCCCAATGCGGAAGATTGTAGAAAGCCAAAGACAAGTAATGCTCAGTGTTTGGATGTGGACAACAGCCCTTAACACAGTGCAGATGTATATAGTGGAACTACGTGGCGTCCATGAAAAAGAGATAGCCACACCAGCCGCCACTAACGACATCCGACAGATCGGATGGACCTGTCACATCGCTGTTCCAACATTGTACCGCACTGATTACTCCCGGCACTACTCGAGACTACGTTTTAGAAACTCGCTTACACACGCATGGGGGAAACACACTCTATTAGTAAGTACCTGGTTACCTGGCTGAAAACACGGATATATGTGTATCCTCCGCCCACCAGATTACCCTGAGATGGTTCCGGCCCGGAGCGACCTCAGTCACATTGTCCTACACCATCACCACCGGAATGTTGACGTCTCTCCTACCGTGTGTGTGTACGAGCGTATATATAATAACACGACCTAAGTACAGTGTAGCTGGTTCCACCTGTTGATAGTACTCCCTCCCCGTCCACAGAGAAGTGGGACCTGGTGTTAGAGATTTCACGTGTCGCTGTTAACAACCGCGGCATTAAAGGCAGGTCTGACGGTGAAAGGTCTGTGGATCAGGCATCTGGGTCGGTGGTTGATCCCCTTACTTTATTCTACCTGATAACCTCGACTCTAACCGTCGTTGGCTAGGTTATGGGGGAGATAAGTGCTGTATACGGTGGCGCTTACAATGGGAACAGGTACTTTCTAGGCGTACTAAGCTGAGTCTGCTCAGCTTGTGCATATTCTTGGCATCTGTCGCATTACTCGTATCAATCTTTTGCAATACAAAACCTGTGGCGCCATTCATAACATATGAAATCCGCTGATGTCTGTAAGTCGACGTCATCTTAGCAGATTTTGAAACTGATTCAAAACAGCATGCGCAAAAATCTGTAAATATGACATTAAACAATCACCACCACGTTTTATGTAACACTGATTTCATATAACACTGTTTTTGTTGTTGTTGTTGTTGTTTGTTTGGTTTGGTTTTTGAAACCAAGGCGAGAGAAAACAACATTAACAGCAAAGTCAAACTCGTAACAGCTCGTGAGAACACATTCCTCACAGTTCATCGCACAAGTACAGGAATATGTCCATGTCATTGCCGGGGCACGCTGACACAAACCACAACATTATGATCAATTCAAGATTGTCAAAACAATCAACATACCGTCAAGACACCCGAAAACTGCTTTGGACGAAAGACGAGAGGAGACGAAAAGTCGGGCTGCGAGCAAAAGAAGATGCTCCCGGAGCCGTGAGGATCGAGACGAGAACTGACTGCTGAAAGGAGGGGGAGGCGAGTAAAGCCGCCGATGTCTGGGACGGTTGCCTGATGGTTCCATGCCAAAGAAAGCCCCTCAATGTCACAAAAAGTCACGCCAACTGCAGGCCAGGAGGCAAACCGCCGGAATTAGGAACGCATGGATATACACAGTGCAACCTTGTAATTGTGTTATTCCGAGGAACTAATTCCAGGACTTTTTACAAAATGTTTTTCTGATGGGTGATAACGTAATTGTTAACCTGCCGCAAGAGTAATTATGAACGAAAGTAATCGCAGACCGATCCCACTGTGGAACACAGCACAGTGGCAATCAGCAAGTTGTATCAGAAAGTTGTTTCTTATATTATGAACAACGTCTGTTGCGAGACAGATTTCAGACAACTGTGCGGTTCTGTCAATAACGCCGGGGAGCTTCGAATTCTAAAACAGTTCTATGTCTAAAATTAAAGTAGTATTAGTAAGACCTCTGCTGGTTCTCTCTCAGGTCAGTTTCGACCTACACAGCACACAGGCAACGTTAAGTTGAAATATCCTGACAAAAGTAACACCACAGGTACCAAAAAAACAAACCGGCATTTATCGTCCTATCCGTTGTGCACCAAACGCGGGAGATTAGGTTATCATACAGTAAAACCATTCGGTCACATATAACCGCCAATATTACATGAATGAATCAACAGCTGTGTACGTAAAACCTGCCTTCAGCTGTATCAGCTGTTGCCTCTGCTTGCTCTTGAGCTGTCTCAAAAACAAAACAGACGAAAACAAGGCAGCATCGTGTCCGTTTCGACAAGTTTAACTGTGCGAACACGAGGGTGAGAAAGCGAGAAAAGACGGCAACACGTAACCCACAATGGGCAAGTCAACCTGGCCATGGTCCAACTCTCAAAACCGAACGATTTCACCTAACGCCAACAACGTGATGGCATGCCTTGCAGCCGCTGGGAACTGTTCGAGATATGCACCAATGGAATATCCACCCACAGTGAAAACAAACAAGGCACGACGTGTGTATATGATGGATGTCTTTCTGAAAATCTGTCTGGATAAAAGTAGGCAGTGTACACTGACATCTGAACTGGACGGTCAGCTTGACTTCTTCTGGCACATCGTGGCATCATAAAGGTGTCAGTCAGCAGTGCATGTTTGGAATCGCCGCGAAGGAAATGTTGATAAGGAAGGACAGATAAAAAATGAACCACTGAACCGGCATCTAACGCCGCACCCTTTTACCAACAAAAGCAACAACAATCTTACTCAATTCAGCAAAAATCTGTAACGTCCATTATCCAATTCAATCCCCGTAAATCAAATGTTGGGCATAAACTCACGAGCAAAGTAATTATTGATGAAACAATTCTGCATTTTTAAATATATTCAAAAAGGCCTCACAAGCTTTTCCCACTTCTTCACTGCTACTCTGGTTTGGAATACGGCTCTTTGACCTTTCCTGAAAGTAAATACCAGACACAACCTCTGGGTCCAGAGATAGGAGCACTGCAGTAGAGGGTCACCTGTTTCTCCGCGCACCGTACACTGAGTAAATCCAATATTTGCCGCATGGGAACCAAACAGCCAACAGGTGGGACGCTCAGGATGAAGCTACTCCACCGAGGTGCAGCCGGGCAAATTGTGATTAACACGTACATGTACATGTGTCTGCATGATTTATAGTTATGGTAACACGCTGGCATGGCAGCTGGTACTGATGGGATCTGGCAGGAATATCGTGACGGTGGCACCTCTGGCACGACCCTCTTCTTGAGCAGCCTGAAAGCGCCAGCTGAACTTTTCCGAACCCATCGAAGAACAATAAGAGAATCAAGTCTTTCCCGATGCCCATAATTCTTATTTTGTTCAGGGTGTTCAGGGTACAAATTCTTGGTCCACACTAGTGCAACTAATTTGCCACTAAGGATTTGGAAAGGCTACGGAAGAAATTTAAAGAAAAGCGTAACTCAGCATGCCCCTAACACACAAACTGCAAATCTGTTACAAGTGCTCCATTCGGCTACTTCAATGCATTTTTTTTAAAATGTAGTTCTTAACAGAGCTGTTTCCGACTGATTTGTCAACCCTTCTAAGCAACCACATTTGCCAAAACCACATTCTGTATTGTACTGGTGAACCAAAGCGCGCTATTAAACGTCAAAGAATACAAGATCCCGCGTAAACCTTCAGTAATGCTACAAATACTGTTCCTCTTGGCAGCTCTCACAAATCTGTATTTTCGCACCTGGATCCTCCCCCTTGAGGGACGGAAAGGCAGCGATGCTCAGGTAAACAGTATCCGACTGAGCGGAGACAAACACACAGACGGGTCTGCGAGTGCGGATTTTCTGACTTCGTAATCTCCCCGTTTGCTGAACCGCCGATCTGTTTTTAGAAACCGCTAAGCTGAAAGTGAAATGAGGCGTGAATATGCACTCGTATTGCAGAGCTTACAGCACATGTGTGCACTTAGCGGAAAGAATAGGGTGATACGCGGCGTCTGGAAGTTCTGTAAGCACCATACAGGATTAGGAGCGGGTTTGCCTACACTTAGTTCGCCGTGGATTTTTTTTTTCTGGTTTTGCTCCTGCCCCAACTCCTTGCCAGCTCCAGTGGTGTTCCTCCCAGATCATGGATGGAATCCACGGGGGGCTCGGAAGATGGGGCATTTTTTTTATATTATGCATGATGATGGAAATGAGGATGATGGTAAGATGATGCTATGGAGGTCCGTGTGGTTTGGGACTTCGGGACGGGGCCGCATTCCACGCTTCCTGTCATAAATATCCCGGCTTTAACCAGGCCTGGGAACTACAGCACCTGCGGTGCCGGCCGTGTAATCATCCACATCATAAGATGTGTCATACGAAGGGAAGCACCCCCAAAGTCGCACCCGTGAAGTGGGTAAATCTCGGCTGTGTGGCAACAGCCTCCCCACTGGGTCCATAGCACACCCGCTCTGGGTAGGAGCCGACTTAGGTACTAAAAATTCCGCTTGCCTCGGCTAGGACTCGAACCCGGGTCTCCCGGTCCATGGTCCGAAGTGCTAACCACTACACTACGGGGGCCGGTCGCCGTGGATTTGTTGTGTCGTTTGTTGTTACGAGAATGAAATCCAACCGGCAGTACGATTCCCCCAGTTGCGTAAGGCCATCCGGCTGCGCAGGCAGACAGCAATCAGTCATGCATACTTGTTTTCTATCAGCTGGCGCTAAGCAATCTCATGCCAACCGGAAAAGAAAACTGATCTATTCCTGGCAATGTCAAAACTGGCAACGATAATTTATCACTGATCCCAAAACTTACCTCTTTGGTAAGGCTGCAAACTGAAATGCTTTCAACTTCACTGAAACATTTTTTTTTAAAGTGCTTACGTCAAAAGTCATTACAACTGACAGCAAAGGGTATTTTACGTACCAACTCGCCCGAGACTCGTTGAAAAGCAGGACTCAATTCCTGCGGCCCCCTGCTACGCTCAAAGTAGCAGTGTATACATTCAATACTCCTCGAAAGACACACACGAACCAAAGCAATATACATACAAACTGAAGTCGGCCTTTGGATCGGCCTCTGGCGAACGACAGTAGGACCCCCGTGGTGGGGAAAGCAGGTGAGACTGAGAGAGCGAAGAAAGGTCACATGTGACCCGCAAGTAGGTAGGAAAACCTGGGTTTACCTGGCGAAGTCGACGCGCGGTCAAACCAATCCTTCTCCCCTCAGCGAATGAAGAGCGGAGAGGACAAATAAACCAACGGTAACCCGAGACCCTCTGGAAGACCACAGTGAAGTTCTAAACAGCCCCGGCAGGTAAAGTCGCAATACTTATGACAGAGGGTGGGTGGGTGTTTGGGGGTTTAACGTCCTTTTCCACCACATATGGGTGATATCAAAGACGGGGCAACGATGAAAAAGCCAGCACAAATATTTGGCTCCAGCCGGGATACGAACTCACGACCCGAGCATCAGAAGTCCAACGCTCTACCATTCGGCCATCCCGGCTCCCCACTTATGACAGACGTACAGCAGCGTGTCGAAAACTTTTCATAGAATGTGTTGAATCTGTGGATCAGAATCAGTCATTTGGGTCACAATATAGCATCTGAAACCATTGTTATGACTCTGACCGGCGTGTACGCGGTTCTAGAAGCGTACCGGCCGCGTACACAGCAGACGAAGTTATTTGGTTACGGATTCAGGACCAGCTAGACGGCTCTGAGTGGTGGCTATTTTTAGATTTGTCGAGTCCCAGTGTGTTCAGATGGACCGTAGGCTTAAAGAAAGTCGTATTTCTCTAACAGTAGAACACCCAGTGTGTTCAGGTGGACCGTAGGCTTAAAGAAAGTCGTATTTCTCTAACAGTAGAACACACAGTGTGTTCAGGTGGACCGTAGGCTTAAAGAAAGTCGTATTTCTCTAACAGTAGAACACCCAGTGTGTTGAGGTGGACCGTAGGCTTAAAGAAAGTCGTATTTCTCTAACAGTAGAACACCCAGTGTGTTGAGGTGGACCGTAGGCTTAAAGAAAGTCGTATTTCTCTAACAGTAGAACACACAGTGTGTTGAGGTGGACCGTAGGCTTAAAGAAAGTCGTATTTCTCTAACAGTAGAACACCCAGTGTGTTGAGGTGGACCGTAGGCTTAAAGAAAGTCGTATTTCTCTAATAGTAGAACACACAGTGTGTTCAGGTGGACCGTAGGCTTAAAGAAAGTCGTATTTCTCTCATAGTAGAACACCCAGTGTGTTGAGGTGGACCGTAGGCTTAAAGAAAGTCGTATTTCTCTAATAGTAGAACACACAGTGTGTTGATGTGGACCGTAGGCTTAAAGAAAGTCGTATTTCTCTCATAGTAGAACACCCAGTGTGTTGAGGTGGACCGTAGGCTTAAAGAAAGTCGTATTTCTCTAACAGCAGAAGCCACAATGTCGCGAAAACGGTCGCGAAGGCAAAATGAAACATAAAGGATCCGCAACATCCTTATCTAGCCAACGGCCTTAGAGCTTCGAAAACGCAAGTTTTCCATCTCAGCGGCGTTACGAACATAGCGGTTTTAAACCAGTCAGGAGTTAGCACAGACTTTCTTATGTCTATGCTGATCCATCGTGAGATAACATCTTCGGAAGAAAGTAAGTTTTTACTAACAAGCCAGCTTCGTGTACAGAGGCACTGGCATCTGATCAGTGCATTCAAACACGGCTCGTGATACCTTACACGTATTGGGGTTGACCAGGTATCTGTTGCCAAAATCGACTGCAAGACGAACTCATATTCGACGCACAAACACAGGGTTAAATTCTCGCCAGGTCAACAGAGAAGCGAACGACCAGAGACATGAATGGCTTTAAGATCTGTTGATCAATTGAAACCGGCACGTTGGGAAAGCAAATGTCTCGCCCGCTTGGCTTGTCTTGGCAAACTGCCTGATCTAACAGTCTGACTGGGAACCATTTATATGGTAAAAGCCCCTTGCATGTAAGGGAACGAGCTCCTTTATTCGCCAACATGTAGAGGGGAAAACGGTTTATGAAATTAAATCAGCCGTGCGACCTACACCATAGATATGTTCATAATAACACCTTCAAACCACACACAGGTTCTGTCCGTGGCTTTTATTGTGAAGTTAGACACAGCAGTAAATCCAAAGATTAGAAGAGTCGAAGATATGACTTCCCATGCAGTGAAGTGAAAAAAAATCTGCACTGCGCAATATCTGCAAGGAAAAAAATGTACACCGACGGTCTGGATTAAAAAAAAAAAAAACTTGAGAAATAATGAACTACCGAGACCGATAGGTCCGCCGTCCGAAAACAACGCACGCAAGCACGCACGCGCGCGTGCGCGCGCACGCACACACACACACACACACACACACACACACACACACACACACACACACACACACACACACACACACACACACACACACACACACATTCCGGCTGTGGAGACTTTCAAACCAAGGACCATGATACCATAAAACCGTCCAGCCGGAGAGAAACCAGCAGCAGACGACTCAATGTACGTGTTGGGAGACCAGGTGGATTGTGTACGGTAACCGTGAGGGGCAAGCAAACAGCTATCAGTCTCTATCACAGCTATGCGGTGCCCTACCATGTCCATTATTTTCTTCTCCCTCTCTTCGCCCTTCCAAGAGTCTAACACGAAACATGAGGTTACATTACCAAGGGTAAACTGATGTACTTACGAGCCACAAACATCTAGTATACTGTCTTACTGGATCGCACTCTCATTTCAAAGTCGATTCACCTTTACAAATCGGCTTTATCCACTAGGTGAAATTCCGGTGTGGTGGACACACACACACGCACCGTACACACACACACACACACACACACACACACACACACACACACACACACACACACACACACTGCTGCTGAAAGGTAAAGGCAAAACTATGGACTTGGAATAATGAAAAAATCTGAAACAGTAGCTCCGATGTTTGAAATGCCTAGCCAGAAGATCAAAAGAATCCCTCTCCGGCCCAGACTCAATAACTCCACTGAGTAATGACATCGAGTAACGTTACACCCATGACCGGTTTATTTCAACTCGAACCTGGCATTTCACCTTTATTCTCTCGCCCTCGTCTGGCCGATAATGATGTGTGTAATATTACCAACTTGGCCCTACCCCCTCTCGTTTCTACTTGGGGATTTGTTCCGTGTCAGTCGTATGTGGTTAGGCGTTAGCTAGAGAGCACTAGACAAACACACTGGAACCAGGCCCGGATAACGGTGCGCTGTATACTGACGTGTACAGTAATGTTCCGGTACGCTGCCAGTACTCCCCCCGAAATCTGACCTGTCCCCCCTGTCCACTTCAGTTCCTAACACCTTGTACAAACATCTGCCGCTACTCTTTGTACGTACGGTGTCCTTCTTCCCTCATTTGGTCAAAGGGCCTAAGTGACATGGACCTGATAAACACCTAGGCCAGTCTTTGATTTGACAGTACCCTTGTGTTCTGGTCTAACGGTAAGCACACAAACGCAGTCTCAAGTTCCATTACAACAATACAGTAGATCACAGGCGGTGAAAACCGTCACCACTCAAAGGCAGCCAGAAAGCTATAAACACATCGTGACTTTTTTCTTTAATGTCCAAATCTATCCAACGCACACTGAGCAGTCGAGATCTTATCAGGATCGTTATTCCAGTACTAGAAGAACAGGCAAGCTTCCTACGGATTAATAATTATAAGCTCTCTGAACAGAGTGACATACACTGCATGGACATGCTGAAGGAAAAAGAGAGACACACTTCCAAGCTGGCTGAAGTGCGGGACACAACTGAGTTGTACAAATCTGTAACTGTACCTCCCGCCAGCCATTCCGCTTTGTGTGACCACATTTATTTCAGAGATAACTCCAGAAGCAAATACAAAATGATAAGCTGAGATTAACGCTCTGTAAAGACAAGATTATCGCGACACCTTATTTACCGAAGTTTGCGTGTACACACCTGTCAGCTAGCAGCTCAGGCGGTTTTCTGTCCGAACGTCCAGACACTGACAAATGAGGGAGAGGGTAAGATTTTTACATTGACGACACAGGTGTCTGGCGATAGTACTGACGGGGTCATGTGCGTTAGTGGCTGAAGTGCCTGCCCCCACCAGCATGGCGACCGTACAACAGAATAGCGTTCCGGTACCACTGGCACTGGGACGGTCAGCGCGTGGATATCGTCATAATGGGGTGTTTTTGCCAAGTGCGTCAGTCGCACTTACATCACGGTTCGCACCTCACTGGGGTGACGGATATGACTGTGCACTGTACTTATCAAAGGTGTGTTGTCACACACACACACACACACACGCACACGCACACACACACACACACACACACACACACACACAGAGAGAGAGAGAGAGAGAGAGAGAGAGAGCTACCAAAACAGCACTTAACCCAGTTTCAGTGCATTCGATAGCTACGTTAGGCACAACTGTTGACAAACCTCAGAGACACATCATACCACGATACTAAGTTCTGTGGAATAACGAAAACATGCTCACCAGTCAGCGGACTTTCTTTCAATTGAAGCGATTCCTTGTGTTGTCGATTCAGAAACACAGACAGCAACAAAACTCTCCACTTCTAAATCCAATCCACGATCACTGACAAACTGCACAGCACACAGTACACACCACCAGCAGACCGCTCGGAACAAATCAGGACTGTGAGTCCCCACTATGGTACCGCTGTTCTACCCCACAGCTCTCCAGGTGTGCAACACGCGTACCCGAAATACGACACAGGTGAGAGACCCCTGTACACCAGCTCAGTGCCTGTGACTGGTATACCTGTTGCCGTACGCAGGCATAGGTAAGAACCGATGAAAGGCGGGTGACGGACAAGGAATAGCAAGCAGCTCGCACGCCAGGCAGACAACCCTCTCATTCACACACATACAGGTAGCAGAACCAGCTAGTGTCGCCCTGCCGAGTTGGGCAGGGAAAGTGAAGCGAGATAAAAAGGATTTGCCCTTCTTGCCTGCCCTGACCACTTGGCCTTTACAGGGCGACGAGCCTTTTGAAACTGGAGTCAGCGGATCTCGCTGACGATGGTGCGTCTTCTTGTGTTCCATGACAACGGCGCGGAATCAAAACAACGCGTTTGATTCCAAGCAAGCGTTTTCTGGCGTGGCAAGAACACGAAGTTTGTTTGTTCCAAGCGATTTTTTTTTTTTTTTTGGGGGGGGGGGGGGGGTGGCACTGGGTGCATTTCGGCGACTGCTTGGACAGACAGTTTGATATACATGTACAGGAACGAATTCCTTGCAGTCATAAACGAACAACCCACAAAGGAAGTGTTACCAATGAAAACACGAACGTAGGACCGAAAATAAAACCACTTTATCGCCCCCTTCCCTATTCCCTGGGTTTTAAACACTCTGACTCTAAACAACCCCAGTGTTTTAACTTTTGTGATGGCCACTTCAAACACTAATTTCCAGTCAACCGCCCATACTAAAAGAAGCCGTAAAGCAACGACTTAAACAAGTTTAGTCTTTGATCGTTTCACTCCAAAACACGTGCAGTTTGCCTGGCAACCTATTGGGAGAGATGCAGAGGGACAGCGAGTTGGTGATGGTTTGAAAGGCGTCGCCGTAAATCTCTTGTGTGCACTGACTGGGAAGCAGCTAAGCACATACTGGTTCTCGACAGCAAGCTACAGGGAGATCAGCACAGAAGTGTGACATACGTGGAGGACTAGCCAAGGCTAAAGGTATTAGAGGTCTGCTCGCAACACTAGGACGCCTATCACATCGCATCAGGACAAAGCCTCTGTCCGTGCAACGCAAATAATGCAGCCGAAGGAAAAAAGCCTTCAGGTATCATGGTCTACAAGAAGCTGGTGTCGGAGGTATATCTGGATCCATTTTTGAATCACCCTTAAAAATACTGACACGCGCTCTGGTAAGGATGGTGGGCAATTTTCACTTACAAATGTACTGGCCTAGCGGCACTGTGTGTGTGTGTGTGTGTGTGTGTGTGTGTGTGTGTGTGTGTGTGTGTGTGTGTGTGTGTGTGAGAGAGAGAGAGAGAGCGCTCAAGGACAACTGACTGACCTGCACAATGATGTCGCACTCATCACTTCCAAGGAACAGCATGGTCTTGGGCAGCTGGCAGCGTTTGTTGTGAGCGTCCACCAGGTACCAGACCGCCTTCCCATCGCCACCGCCGCCGCCACCACCGTCCTCGGCGTCCTGAAACACAACATGAATGCCATGTAATCAAATCCCATGAAAAACACACAAACTGTGTTTCGTTCTATGTGATGTAGACGGTGCACAGCAGTGTGGACTGATGTGGGTTCATTATCTCTCGTGAAATATAACACCATACATATGTACGGTGGACGTGTAACCTGGGCGAGAAGCAAGGAAGAATAACCAAGGACACTCAAAGTCATAGCAAACACGAAAGACAACACGAAATCGCTGACACCCTCACAGACTGAAATGGAACGCCAGATTTTCAGTACAAACCATTTTGCAACAGCGTACGGCTTCGACGGCGCTCATCTGGAGACTCAATGGTTAGATATATCAAAACGACTTGATAAACGCAAAACACAAAACGACGTGTCAGTCAACAAGACTGCGTTGAAATCTCCGTTTCGTACACCTGTCCGACTGACCGAACGCACCTCGAGGAGAATGCACTTAAATCAGTCAAAATGTCATACAGTTCGACTTCGCACACACACACACACACACACCTATGGCGCAACTTAGCTTGCTATCTGCAAGGCCTGCGCAGTCTACATGTAAATCCATTCATCGGCAATCTACGTCCCTCCCACTTCTTATACCCACTGCAACGATGAGAGAGAGACTCAAGACATTTTATTGATAGGCCGGCGGCCCCAACAAGCTCCGGTGAATACGTGACCAGATAGCTGTGAAGGAAGCAAAAGATATAAACAACAGATTAGACATAGGACTGTTCAGAGTAATGAACACACACACACACACACACACACACACACACACACACACACACACACGGTGTGCAGTCAGTGCGTCCGTGATGAAAGGCTTAATACCCTAGGAGGAAAGGGTTAATACCCTAGGATGGCCTGCCGGCCCCTGAGAATCTCCTGAGAGAGGGGGGGGGGGGGGGCGCGCGCGCGCACACACACACACACACACACACACACACACACACACACACACACACACACATACAGACGAAAGCAAGAGAACGATATCGAAGTCTGATAAGCATCAAGTCAGATCCACGCCAGATATCATTCTGCAGCTACATAGCAAGCACACAACATGTTCTCCTCATACAAATTCAACGAATCTTCATAATAAAAAAAATACGCAGGTAACAAAAATACACGATTTTGTTAATGGATAAACAGGCCTACCCGCAACACCCGGCAGAAACAAGAGTGACTGCTGCAGATGGTGCTGCGTGCATCAAGACACTTCCCATTTCTCTGCGGCATTCCCGTAAACATGCTTCCGTGAGAATGAACTTGCAGTGTTCAAACCGCAAGATAACGTGAACCCTCTTATCTATTTCCGTCTGTGCAAGAGCATGCAAATGGGGCTCCAAAAAGATAAGTGTGTAACTTTCTGCTAGTACAAAGATCCCCTTATCTTGCGCTACAAGATTCCTGGCTCCATTTCTGCTGTTTCTCAGACTTCAGGTAAGGAGGTAATATCAACTTGAAAGCACAGACACTTGCGGTTACGCACTACATGCTATCGTCTTTTTTTCAACCACCACTTGCATTAATTTTTCAGTGACGTAAAATAAAGTCAAGCATCACTTGCGGCGTTGCCTTTGATCACGCCCATCCAATTTTACGCTTAAAAATCAGGAACATTATACGAAGTCGTTTCGCAAACATAACTTAAAAAGCGACGTAACATGAGGTCATACACGTTACCTCAGTCTTGAATACAAGTGGTACCCCCTTATCTTTAAACAAACCAAAGCAGTCAATCTGCTCTGTTGCAACGGCTGACAAGTGGATTTGGCCAAGTGGTTAAGGCGTCTGTCTGTGTATCCTAAGGTACAAGGTTCGAATCCCATGGTTGGCAGGAAGTAAGTTAAAGGATTTTTTTCTTACCAAATTGTCAAAATTCCAATACAGACTAGTTGACAATGCCTGTCTCGCCATCGCATGCACAAGCACCAAGAGCGCTGGGTACATGTGGTAGATGCCTTGGAATGGATAACTGACAAGCACAAGATACATACAAGAAAAAGAGGGGGCGGGGGCAGTACAAACGGCGACTGACACGCTTCTCTCCAGGGAGGCAGCAGCCCGACTTCCCTTCCCACAAAATTAGGGCAAAAATAAACTACATGTAATATCAATACCAATGCCTACCTGACGACGTGGTGTCTCAGTGACCTGGCGCCTAATAACCCCTGGGACGGGGCTCCCCGGGCGGGGCAGACAGCACACCCCGGGGGAACTGGGGCTCTTGGGCGCCACCCCATACTTTCCCTGCAGCTTTTCCAACAGACTCTGAGCCTTCAGTCGCACTTTATCCATCTTCATGAGCCTCCTTGGGCCTCGTTACAGTTCCGTCTCGGTCCATGTCGGGCCCCCATGGGGAGCCATAAAGATATTCTCAAGGCCAATATTCTCTCATTACGTTCAAAGGAAAATCTGAGCTTGCCTTGTTGTTGCACTAGTACCAGGCCCGGCTTGGGGCCACAAAAACCCGCACAAGTTTTTTTTTTTTCTTCAGACAGCAATACGCACTTCGCTGTCGACTCCTCCTCGCGATTTCTGGTAATTCGTTAACTTCCTTTTGCTTGTCTTGTCCTCAATTTTGGTGCCAAGGAATCCTGCTGTAAATCACCCGAAGCCAGCGCCATTTCATCTGTTTTTGGCAACCGTCGAGCAGCCGTGTTAATCAGCCCCGGTCTGGTGGAACCTAGATACCTTCTTCACAAAACACACAACCTGTTAAGCTCTCATCGGCGTCGTCAGTCTGGATTTTTTTTCTTGTTGTTTTGGGCCCTAGACTGGCTTTACTTTCACGCCTCTTTATCTCATATGTATGCAGCACAACAGCTCGCTTGAGGGCTGTTTACACAGGGACGTTCACCGCTTGTGAAAAGGACGTTTCAATTTTCTATGGGTTCACCAGGCAGCCATCCAACTCGTAATTCACCTCTGGGAGACCTATCTGTGGGACGTATCATGAAACCTTCAGCTCGATCGCCTTGACATGCCTATCGTCGACAAAAAGACCGGATTCTTTATTGCTCGGTGCGCGTATATCGGCACATCCTCACAACGAAACGTGACACCTTTTCAATGGAGCGTTTAGCATGAACACTTAACGTACTCAGCCCCGGCTAACACTGGGCTAACGCACCGATACGAGAAGCGCCGTTTTCACGCGTTGTGCATTCATGACAGCCGAAATCAGTGAAAGAAACGGCGGGTTTGCGGGAAGGGGGTCGGAGGATTGGGGGGGGGGGGGTGTCTTTCTTTTCCACGTGGGCTCAGCCACCCACTTGAAAACGTGCGCAACGATTAACAAGATACCTGACACTGATCTCCAGAGTAGCAGTCGCGGTGGTGGCCGTTAAAACGTCTATAAAACGTCACCGCTCATGCTTACCCGCGAAACGTGGAAACACGACCTGATACATGTTTTAAAACATGAAGCTATTCCGGACGACTGGCAGCGCACAAAAACCCAAGGGCAGGTTAAGGCTTTGATCCCCTGACTTGGACACCATCCCCCTGGACCCCTGACAGCGCCTGCTGAGAACGCTCAAGAAGTCCCTGTATGATCTGTATTTCATGTTGTTGTTTTTTTTTCTTCCTGGACAAAGTGGCGACAGAGGATTTACTTGCTGCGGGGGGAGATATAGTGTATTTTGTACTACTGAAGCGGGAGATACAGACATCTGAGGAATGTGCGTCAACTGGGATCAGGAAAAGGAAGAGTTCATGACTACAATAGTTTGAATTCGGAAATCTCAGTGTCGCGTCGTCATTATCTGAAGACACTTTAGGCGTTCCTAGTTCTAATTGTCCGTATAAATCACTGTATCTGAAAATCTGTCCTAGTTTACCATTCTGCCTCCGGGCATGGTCACAAAAACATAACTGTAAAACGGACGGGTGTCCTAGTAAATCGATAATAAAACCTTTGAGGCAACATCCGGGACGCCTGCACCAGTATACGAGATCTCGTACTCGTAGATGGTCACGGTGTTCGTTGATATTTTATTCTGAAACAGCGATAACCCTTCTTGCATTACTCTGCGAGAAGCCCACACTGGTAGACCGGTTAACGACTAGACAAAACTCTGTGGGTTTCTAATACGATCGTCAATAACAGCACAGATGGTGACTATGACGCGTTACTGTTCATTTCCAAAAACGACAGCTGAAAACGTCAGACGCAGGTCACAGTAAACGACATTTCCATAGGATTGTTGTTTTGCACATGCTCAACGTTACACAAACGCAGTTTGCCCGAAAAACGATGGAGATGTCTGGTATGCACGCTTGGGGCCTCGGGTTCCGGCCGATTCTCGATAATAGTCGGCTCAAAACACCAGCCAGTTAGTATCCTGATACACCAAACTCCAGCAAGTAACCAAACAAAACAACAAACAAGTCACTTTCTGTCACTGAGGACGTGGTTGTTGTATCCACCACACAGGATGAGAAAGCGACCGACATGTATGAGGAATCCGCTTGCTCTGTGTTGGCTGCTTGGCTGGCTCGCCGAGTTTGCATGGCAACAGATGGTCAGTAAGCCACAAACTATAACACCTACCATGCATCAACGCTGATCTTTGTCACGTATATCAGTCACAGGGTGAGGAATGTTGATCGGAAAACAGGAAAGGCCAGTAGCGAATCGCCCTCCGACATGGCCTGTAAGCTGAGATTTCCTTCACGTGTGCTACACTGAGGCGATTTCATATCAGGCCTTGAGAAGTCGCATTCCGTACTTTTCTGCTCCTCTGCATGGTATGTGATATCATAACCTGCACTGTACTGCCGTACCGGTGTACGAGTTTAATGCGTCCGCCACAAGCACACTCCCATGCGTTTCTTTGAAGAACATGCAGTGTGGAAAGCAGTCTGACGGGTTTTGCATGTCCACTGCTGCGTAAATCCACGTTACCTAATTACAAGTCTTGTCAAGGTGCAGTTCGCACGTATCATCACTAGACCAGACTAGTAAGCTGTGACACTGCACACACTGGTGCTACGAAACACTCAACTTCTTAACAAAGAAGACTGTGAAAGTTTCATATACGGACAAGATCCCGCGAAACAAGATCCCGCCGGAGGACTTGAAAACGAAGATGTGAAGGCTCTGAAGCATTTCGCCTAATCTGCTGCATGGTCTACGAATAGGAGCGCCTACGAGAAAAGAACAAGCGTACCTCTATATCATCTCTATGGGAGTGTGCCAGACCTAATCAGATCCACGTAGCGCATGTTGACATCAAATGATCCAGAAACACCAAAACACGACACAGATAGCTCCCGGCCTGATGTATTCCGTTCTGGGAGAGCTCAGCACAAACGGTGAAGGTAAGGAAGATAAGTAAAGTGTTATCCAGGTACGTTTAGTCAGTGTGGCAGCAGTCAGACAGCTTTCCGACCACACCAGTTCACAAGAACAATTTACTGCAGGTCCCTCGGTAGTTTTTTTTTCCCACCACCCGAGTCTAAATAAAACTTGGTAACGGCCCAATGGCCCGAGACTGTTGTGTTGACTTACGGATGCAAACTGCTGGGTTTACACTCAGGTGCACCGAAAGAAGCGACTACACTATCTGTAATACAGCACACGGCATTCGACCTGAAACTAATCCAGTTTAACAGCTGTCTGAGAAACGAATGTCGCTTATCTCTACCGCTGGTTTTCTCACCCTCGCAACCTACGCCCCTGCTCCCTGATTCTCAAGACATCTACGGGATAAGTCAGACGAGAACTGACTTCATGAAGACAACAAGCAAGGGAGAGACGTCAAAGCAAAACACAACACTCCCGATGCAAATGGCCTTCTTCTGTAATAAATCCTTCGTACGTGCTACCATGGTTTACATACATCTACGACATGGTTTACGTGCTCCTGCAACGGCGACGTGTATCATCCAGCGCCGGAAAGTAAAGGTGGAGGACAGAACAGAACATCTGAACTGAACTGAGGAGTTGTAATTTACATGGTCAGTCTCCACCGCGTGGCTGGAGTCTCCTTGAATATCCAACAGCGAATGACCGATGAAGCGATGGTCACTGAGATCGTAGGCACTAGTGACCGGGTTCTGTTATGCTAACTCTCCGTAACTCGCTGACAGCCGGAAGACTGAAACTCAGAAAGAAAATTTCTTCCGCCGAAGAAAATTGCAGTGTCCAAGGAGACCCAAAGAGGCTAGAGGTTCTTTACTTGCACTTTACAACTGACACCAACCGCCAGCGGATCAAGTCTTTGCTTACACTGTAGGTCGAAACTCGGAGAAAGTGCAGAGTGTGTATATTGGTGCAGTCAGCCGTCCATTGGCTGGCCAACGAGACAAATAAACCTGAAGAAGGTTTTTAAATGGTTCTTAATGGTTCGGCACTAAGAAACTGCCAAACTAAAGATATGCAGCTCAGCTGGTCATTCCGCGTGGGGGCCCAAGAAGTATTTCTTCTGTAAAGAAAAAAAAAACCCTGCAGTAGCATCATTCACTGGATAAACAGTGAAGAAAAAATCGGCCTGTTGAAGGCTGAAACTCAAGGCGCCGCCAAGCAAACTGCGATGTATCTGGAGCCTGTCCAGTTTTCTTGAGGGTCCAAGCGATATGATGGTATGCACATTCACCACAGAAAGAAGTGGATAGCAAAACCCCACTCGTCAAGACACCGAAGTGGCTACAGAATGTTTCTCATGAACTTTGTGTGCTGGCTGTCCACACTCCACATCGACTCCAAAAACAAATATTTCTCCGCGAACGTGGAAAATACAGTACTGACGGTATGAGGTCTCCCGGAACACATACACGCCGAAGGAAAGCCTCCTTGAATATCCGCCGACCTCGTCCAACTGACAGGCTAGAAAGCAGGTATTCAAGAAATATAAGAAGCAGGTTTGATATAAACCTGAAGAGTTGACTTTTATCGCGAAAGTGAAGTGCATGCTTCTTGACACTGATGGCACTCCTGCCACTGAGCGGCGTAATTTTTACCTGTCCAGAACTGAACAGGGAGCGAAAGTGAATGGAATGGGGGAAGGGAAGAACGGCCGTAACCTTGCTACCTTTCCGGAAATGTCATCGACACGGCATATCTATGGTGCGCGGGTGGTGTATCAGAATATGAGGAGGAGGGAAAGGAAAAAAGTGATCCCCTGAAACAAGGAGAAGAAGTAGGACACCACGCTACATAAACCCCGCCTGGTAAAAAACACAAGCTAAACGTCATTCATTCCAGATCTCAAACCGTCTGACGTAAATCAAGAGAGACATTCATCAAGCTTGTGTATAAATGAATAGAGTGGTGCAATGCGGGCCCAGAAACACAAGAAGATCGTCATTACGGCACTGAAGGAAGAAACATCTGCAAGTGGCCTGTCCGAAGAATAAAGACTCTTTATAACTCCTCCTCAGGCGGTGGTTTCAAAGTGCTCCAGTCTCGGCGGTCTGTGCCATCGCAGGCGATACGGTGGAGGAGACTAAACAAACAGGAAAACCAGACTATCCGCCGTCCCGTGTACATGTTTATCAGTGTGAATCTTTTTATTCAGTGCGGTCCTCGAAATACGCTCCTGTTCAACAGGGAAAAGAGTACCAAAACGCGAGCAGCACTGTCCGAATGGCATCCACCTCAAAGGTAGGTTTATCAGGGTTCTTTCCTTAGCATGTCTTCTCAAATTTCAGGCAGCAGGGTGGGCACGGTCAAGCACCTCTTTCTCCTGAAGTCCATTTAGTATGTGGTCAGGACAAACACTGCCGGCGGCATCAGCCCTGGTCCAGTTCAACGACGGTCACGGAAACTCCCTAGTTGTGGACTTTTTTTTTTAAACACTCATAATGCTTTCGCCTTGACGGCAACAAAGAATTCAGATTACATTCTGTGCACCGAGCTACACTTTAAGGAGGTACGATATACAAGCATCGTGCCAATTTTTACCTCTTCACAATTTATGTTGGAGATGCGCTGCAGAAAAAAAAAAAACATAAAGCATGCGCATGACTGATTTAGAGGTTGTGTCAGAGCAGACGACATCCTCTGAATAAAACTCCAGGTATGCATAATTAAAACTTGATCCAAACATATCTTTCTGTCGAGTGATTACACAACCTAAACGCTGAAGACATCCCAGGATGTTAAAAGTACTTTAAAAGGTTATTTCCTCCCTACTTCATTGCGACACAACAAAAGAGTCCGACGGAATGTAAGCGAAGTAACGAAAGAGGACACGAGTGCATAGAAGCAGAATAATTGCGGGACGTCAGGTACAGAAACACACCTTTCTGAAGGACCTGAAAACCGCACTCAGGTCCATCTGCTAAGATGCATGAGGCGTACTATTTTAGGCTCCTGGCCTCACAACGTGTTCTGTATCGCTGCTTTTTATGCAAAATCCGTGTTTACTCGTCGGGAAGCACACCTGTCCTACCGTTGTGAACCTGGCTTACCTTACATAGAAAGTCAAGCTTCAAAGCAGTATGACTAAAAATCCACCTTTTGAAACTGCTTAAAGGCAGACGTAGGGAAAATTTCCTCATCTGAACCATTCTGTTCACTGCAAACCTTGACAACAGCTGGGTGACACGTTGCAGTTCTGCACTGCGACAACACACATTATAACCTTTCATTGGCAGTTCCTGTCACAAGTTCCTGTGCACATTATTCCCATGTTTTCGACACGTGCTCCTTGTACGTGCTCCGGAGTTTACTGAGAAGGTGGTACTTTCACGTGTACATCAGTATTCTGCTACTTTCTGTGACACGCCTGCTGAACATCTGGACAATGACCTACCACGTGCCAGATGTAAAGGCAGAACATAGACACTGACTACAGGATCCGTTACAGCCAGCGAACTGAAAGAAGAACACGCCCGTATGTCAACCTTGTCCTGTCCTCTGCATTGAGAGACAAGAGGGGCTTTAGATGTCGTCCGAACCTCCCACGAAACAACCCGTGTTTGACGGGGTGGGCAGGCGGATTAAATGAAAATCACATGGCGGGAGACTAAGTTTGCCGAGTCTGCTGTCTCCCTTGTCCGTCAGTCTGTCTGGTCATATGTAATTTTGGGGAGGGAAGGGGGGGGGGGGGTGAACTAGGCAATGGCAAACAAGTCGCCGTGAGTAGGAAACCTTTATAGACATGCCTGGATGCACCAACACAGTTTGTGTAGGTTTTACTGTCGTATTTACTTTCGTCTAGCCAATGGTACAATAAAGCTCTTTTAACAATATTCAAATCTGATTCTGAATAGGAATACCTCCCCGAACTCCCTCCCCGTCAATGACCGTATTAAAAAAAAAAACCACACAACTCACTCAAAGGAAAGCCTCAATGAAGCTTAAGATTCAAATTTTTAAAAAAAATGTACCCACTGACAAAAGCAATATCCTAAAGCATACTCCGATATATCTGTACGTCCTTGTCACTTGAGTGTGTCGTACGTCAACACAAAGAGATACCCATTCATAAAAGTAATTGCCAAACGCATATATTCACATAACTACGGTCCTGTCTTATTCAAGTTTTTATTACTGTCGCCATCCAGTGTACTACCGAGGCACCTTTAAGTAGCCTATTGCAACACGCACGTACAGGTAAGGAAAGGTAGGCAAAACAAACGGTCTGCCCTGTGCACCTTTTTGTATGCAAAGCTAACTGTCGCACCCTCCCCTCTCGTAGTCACACAACTCGGTCTATTCCCAGCCTGGATGAGCTGCGCGTCTTCAACGGATACACGGATCTCCCAGGCAGAAGATACGTTCTCTGAACAACCTCTGTGAATTGAAATGAAAATGCGCAGGCTCTATTAGCCGCGAGCTTACAAGGCTAACAAAAGGTCTTCGGGACTACCGGCCTAGCATTATTATTCAAAGTCCTCTAACCGCGGTGTACATTTTAGGCTTTTTATGATACGGTCGTCATGTGAAAAGTGTTTTGTGTGAGTGAAGGGGGAAAAGAGTGTAGAAGTTGCGGGAATGATTAATGTGATTTATGCACTACGCAACGCAAATCTGTATGCAATATACACCATGACGTGGTCTCCGGATTCAACTGCTCATCGTTTAGCACCCTCAACAGCACACACACACACACACACACACACACACACACACACACACACACAGAGGGGGGCGGGACGCAGTCTTTGAATGTGCAGGGCGGGTGCACGGCAAGTCAAGCGTAAAATTAAACCATTTCTTGCCTGAATCGTATCGTCTACAGCCAGCTGAATGTGAACGATTCATGCACAGCACGACACGTAAGGATCAAATTAACCATAACTTACGTGAGTGCTTACAAATTCGGTATGCAGCAATAATATACAATATATATAATAATAATTATATATACAATATATAATGAACTATTTTTTTTTAAAATTCTGTTTTGATCTGTCGCAGCGTGTATCGCCCGAATGCTGAGACAGCACTTTATAGAAACGAGCACAGCTGCGTATCGGGCTGTATCATGCACACATGCAACAAATTTGAACAAGCAAATTTAGTGTGGTTTGTGTCTTTTTGTTTGTCAACTGATACAGCACAGCAAGATGAAAGAATCAAAGAAAAAAATACAAATACCGCAACAATTAAAAACAACCCCAACAATTGAAAACAAAATATCAAAAGCCATTAACAGTACCGGACTGTCAACAAATTCTTATCAGTGCAAATAGATATATATTATATCAAGATAGACGCCAAAGACAGGTACCAACAGTACCATTACTTGTCTAGGTTGTACTTAAATAAAATGGTAATCAGTGGAAATTTTAACACTGTCAAACGCGATTTCTGAAGACATGCCATGTAAAACCTCTCCTTCACGCATTGCGCTTAACCCCTAGTAAATTTACTCAGAAAATAAAATCCTGGACGAATCGAGATAGGAATCGTGCTGTTATAGGAAGCGCGCGCGCGCGCACACACACACACACACACACACACACACACACACACACACACACACACGCAAAAAAGGAGGGAGATTCGTGCCAAGGGGCTTCTGCTGAGCGCATCAAGGGAGGTAATCTACCTATGTTTGCGTACATGGCTGTATAGGCGGGTAAACACAGTTCCCGAGACGTGTACGTGAGAGCGAAATGTTGAGCTCCTGGTGTGTTTCCTTCTACTGATTTCCCTAAATCACAAGTACCTGCCCTGAAATCAACCTTGCTTAGAGTCAGAGTGTGCTGTACTAACCTAAGTGTCACGACTAAGATTATCGCTGTCAATGTACAGAGACTTCTAGCCACTGACACCATGCATCGACGGGAATGAAGATAATGCACTTGCGAACAACAAAGCATCGTAAACGTGACTCAGAAAGAAAGCAGTCTTCTCAAAGATAAAAGGGAAATTTTCTTTTCAACTTTATTTGAACGCAAGGGGACTCAGGTCCATAAATAGGTCATTTGTTCCAGTTTCGCCAGGGACTGCTAACCCATATTTCACGCACTGATTATTTCGAATGTAGAGCATTCGGGAGCAGGCACGGTGCCAAATGACCCATGAAATGGACACACACCACAAAGGCCAGTTTGGTACGTGTCTGAATACACAATGTAGGGTGGTGGACACGTGAATAACTGTGCCAATGTATGTGTGCCTCAACATCCGCTCTACCCGGGGTGGGTGGGTGTTTGGGGGTTTAACGTCCTTTTCCACCACATAGGGTGATATCAAAGACGGGGCAACGATGAAAAAGCCAGCACAAATATTTGGCCCAAGCCGGGCTCTACCCGGGGCATGATTGTATCAGCTTCAAAGGGCTCATGCAGATTATCTGTATTTTCCTAACAATCGCTGAAAAAGGCTTCCTATCCGCTCTTATAGTTCTATCAAAAAGAAGCAGTGGGTTTCCTGCGGCAGGAGTAATGAAAAATACACACTGGGAAAGAAAGCAGCCTTGTCATCCCAGTTCATCCCGATCCCAAAAACACAATATGGACTGAGGGGTTAGACTGGAGCGTAAGGTGTCCAATTTCGCGCTGCTGGACGTCATACACCGATACAGCTAACCCTGTAGGGGTTTTACACCAGAGTACAAGTTCTGCCTTACAGCAAATGAAGTTCATATAGATAGTAACTTCATTTACAGAGGAAAACTTCGCTCAAATTTGTCAGCAGTACATGGCCAAGTCCAGTTCAAACAGATTCAGTATAACAACGCCCACACTCATGCAAGTCCGGGTTACCTCCGGTCGTTCTTCAGGAAACGTCTGCCCTATCGGTAGCTTTGTTTCTTTGTCCACAATCAGGACGAAAGAGGACAAGTCTAGAAAGTCATACCTATACTAAGCAAATTTGCAATTCGCCTATAGCGGATGTTTACCGATGGCAGGGAAGATAGAGAAAACACTGAACATACAAAATACACAAGCCAGGTTAACCAGTCTTTGCTAATGCTCACATACTTGTACGTGCGCGTGTGTATTCAGCAAAAGCCGGACTCATCTACTGTGCTGATAGTATACACAAAAGCCGAATTTAAAGCGGGTAATTAAATGTAACTACACCTGTTCAAGCAGTTGTAAAAACCATAGAGCTACATCTTTTCCTTAGGAAAACCATAGGTGCGTATGTCCGTCTCCATAAAAGGTGTCCACAAACCCGTTAAAATGGATTTCTACCCCTAGGGATATAAAACTGGGATATCTACCGTTCGGCACCTGTTGAAGAGAGCTTACGTACAGCAGGGGAGATCTTGAAAACTGCCAGGAACAGACAGTAGGCTAAGTGGGCCTGTCCTCTGGTGTTATTTATGACAGTTTTCATGTGTGAACAATCGGTTGTTAAATTTAGCCTTACAAGTTATCTAAAGCATTATATTACAAAAAATATGCTCACGTTCAATTTCAAGGCATTTATAGCGCAACGCTAGCTGCAAGTGACAATAAGTGACGCTGGAAGTGACAATAAATCTCTCTCTCTCTCTCTCTCTCTCACACACACACACACACACACACACACACACACACACACACACACACACACACACACACACACATCAGATACACAAAGAGAGGGGGGTGGGGTGGGGGCAGAGACGGGTGGGGGTGGGGGTTTAGGGGTTCAACGTTCTTTTACACCGCATACGCAGAGACAGACAGCGTGTCCGACAGATGTCAATCCCTGAACACGGACATAGCATTGACAAAATTTAACACGCCCGCTACCTTTACCACCCTTACATGAAATTACGAGATTCATCGGCGGAAAACTACCAACAACCATCCATGCCCTTCAGACCACGCAATCATGAAAATGTTGGACACTGACAGAGGCTACAACAAATGCCACGATCATAAACGGCACATTCTACATTATATAGCTCGCGTTTTGACGAGTGTCGTAAGGTGCACCCACAACCGGCAAAGGTGAGGACAAAATCATCCCTCATCACCTGTCGGTCGTGGGGGCAACGGAAGGAAATCCATCACCGCATACCGTCAAACGCCGCGACAAGTCGGTGCAACCGGTGTCTGGACGCCCCTCCTCCACGGGACGTTAGTCAAGACGGCGGAGCGTTTCAGGTGCTAATTACGATTCAAACGTCTTGACGACGACTGCTCGCAGGTAAATGCCACGTGCTTGAAACATAAGCACGCAAGCGTCTTTATATTGTAGAAATGTACGAGTGAAAGTTGTTTTCTGGTTGATAAAGTGCCCTTCTTTCTTTCACTGACAGAACAATTCAAGGGGTGATTCTGCCGCTACTCACATTTGAAAATGGAAACACTCGGTGCTACTGTTTACTGGGTTTTGATTTGTCTGTGCGAAGGAAAGGGGGGGGGGGGTGTATCAATCATAAAACGACTTTAAAACGCTACTACAATGTAACGACTGGTGAATACTCGTATTCCAAACATGTGGCTTTACCTGAAAGCAACCATCGTCGAAACGTTCGACTCATAGTACAGTAGCACTGAGAATACTCTCCGCCATACTGACTTAACTCCCGCGAATATGACGCGCCGGCGTTGAACGTCCCTTCACCGCAGATAAAACAACAGCGACGACGTGCGTCAAACGAAAACACTAGTGAGACGTCAGTACTCTCAATCCCTTGTGCATAATACAGGTCAAGCTTTTGTGTATGTGGTTGCTTACAGGTCCCCCGATGGCACTGTGTAAATGACAACAGGAAATTTGAACCAGGATGCGAAGGGAGGTGTATTCTTACTACACAAACAGTATCCCAAAAATCTACTACGAAGGTACCAATTTCACCAGCAGGGTTGGGCTCGTACGTCATGCTAAGTGTCTGAACGGTGTAAAAATAAAGCGAAAGGGAAAAGGCACAATAAGGCACACTCAGTGACACCTCGTTTATCATCAGCAGCAGTACAGAAGCACCAACAAAACGTGAGAGCTGATAGCATCTTTTCCAGAGTAGCTCTATACTATTAGCGGTATTAGCGGACTCAAATGATCACAGCTAAACGGCGATACACGAATACCCTATCTGAAGAATCATGAAAAGTAGCGGTGCTACTTACATTCACTTCTGGTATCGGGTATATGGATCTATGGATGTGTTATATCGAACACTTGACGTCACTCTGAGATTATAACAGTGCTCTATGATTCCCCTTCCTTCAAATCACAGAGACAGACACAGAGAGAGAGAGAGAGAGAGAGAGAGAGAGAGAGAGAGAGATGGTGGAGAGATTGGGGGAGGGGGGCAGGGGAAGACTATTTCACACACCAATTACGATCATACAGTTTCTAACATAGGAAAATTAATGTTCTCCAGTCCCGTTCCATATTGCGTATGTAGTATGCGTGTGGATGTAGTATAAGTAATGCAGAATCCTTGGTGTAGCAAGGACAGTACAAAAAGACAGGTCTGTACCTATATCTTTTTCTTTATCCTAACAAGATACAAAGCCATTTCTTTTCATTTCTCCTCACCTGACCCATGGGCCCGGGCCCGAGTGCGCAGGGCACGAGAGACGATGACAAACCTTGACCCCGTCCCTGCCCGTATGTGTGCTGGGGGCCAGCGCCGTCGTTAGCGTGGACATGAGAGAACTCAACAACCACGCTCTCCTCCACTCTCCTGTACACCACCCTCATGGCTCTCCCCTCGTCGCGTCCACGTTCAGCAAATACACAATCCTGGCTTTCTGGCTAGCAGGGTCAAACGCACAGTGACACACACACACAGAGAAAAACTTCTGATTTTTTGGCCAGTTTTACCGTCAAGTTCCCAACACACAAACACGAACGATTCCTTGTTTGTTAGGTTGTTCGGGGAAAAAAATGGATGTATTGGCAGTAATACGTCCTTCTAAGTACTGTGATCTCAGATGACACACACACAAACTTCTGATTTCTGGCCAAAGTACTTGACAAAATATGTCCTCCTAGCCAAAGTAGTGTGATCTCGGATGCAGCTGACTCCCGTGGCTGTAGACATCGTGACGACTGCCTTCAGTGAGTTGCCTCGCACAAATAAATGAAATCAGAAGCAAAATGTCTGGCTTCAGCTGCTGCTGGTCAATCTGTTGAAACTAAGCCAAAAAAGACAGTTTTGGAACCAAATCAGTGAATCCCAATGTGCAAAGTTCATGAACTGAACTGAACTGATACCGGAAGTGAGGTCGCCGAATCCCTTTAAAAATCCATGTGTACGTGGAAACATCGCGACCCTGACAGCACAGCAGATATGAATATCTCAGCGGGTGAAATGTCATCCCTTCTACTCACTAGTAGTAAATTAAATGTCACACATCGACATGGCCACAAACCTCATAACAGCATCAATCAGTGGGCTGCCACTGCCGGGCAATGCAACGTAACCGAATGTCACGTCACAGGCCTTTTACGCCACTGTTTTGGGCTGGAATTCGTCTCACACGCACACAGGCCGTCGTGGTTGCTTTGGGCCGGGTACGCGCAAAACGACCAGCCCATCAGACCTAAACAGAGATATTTGGATCGATTCCTGCAACTCCTACTGCTGACGGAGCCTCAGCGCGGCCCAGTTTCTCTGTTCCTGCACGTACTTGCCGTGCGCAGCGCACATCTGGCCGTGATAAAGCATTGAAATCGCTGTGCACAACGCTGCGTATCTGTGTGCATCTTACAGCCTCTCCGGCGTCCTGACTACATCATCCTCACGCGGATGCCGTAGCAAACTAGCAATAATGGCGTGTCTAATGAAGTACAAGGAAGCGTCTGCGTTAGTCCAGAAATGAGCTCAAGGCGACTTCCTCTCCGGAGCTCCACTATCTGTGGAGACCTGTGTACTAGTAACCAAGGCTACCGCAGTAGTACGCAGGTGACAACGAGCAAGCGCTGTTTTCTATTTTCTAAAGAAAACAAGGATGACTCTACACTATTATATATACAGGGCTGAGTCGATGACTAAGTGCGCACAGATGCTCGATGCTGACGATGATGCGAGTTTATTGCTTTGTGAAAAGTGAAAGAATAATAGCAAAATCAATACGATGGCTGGTGACATCAACATGCTTCGCATTCCTATTCGATAACTAACTGGGTGTTAACAATATTAAACGCCATCTGGACAAGATGACGCAGCTGGAAAGAATTTGGGTTTTCCTTAAATTCGCCAACAAAACTTTAATGACGAACACTCAATAGACTGGTGAAAGAGGGAGGTGTTTCCCCTGTGCACTGCCAATAGGTCTCTAGGTGCCTTCTCTGGGGGGTGTGTGTGTGTGTGTGTGTGTGTGTGTGTGTGTGTGTGTGTGTGTGTGTCAGTGTGTAGACGTAAAGACTCAAAACTGAGCTTGCGCTGTACGTATGCCCGACAATAAAAGAACTGGACACAACATAATAGCATCTAGAAATAACAGGCGTTACTTTCTGCCTTTCGAAATCCGTCAAGGCATAAAATAGTTTGGCACACACAATCCTGTTTTCACAAAATGCAGCAGAAGGAGCATGGAAGTAAAGTTGTAGTGAGAAAATGTACGCGTTTTGCTCCGTTTGTCCATGGACAGGGCAAGAGAGGGGGAGGTGGGGTGGGCGATAGGGACAAGGGGAAACTGACATCCCTGACATTGGTTTCTCCTCCTTCAACACTGCAAAATACCGACATGAAAAATAAAACTGTGTCGTTTATTTGGTAGCGTCATGTGTCCGTTGCAAAAGTCGCTCTTGGTCTCAAATTACCGAGCAGCGGCACTGACACCAAGCAACAACTGTCACCAAATCTCTCTATCTCTCTCTCTCTCTCTCTCACACACACACACACACACACACACACACACACACACACACACACACACGCACGCACGCACGCACGCACGCACGCACGCACGCACGCACGCACGCACGCACGCACGCACACACACACACACACACACACACACACACACACACACACACACACTCCTTGTCTCGCTCACAAAATCGGATAATCAAACACTCCTACCAGATTAAGCATGGTGTGCAGGGATTCCTTCACAGCTCGCCTCTTGCCCGTTCGGGTCATGACTGCAGACTTGCGCCAAACACGCGCAGTATTGTAGCGTCCGTGTCAGGCGTCTAAGAGGGTGTAATTACAGGTGTACCCGGGCACCAAACAGTTGGGTGTCAACTGGTTCAGTCCGTCCACTCCAGATACTGTAATCATCCAACTACTCTCTCTCTCTCTCTCCCTGTCCGGTTCCCAGTGCGAAGAAGTTTACACACACGTTATCACAAGCGACTATTACAGGCAATTCTGGCCTCTTCGTATGTATGTGCCGACTCCTCTATCTACGCTAGCTGGCGGACACCACGCTGTCACATCCTTCACTCCAGGGCCCCCTTCCGTGTTTGCCCCCAGCACCTGAGACAACTTCATAAGCCGGCTGAGTTATAAGTGGACTGCCGTGATGAGATGATGAGTACCAAGTCTTCTGGGCCGCGCTTGACTGAGGCGCTTAGTGTACTAGGGCAGCGAGTCACTGGGCCGACTGTAGAGTGTAGACCCTACACTTCTGTGACGAGACGAGGGCTGATCCGTGACCCCCTGAGCAAAAGCTGTCTTTACGGGCCAGGTGAAGCATTAGGAGCGGCTGCACACCTTGCGGCGTTTTGCTGCACACACACACACACTGACACACCTGTGGCCGGCTGAGGACGGCTGTTAGGGTGGGCGGGGCCGTGCGGGATGAAGAGCTTTGTTTGGCGCTGACTGAGGGACGGTCCTGTCAACTTCAAGCACACACAGCACGGATCAACACAGTGCTCGATAAATGTAAACTGAGGTAACCTAAACCTCAATAAGAGGGCCCACTGCACATGGGGCAAAGTGGGCCGAACCACGTCAGGTCACTTTCTGCTCATGCTCTGGCCCGATGAGTTCAGCTGATCATAACTTGATTAAGATTGGATTCTATCCATGCAAAGGTCTGGAGCACTAGTCGTTCAGATTTTGCTTGTCAGGCTGAATTTGAACCGCTGAATATGTCCTAAATTTATTGGCATAACCATCATGCATTTACAAGATACCTCCGTTCGAAAAATAAAAAAGTGAACTGTAAAGGTTTTGTACGCTAACAGGATCCCAATCTGAGAATCTGGGACAGGAAACTGCAGTTAAGGAAAAAATACAGGGTCCCTCCTCCCACCCACCTACCCCTTTCACCTCTTCTGAACTTCACTTCCGCCAACCCTTCACCTTGTAACAAGCAATCTCAGCCATAGCTGTTATACATCAAAACACGTAGATGCATTACTTCTGTTTACTGCTACCATTTTATAAAACTGAGTATGTCAGTGTCGGCCAGGCATACATACAAGGGTGTTCGCCCGCCTATCAGCGACTACGTGCAGCCGGCTGATACAAATTATGTCAATACTGGGACTAGCCGTGCGCCTAATCGTTTACCGGCCTTCACTGCGGTCACATACTCTCGTCAACAAGTGCAGAATGCACGAACTGAAGGACCCCACCCCGCCCTTCACCTGGCAACCCTTCTGAGTGACGGCAGTGTTCAAGCTGTTTTTTGCTTCATAAATCTTCAACCGATATTAAACCCCAGGTCCATGTCCTAACATTTTACGCCTTGACAGGCACTATTACATAAATCGCGCACTGCCCTCTCAGATGAAGGCCCCTGGCTGGCAAATAAAACGGCAATCCCTTCTGATCTTTCTGTTTGTACTGGGGTGAGCCTGGGATAATAAGGGAGACGACAAAACTCCCGGGACACTGAGCTGTTTATTATGCAGGGAGCTATAGTCTGATGAGCGCTTCCCGGCCGGCCTGCGCCACTGTACAGTGGGAGTACAGCTAACCTTTCTGACCAGCGCGATGTGCGATTGATCGGGTAGTGTAAGTGTCTGCATCGTTTAGACACACTGTGCCATTGTGTCAATATGAATATGTCACTGAAACTGCGACAGTACAAACTGTTTGAACAGTACTGATGCGCCGGGAGGAGGGGACTGAGGGGAAGGAAGGAGGGGGAGGGCTCTTCCCAACGTGCGCCACCGTGACTGTACAGTGGGAGTGCGTACAGCTAACCTTTTCTGACAAGTACAGCTATGATATGCGATTGATTGGGTTGTATCTCCCGCATCCTGATATCAATCAGAATATGACACTGTGGCAGTACAAACTGCACTGATGCAGGGAGGGAGGACTGGGGGGACTGAGACGGGGGAGGGAATGCGGGTGGTGGAATGTCAAGCAAAACGAGAAGCGGCAACACATCAGAGCTGAACTATAACTGCACTATCATCTGGGACGGGAAATAAAGCTTAGACAAATCTCTGCAACAATGAACAGTTTGTATGGCACGTGAAGTTATCAATCATATGTCCAAAACATGTCGGTTCAACCTGCACAGATAACTGACTTGGCAGTACAGCTACTACACCGGCTGTACACGAATCCTTTCGGCTGACGGCCGCGGATCAGGTCAAAGCCAACGGCGAAGTAAATGGCTCCTATGAGAAAAACAGCTTTTCACACACACACACACACACACACACACTGACAGGCCGATGGCAACAAAGGTCACAAGAACTTGCAAGAAAGCTCGCGCAGGAGAGAGAGAGAGAGAGAGAGCCTTATGACCAGACTTAGCAAAACCACCAACACTAACGCTTCTTTGCTTTCAGCCAAAAGCCCATTCAGGCCAAGAAGTGAATCAAACAACCATACATAAGACGACCAGGGGGTCCCGGGAAAAGAGCGACTGTGAGCCAACGTCAAAAGAGGCGACACTTCTTTCACACCAGTGCACCTGTCACATCAATAGGGACCACTGAAGACGCTACCCTCAGCACTATGGCACCTTTGATCAAGGTCTTCTCCTACTATAAAGTATTCACGCATGATCTGATCAAAAAGCAGTCACTAGAACACTTGTTGCAATGAGAACTGGTATCATATATTATAATACATACAGGACAGATCTAGAATGGGAGAATGGGGCGTGTTGGAGGGGGAGGTGGTGGAGATGGGAGTGCAAAACAGGCCGGTATATTCTGACAAGACTAGAAGCAGTAGAAGCACATTCCAGATCTTTGATTGCTGTCTTACAGAATGGATGATCCCTGTCCCTGTCTGATCAAATAAATGATACTGAACTGCTTTGCAAATATGTCCCAATAGAGTACCCCCTCTCTCTCTCTCCCCACTTGAAACTTCTTACATCTGGTGAGCTGCTTCTTTCCATTACTTTCTCTGATCCAAGGTAACATGGGCACGTACTGTTCGTGATCAAACTTCAGATGCCCAGTAACTTCTGCTCTATACACCGTTGGTGCGAGAAAATAACACACACACACACACACACACACACACACACACACACACACACACACACACACACACTGTGACACACGGGCCCCTCAGGGGCACAGTACAGCTGCCAGGTTTCCACAAAGCCATTCACTAGTCTTTCAGTCCAAACAAACTCTACAGAGGATTAAGATGTCAAGAATCGTTCTTGCTGGGTTTCCTTGTAAAGAGTCACTGTATGTGCTTAGCACGGTTGCTGACAGCAAGCTGAGAGAAGGATAGGAGGATATCCCCAGTGTTCACTAAGTTCATTCTTTGTTCTGTAGGTGCCTCCAGCTATGACCTTATGACCCTATGAAGGCACTGAACTAGGCTGTGACCAGTAGAGAAGACTTACAAAAACACACAACAAGGAACCTTCCCATGATCATGGTAAATCCCGCCAGCCTGAGGCTTATACAAACACACAGCACTGTAAATAAGAGACCATCCATTGACTGGGGCCGGGATGCATGGACACTATCTACTTTTTTCCTTCTTTTTTAAGCACATCAGTAATTTAATATCACACACACACACACACACACACACACACACACACACACACAGAGGTAGAGAGGTAAACTGATTTCAAGATCAGGACTGTATGTACATTGTTAAAAAGGTTTTGTTCATTACCTCCAAAATTAATGGACATTTTCAAGTGTTGAAAGACTGCTTGCCAAGTACACGTAACTTCATATATTTAGTAGTATTTTTCCTTTTTTGCCCTTTTGTTTGATTAACCATGAAATTGCTGATCTTTTTCTTTTTTATTTCTGTAAATTTTGACACAGTCCGGCACCTCCTCTACGTGCATGGATGATTGTTTTGTTTAATCATGACTACGTTAATTTTTTACAGGCATGCTTAGCTGAAATGCTATATTCATTTCTGTATACACTCATCCACCAACCGATAATAATAATCATCATCATAACTGACGAATGCTAACTTCAGCCACAAGCAAACTAATTAATTATGCATGCAACAGGCCACACGACAAAGTTATGCTCTCAAATGGTCAACTGCATGAAAAATGTTTACATAATTGTCCTAATATGCGGACGAAATCATTTCAGCGGATGACACCCATAGGTTAGTCAGCGAGTCGCCGCTGGTGCCGTCAACTCGAGCTGGTGATGATTCACAGAAAGTGGGAGATGAGAAAGAGAGTGCGCCTGGCAAAGCACCTGCAGTCGGTGCATCCATGCAATCATATACAAATAATAAAGCTTACCTCGTCTTTTTGATCGTCCATGTTAACGATTGGAGCTTCGAGAATGCACAAAAACCTCCTGCAAAAGAAAATGGGAGTCACCTCAATCCAAACGCACTACAGTACTTCGCGGTCAAGCTTGCGTTTGTGTCGGCTGCTCTTTGGTTTGCCAAACAACCCAAGGACCGGAAGTACTTTAGAAAAGCACAATTTCAACCGAAACGAAGACTTAAACATAGTTATCATTATATTTAATTCACGGCCGTTGCAGATAACACTGGATAGAAATACTAAAGAAAAATGTGTCTATTCACAGGTAAATATTCAGTCTGATTTGGACAGTGGTTGTTGAAAATAACAATTAAAAATTCAATACTCGCAGTTGTGTCCCCTACTCAAGCCACATGGTTGTGACAACAACGTCGATGTACAAGCGTGATTTAAAGTACATTTAACATTTTGAAGTGAATCCACAGTTCGAAAATGGACGAAGACGACGAAATGGTAATACTTTGTTCAGCACACACTCGTTCTGTGTGTTATTACAACATACTTACGGCTACTTTGAAAGTTCGTTATTCTGTAGGTCTGTGTGTAATGGGCACACACACACACACACACAAACGGTCAGAGAGAAAAATTATTTAAATAGATTTGAATTTAGTTCAGTCTAATCTCTTTCAACATTGTTCTTTGTTTTCAATTTCAGGCAGGAATTCATGATGGTAAGCCACGGTATTTTGTCTCATTTTCTGTTGTTCTTTGTTATTTAAATAGCATATTTATTTTTCTCACAAACGTTATCACTTATGATAGCACCACTGTAAAGACATACGTATATTTAATTGTAACATCTGAAGTGTGCAGAGTTTAATTGGGAAGCAGAGTATAGTTGAGTAATTTAGCCCGTCTGTTCTTATGAAAACAAACAGTTCTGTCTGTAACTGTAACCAGTGCAAATAAACATGTATACTTATGTCTAATTTGGTGTAACGGATGTTTTCTCATCAACTGGGGTTTCAGAACTATCCGACCTGACAGCAGAAGAGCTGCAGACCCTCAAGGAGAAAATGGGATTGAAGGCGTAAGTACAATTTTGACATTGAAGGATTAGAAGTAAAATAATTCACAGGTGGGCTAGCAGACACATGTGCATGTACGTAATTTATGCTGGGACAAGGTAGTTCTGTTTAGTTATTTAGGAACTACTTTTTATCCACAAGCAAAATGTCATTTACATGTATTTGATTCATTTTTTTCAGGTTTAGGAAAGTGTTTGGTGCCCAGTCCAGTGAAAAATCTCACAGTCCGTCCAGATTTCACCGTGAGAATAAAAACAGGTAGTGTATTATTTAATGATTATTGTTCATTACTGTATTTAAAAACACCTGTAATTATGGTATGGTAGACTTCTCCTTGGCGCACATATCCATCTCTTCTGAAATGCTCATGGCACCGCAGGGCAGAAGAACGAAGCAGAGAAAGCCTGCTGCTGCTAAGCACTGCTTTATGTGCAAACCTCCACTCTGCTATTCCCTCTGGTGTGTGCGACAGTATTTCTGTTTTCCATGCCACCGGCCACAGCCTACTCTTCTTCGAAAGATGGATGTGGGATTTTTAGCATGCACACTTGATATATATGTGCGTGTGCGTGTGTACGCAAGGGCGGGACAGGCACCATGAACAAGTTTACTTGTTACACCATTGGCTTTCCTTAATATGTAACAAATAGATCAGCTTGCATACAAATTGCAACCCCTGGTTTATTCAGCATTGTTGTTTAACATTGAAACATATATACTGACTTTAGAAAACAAAGAAAGTCATGCTGGCCCGAAAATTTGGGTAACATTCTTTGTTTCGCTTTCCAAGAATAATAGTTGATCACCGGTTCTTTTTTCATCATTATATAATATACATTATATATTCTCCTATTTTGCTTTTGTTGTTGTGAAGACAATAACACTAGTTCTAAGATTACATTTACAAAACAAAATAACAGAAGTGGGTGCCATGTTTGCATGGGACACTGACTTGTCAGCAAATTCATCCAGGACATTTAGGAATTTTTTTTCCCTGTGCATATTTTTCAGGCCATCGGAGGTGTCCAGTAAGAGAAAAGTCAGTGTGGTGCGAGATATGCCTGGAGTGAGCGGAGTAAAGAAAAAGGCAAGCCATCAATATGCTGCTATTCATTAGAGGTTTTCGCCCATCTGTTAAACGCAGATGACATATTGTGTACTTTCATATGCACATGTGTGTGTTACTCATTTTGTTAGACCACTTCAAACTTCTTCTTCTTGTTATTTCACTTATATTTTGTCCGTGTAGGTCACCAGGGACCCAAGATTTGATGACATCTCAGGAGAGTTCAGACAAGACATCTTTGAGCGTGATTTCAGCTTTATAGACGATATAAAGTCTCTGGAGAAAAAGGTAAGGTGTTTAGCAGTATATAATATCATCATGCACAGCAGAGTCTGTCATTTCCACGTTAACGCATTGATGTGTTTACTAACAGTTCAGTGGAATGATAATAATTGGGAGACACGTTGGTTTAAGGTGGAGTTTTTTCATATATGTTTTATGAGAAAAATCAGGAAAGTTGTCTCAGTCAGGTGGCTGCAGAAACCAGACAAAGTCAAATATTTCCAGAATCAAGACATGGTCAGAATTTGAACAGATCTTGTCCCAGTGCCACCATCTTGAAAATGAAGTCGTTTTTGCAGCAGGCACCTGACAAATACCCACCCACGCTCATGACAAATGTGGTAGAGATCTGTTCATCGGAATCCCAGCCTCTTTGCTTGGAAGCCATAGGTCCTCATGGATGTCTTGTGTTGCAGAAAGTCCAGAAACAGCTGAAAAAGGAAAGACGAGAGGAGAAAAAGGAAAAGTTGAAACGACTTCTCAACAAAATGGTATATATACATATCATTTGTTCCTGTAAACAGTAATTTTCAACAGGATTTGCTTAGAAAGGATGGGAGGGGGCTATTTGTATCATTTCTGTGTGCACAGAGGCAGGACGTGAGTTCGCTGAAGAAGCACCATGTGCTGCACTTACATATTGTTTATTGTGTGCAGCCCTCAGAAAAATAGTTCTTGACAATAATCAGATAATGGAGTTTGTGAACTTACCTCTTAGGAGTGAGCATGCACTACGTTTCCATTCTCTCAGTCCTGTAAGATCACTAACCAGTCCAATAATCAACGCAGAGAAGTGGCAGTAACAATGGTTGAATTTAGAGAGCCAGAGCTGTGTACAGTCATTTGTGTGTTGTAGACACAGTTGTTTGCTATTCATTCTGTTGATTTCAAAACAGAAGAGCTGTCTGTGGGGTCATGTGATACACAAGTACAGAAAGTACATGTATGAATATCACAGTTGTATCCATTTCGATTATAGATGACGATCAGTATGGGGTGATGCGTCACTAAGAGTTAATTAGGTTTGGGTGATATAAGTCACTGAGAGTTCAATCAGCTTCTTTGATGCACTTACCAGACTCAACAAGAAAAGCAAGCAGCAGAGGAAAAGAAGAAGAAGAAACTTGTGGAGGATTGGAAGAAAAAGGAGAAGGCCATGGTGAAGGAAGGGAAAGCACCATACTTCTTGAAGAAATGTAAGCGTGGATACATAAGTTGCTGGTTTTTTGTTGTTTTTGTGTGGTTGGTCATTGTGGTCATTGTGTATCGCCTTTCAGAAAGCTTTCTTCTGCTTACTCATTGTTATAACAGAACCATGAAACTTCGTTGCTGCCCTGCACTCTCATGAAAACCACACACACACACACACACACACACACACACAGCAAATGGTGTTACCAAAAACTCAGTTTATTTTCCCTGCCTGATTGTGATGCGGCAAGCAGAAACATAACTGTCAAAATATCATTTTTGAGTGATTAATTTTGTGGAAGCATTCAAACTGTGTCTTTCCTGGTGCAAAAAAAAACCAAAAAACAGAATAGTTTTAAGTTTAATGATTGTTTAGCTATAATTCTTTGAAGTTGGGAGGGGCAGTGGTCAGTCCATGTACTTGGTGACCTTTTGGTAAGTCTAGCTGAAAACAGTACCTTGTGACTTTAGCCCTCTTATTGCATGCCACATCACAATTATACTGTACCACAATACCTGTAATCGAATTTCATCTGTTGTGTTTGTGCCTGTGTGCCAGGGGAGATCATTGAGAATAAGCAAATGCGTAAGCAGTCACCCTGTTGCACTTAGAGTTGTAACGATTTCTTACTCTTTTCCAGCCGACAAGACGAAACTTGAACTTGCGGAGAAATTCAAGACATTGAAGCAGAAGGGCCAAGTCAAACAGTTTATCCAGAAGAAAAGAAAGCGAAACTCAGCCAAAGATCGAAAGAAGTTGCCAGATGCACGCCCGTCTTGATCCTGAAGTCTTCATAAAGCTTGTGTTATGACTGATCTGCAGCTGTTCTGGAACCGACAGATTGTTCCCAAGTTGTATTCCAAAGTCAGGATGACATCCAGCGTGATCATCACATCGATCTCTATCAAGTCCTGGACATCAGGTCTTTGAGTCTTTCAGGAAGCAAGTGTCTTGGTGATGGTTATGAAGGTTGTATGCTGTAATCTTCGAGGCTGGTGGACAGTGAGATTGTATTGTGTTGCACCCTATGCGACTTGCCCAAGATACATGTAGGACAGTGCTACAGGTTAGATTTGGTTTGGGTGAGTGGTATGCCAGCTGATGTGCATGCATTAATGAGTCTGTTTTCAAGTGTTTGAGTTATCAGTGAAATACAGTGGAAATGCACCATCAAAAGGCAGGGCTATTTCGGTGGATGTAAGAACTAAGAGAAAACAGTATAATTCTGCAATTTTCAGAGAAAATTTTATTTTACACAGTTACAACATGGCATCAATGTTATATGTAAATATGTATTTCACTGTAAATAAAGTCCATCCACAAAAAACATCAATATCTCATGTTTCATTTCAAGTAAATGCTTAATTCCTGAACGTGAAAACACAGTTTGCGTGTTTGTTTTATTATGCTTTTACACTATTAAAGTATTATGGTTAAAAAATATGCTGGGGCTTGCTATAGCATAATTTTGTCAAAATATTTTGAAACATCTGAACTGTTCAAAATTACATGTACATGTCGAACTAGAAACCATGCTTTTGACAAAATGGATTAGTTTTACCAGAGCTTAAAAAAAAAGAGCCAGTTGCCAAAAATTCTTTTCCCTACTGACTAAACACTTTACAAATTACACAAATACAAAAAAAACAAACAGTAAACATTTGAAAGAAAATGGATTGCTGAAAATTAAATTTTATAACTGTTTGCAGGATCTTTTTTTTTCTTTTGAGAAAGAAAAGTTTGATCATAAAAATAGAGCCAACTGCAGAAAATTCTTTTCCCTACTGACTAAACTCTTCACATGAATACAAAAAAACGAACAGTACACATTTGAAAGGAAATGGGTTGCTGAAAACAACACACACCAGGAGAAGCTCTCAGAATATGACTTAAACTGTGGGGGGTGGAGGGCAGCACCTTGAATGATTTTCCCTCTACATGCAGTGTATTAAAAGTTTAGCAGCATTTTGGTCCCCCCCCCCCCCCCCCAAAAAAAAAAAAAAAAATTGACAGAAAAAAATGAGAGATTACATCACACTGTACATTTTGCAGTCTTGATCTTGTACGTAGCTTTGTTACAATAGTACACAGAATGGCATACAAAAAATCAGTGAAATAAAATCACAGAACAATTTGCTTCATTCAAACAGTACATCAGTGTACTACTCCCTGACACAGTAATTTTGGAGTAAAATACACTTGAAGTTTTTGGTGCCAAATATGGCAAATTGCTGGGGGGGTGTAAATGACAGAAAATCGTGAACTTTTTAAAATTGTATAGTAACAAATCTTACAGAGAATTTCAGAACAGGATATTCATAAAGACTATAGGGAAGACAGAAAACGACTGTAGGGAACACACAGAAAAAGACGAAGGTTTTGAGATTCATTTCATTGTGTGAACACATGACATTAAATCAAGACATTTAAACAACAAAATGCATACACACACAAAAAAGGCTGAATAAAATTATTTCAAGATGTTTTCTCCTCGGCATTTTAAAAATAATACTATTGTCTTTGAACACAGTAGTATCACTGAAAACATTAACAAGCACAACTGTAACAGCTAAATGATAACAAAAACAATTCTTGAATAATATCAAAAGCTTCCTATAAGCAGAAGGCAGTATACTCTTGGTTGTGACCAATCTCTTTTGAGCAACATATATATATATATATAAAATTAAATGTCATGTATGTTTATGTATATATCACAGCAATTAGCATGCTTGCTGTTTAAACAAAAAAATCCACAAATACTGTAATTCATGGACTACAAGCTGCTTCATTACATAAGCCGCATTCCCTTCTTTTTAAATTTTTTTGGGGAAAACAGCAATGCTTAACAGTAAGCCACATCATTGAATTAGCCACACCAAAACAATCACTAGCGTACCGTACAAAAAAGTGAAACACACACACTCTAACAAGCTTGACTTCATGGGAAGAGTCTGCGCAACGAAGTTTGCGCCTATTTAACCTTTAGCTGGCTGAAAATCACACTACTCTGGAAACACACAATACCCACCCTGGATACACACTTTGCAGAATGTCTGCAAGCAACTGTTTATACAAAACTGTTATCAGACTGGTCATCTCGGTTTCGGCCTTTGCTTGTCCCTGCTCCCCTTTCTATGCCGCGGGCTGGAAGTGGTTTTATCCTTTGTGCTGCTGCGCTGACCAAGATAGAAGTGTGATGCCTATCATATACACTGACCATGACAGGGAGGGTGGGTGGGTGTTTGGGGGGTTTAACGTCTTTTTCCACCACATACAGGTGATATCAAAGATGGGGGCAACGATGAAAAAGCCAGCACAAATATCTGGCCCCAGCCGGGATACGAACTCACGGCCCGAGCATTAGAAGTTCAACGCTCTACCATTCGGCCACCCTGGCTCCCTGACCATGACAGAAAATTTATTACAATTATAGGTCAGTATTAAAGATGCAAATTTCAACAAATATAGTGTTTCCCCCTGATCCGCTTACGAGACAAAGTGAATGAAAAACACCATCACTAGAAAACAATGTGTTTGTTTTATTTGGGTTTTTTAAAATCAAAAAGGAGAAAGTTTAGTGTATGTACCCCCTGTACATGGTGAGTGAACAAAACAGAAATGGTTGCGGAACGAAGTGCTGCCGTTTTCTCAGGTGCAAAAAGGGGGAGAGAAATTCCAATGCAAAGTCAAATTACAAGTGCTGTGAATGTTTATTTCATCCCCACCGCCTGCATGCCGGGTAGTGGGCTCCGCTGGGGTAGCAAGAGAGGAGAAAAGTGCAGGATCGGATTACCAGGCTCAAGTCTGAGTCTGGATTTCATGTTTGAGGCAGAACTGTTTAAGGCTGCATTTTTTTTTTTTGGGGGGGGGGGGGGGGAGGGGGCATGGCTTCACTTTGCAAGGCGATCGGAGGTGTGTTGACTGTTTTTGCTTCAAGTCAAAGTGAAAGTGTGAGTGTGACCGGCAACACAAATCAAGGAGAGTTTTCCTCATCGGATGTGATCAAGAATCCAGGGTGAGTTGATTTCACTTTCAGCAATGCAAAAGCAGCAGCACAGGATTAACCCAGGGGACATTTTGAAGAAAACAGTTGTGGCTTATAGTCCGTGAATTACAATATCCCTTCAGGGAAAAAATCAAGTTTCAATCACAGCCAAAGAAAACACCTCTTTACTAATAAATAAGACATGGCATCAATTTTTTTTTTAAATTGCAAAACAGAAAATGCGCAGAGTGCAAACACCTTCACCATATAACAAGACAAAAGGAATGATGTTTGCTGGCATCAACAGATTCAATTTAAAAACAGATCTTCCAGTTTCATGTATCATTCTAATGAATTAGTTCTAACCTTTCTTCTTAGACCACTTTATTCTGTACACGTTCAAATATTGTGATAGTCTGATACCGCATTCACAGCAATGAAGGGCGGATGAGATTTTTTTTCAAATTCTGACTTAATGCGGGGAAAACAGAAGACAGAGGACAGGTTTCAGGCAAATTTTCTGAGCAGAGCCTGCCTCAAGTAACAGAACTTTGCTAGCCTGTCGGGCGTTAAAGACAATCGGTTGATTTGAACCAAGAAGTGTAACATAACAACACATCCATCACACACCAACACCACAGGAAATTTGAACACCACCTCTGATTTTCACAAACATAAAACAAGAACTGTAAAAGTTAGAGATTGCTGTCACAAGAAAAAAAAAAACACCTTAAATTCCCAGAAAGCAATTCCTCAATTTTTGGAAAAACTTTAAATTTAACTGCACAGCATACTACACAACAACATGAAAATTTCACTGCATATTATGCAAAATATGAATAAATTTTCAGATCATTTCATTCTTCAGACAACTCACATTGAACTGCACTTCTCTGGTACTATGGGGTTGCTGCATGTTCTCACTGCGAGCCGATTTCTTCAGCAGAGCTGGAATGTGGTGAACTTTCATTAGATATAGGCAAAATGATCCTCTTCCACTACGGTAGCCACACGGAAATCCATTTCCTTGTCTTCATCTTCTGCACCCTCTTCCTCCATGCTGCCATACGGGGCGGGTGCACACAATTCTGCGGTCCCTGTACGGTGCATGTAACTGGAACAGATCAAATGTACATGTATCACACACCCGTCAGAGCACTAAATAGCTGAAATTAGTTAATGGGTCGTCTCATTCGAACCCAAACATCCTGGTAGGCAGGGCCTGTTGAATCTACAATTTTGAACTAAACATGAGAATTGTACAATGTGCAAGTCTCGGAGTCCCCCAACACACACTGCCTTCTGAGATAAGCCATATTTTAAGGTGTATATTTATAGGATTTAAAGTGTTATATCTAATTTTACACTCTTACTGCTGTAAACTGTATGGTTTGATTATTGATTATTTTGTTTGAGTGATTTTGCTTTGGAAATGTTCAGCCCACCAAATTTGAAAAATAAATGCAATTCTAAATCCCGAAACTTAAATAGCTGAGCTGACCCTTCGCACCACGTGATTGTAATGTGTTTACATCCAGTGTGTGAGAGAATGCATGTGATTCACGCGAGCGTGTGTGTTGGGTTCAGTTCGCGGCGCTTTGAGCCAATTCATGAAACTGGGTAAAGCGCCTATACAATACTCATTATTATTATTATTTATGACCACCACACCCTAATTTCCCCTAAGGGGATAATAAAGATTTACTGAACTGAACTGAATAAATTATGCCAACACTGTCCCTGTAACACCAAAAGTATGGGCCGGACTGTTAAAAGTCTCAATACATACGACAAGCGTGTGGAAAACTTCATTATAAATGCAGTGAATCAGAATCATTCACTTGGGTCACAGTACAGCATCTGAGACCCTTGTGGTGACTCTGGCCGGCATATAAGTTGTCGCAGATATGTACAGCATACTGAGCCGACAACATATTTGGTTGCGGACTGAGGACAAGCTAGACACCGCTGATTGGTTACTATTTTTATCAGCTTTTTCGCGTCCCAGTTGATTAAAAAATGGACCGTAGGCTCAAAGAAAGTCGTATTTCTCTATTATTATAAGCCACAAAGTCGCGAAAACGGTCACAATGGTTGCTATTCTTTTCAGCTTTTTTGCATCCCAGTTGATTAAAAAAAATGGAGCGTAGGCCCAAAGAAAGTCGTATTTCTCTATTATTATAAGCCACAAAGTCGCGAAAACGGTCACAATGGTTGCTATTTTTTTCAGCTTTTTTGCATCCCAGTTGATTAAAAAAAATGGACCGTAGGCTCAAAGAAAGTCGTATTTCTCTATTATTATAAGCCACAAAGTCGCGAAAACGGTCACAATGGTTGCTATTTTTTTCAGCTTTTTTGCATCCCAGTTGATTAAAAAAAATGGACCGTAGGCCCAAAGAAAGTCGCATTTCTCTATTATTAATAAGCCACAAAGTCGCGAAAACGGTCACAATGGTTGCTATTTTTTTCAGCTTGTTTGCATCCCAGTTGATTAAAAAAAATGGAGCGTAGGCCCAAAGAAAGTCGTATTTCTCGATTATTTTAAGCCACAAAGTGGCGAAAACGGTCACAATGGTTGCTATTTTTTTCAGCTTGTTTGCATCCCAGTTGATTAAAAAAAATGGAGCGTAGGCCCAAAGAAAGTCGTATTTCTCGATTATTTTAAGCCACAAAGTGGCGAAAACGGTCACAATGGTTGCTATTTTTTTCAGCTTGTTTGCATCCCAGTTGATTAAAAACAAGGAGGAACGGCCCCGTCCTACAAAGTTGTTTCTCCAAACTTCATTTTATTTTGTCTGTTGTTATTGTTGCCGGTTCTCCCCTCTCCAAGTTCTACCGATGACACTAGATCCTCTACGACCTCGACCGATTAGCCACGTGACTGGGGGTGGGGCCGGGTGTGGGAAGAAGGGAGAGAGAGAGAGGGAGAGGGTGGGTGGGTGGGTGTTTAGGAGTTTAACGCTCTTTTCCACCACATAAGGGTGATATCAAAGACGGGGCAACGAGAAAAAGGCCAGCACAAATATTTGGCCCCAGCGGCCGGGATTCGAACTCTCGGCCCAAGCATTGAAAGTCCAACGCGCTACCATTCGGCCACCCTGGCTCCCCAGAGAGAGAGAGAGAGAGACGTCAGTTCCGTGAACTAAACATTTGACGTCAGCCTCAGGCAGGTCGTCATACAGAGAGAGAGAGAGAGAGAGATGACGTCAATTCCGTGAACTAAACTTTTGGCGTCAGCCTCTAGCACTGAGATCGTCTGAGGATGCTTGTTTATGTCCTGTGATTTCCCTATTGGCTTTGTGACTTCTCCGACTGAATTATTTTTCACATGAAATCTGGAAGATGTAGAGGGCTGATGAAATGTCGGAAGCAGTGACGATACTTGCAGATTTTGCACTGTGAACCAAACATTTGCCGTCAGCCTCACGCTGCTCGTCTGACAGATGATACTTCTTCATATCTTGTGATTTCCTTGTTGCTTTTGTGACTTCCGGGACTGAATTAATTTTGACATAAAATCTGGAAGATCTAGAGCGCTGATGAAACGTGGACTTAAAGTGCCTTGGATTGTACTTACGAAATTGCAAAATTGGAACTTTTTTGACCGGCGCTTCTCGCAGAAACGTGAAAAATGTGTTTATCTAAAAGCTATGTTATTCTGAATACTAAAGCTATAATAGTGCAATAGTTCATGTCATATGTGCAGTTGTCACAAGTGACAAAAATACCGGAATGATGAGTAATTTGAAGGAGTCTTTTCATAGATATTTGGCCTTATATGCAAACCACCCCTACCTCGGAAATATTTTTCTTAAACAAAACCTGTCAGAGCTACAGAGCTGTGCTACGAAAACAGGCAGTATAATTGTATGATCTTCCCAATTTCAGAAAATGAAGCCATTTGAACATTTTTTTTGAAAAAATTCGTAACATGACCGATTTTTAAAAATCGGCGATAACTGTTCTCAAAATGCGGCAGGATAAAAATCGTGAAAGGTAGCTCTGGAGAATATGACTGCCCATTTTTATTTCAAAGTAAAAAGCCATCCGGCGAGGTGGTTTAGCAGATAGCCATCATTACATCCGTCCACACACACAGACACACACACGTCATTCCCGCCAAAAAGAACGCAGCAGCAAAGTGTGCACGTAAGGTGTCTATGACGCAGATTTCGTTACGTCACTGTGTGCGTGAAAGTAAGTATTGTGTGGAGAAACGTCACAGTCTTGTTTTGTATCACTGAAACTTGCTGCTGCGCGTAGCAAAATCTGCCCCGTCTCATAAAGTTGTTTCTCTATAGAGAAACAACTTAAAAATGGAGCGTAGGCCCAAAGAAAGTCGTATTTCTCTATTATTTTAAGCCACAAAGTGGCGAAAACGGTCACAATGGTTGCTATTTTTTTCAGCTTGTTTGCATCCCAGTTGATTAAAAAAATGGAGCGTAGGCCCAAAGAAAGTCGTATTTCTCTATTATTTTAAGCCACAAAGTGGCGAAAACGGTCACAATGGTTGCTATTTTTTTCAGCTTGTTTGCATCCCAGTTGATTAAAAAAAATGGAGCGTAGGCCCAAAGAAAGTCGTATTTCTCTATTATTTTAAGCCACAAAGTGGCGAAAACGGTCACAATAGTTGCTATTTTTTCAGCTTGTTTGCATCCCAGTTGATTAAAAAAAATGGAGCGTAGGCCCAAAGAAAGTCGTATTTCTCGATTATTTTAAGCCACAAAGTGGCGAAAACGGTCACAATGGTTGCTATTTTTTTCAGCTTTTTTGCATCCCAGTTGATTAAAAAAAATGGACCGTAGGCTCAAAGAAAGTCGTATTTCTCTATTATTATAAGCCACAAAGTGGCGAAAACGGTCACAATGGCCAAATGAAACATCATTCTATCTGGTAAACAGCCTTACAGCTTTGAAAGCGGCAGTCTTCCGTCTTAGCGGTGTTATGAACATAGATCCTTTAACAGTACACTGTACCAGATTCAAATGTTCAGCTGCACTCACACTACCAGAGTAACCGGCAGGAATGAAAGGGGAATGTGCTGACCACTACACTATCAGCAGGAATGGAAGGGGAATGTGCTGACCACTACACTATCAGCAGGAATGGAAGGGGAATGTGCTGACCCCTACACTATCAGCAGGAATGGAAGGGGAATGTGCTGACCACTACACTATCAGCAGGAATGGAAGGGGAATGTGCTGACCACTACACTATCAGCAGGAATGGAAGGGGAATGTGCTGACCACTACACTATCAGCAGGAATGGAAGATAGTAAACTGTTGGGATTTCCAGTGATGAAAGAGTTAATGCGTCAAAACAAACGACAAGTACATGTACTGCCCCAGTACATACATGATGATGCACATTGCGATGAAAGAGATGATGGCAGCCATGATGAAACAAAACCCCGGAAAGAAATGCAGTGTGTGTGGGTAGATGGTGTTGAACATCAGCGCAGCTATCATGGCAACCACACTTTCTGAGACGGCTAATATGCTGAACAGGCGACCTGCACAAAACAACAGTGTACATGTACGTGAATATTTATCAGTGCATAGGCTTCACCTCTAGTCTGCTATTAATAAAATATGATTAGATTTTTTATGTTGTTTCCATAGTAATGGAAACAACATCATAGGATGGGCTAAATTTTCCACATTCATGGGCAAGCATCTGTGGTACAAACGCACGTCACTGCCGATCTCCCGCAGAGACGATTATGCAAGTGTAACTCTGACAATGACGTAAGAAAACGTGCGTCATCGATGCTGGCATGTATGGTGCACCGAACGCGCTTCTCCTCCTCAGTGAGTGCCGTCTGTGTGGATGTGTGTGTGTGTGTGTGTGAATTGTGTCCGGGCCCGTTTCTTCGAAAATACTTAACCGAATGGCTTCAAATTTGGGGTATCCAAATATATCAAAATGTTACATTAGAGGAACCAAGCGTGTGATGATTGCTTAAGTGATTTGGGAGTTATCGCCCTTTTGAGACAAGTTGGTTGTCTTTCGTTTACAGGCGTAATATTTATTTAAATCACTCAATTGTTTGGCAGTAGATAGCTTGAATACGGACTCTGAACAGAGTCACTACTAGAAAATGGTCGCTCTTATAGTTTTCATGTAAACCGAGCCTGAGTTGACATTGCATGTGAACCCAGTTCAGATGCCTATTTCTCCAAAAATACTGAACCGATCGATTTCAAATTTGGGGTTTCTAAATGAATCAAGATTGTTGAATAGAAGGCCCGATCCAGGTACGATTGCACACATGATTTGCGAGTTATCGCCCTTTTAAAAAAAGTGGCTTTCTGGCGTTTAAAGGCGTAATATTTACCTAAACCACTCAATTTTTTGGACATACATAGCATGAATACGGACTCTCAACTGAGTGAATTTTGGAGGTTGTCGCTTTTATACTTTTGGCGTAAGCCGTACCTGATGAAAGTGCTGGTGAACACACTTTAGATCTCAAAATCGCTCCTACTATACATAGATAATGAGCCTGGGGTGCCATAAAAAATATACAAAAAAATTAGAAAAATTCACTGCAGCCGTTATCGTCAGTTGACTCGAAAATTTGTACTCAAAGCACATTTCCTCTACACAAGCCATACGCCTCACAAACATCGCAGAAAAGGCACACGCGCACTGATGCAAAACTGTATCAGCGTCAGTTTGCCGACGTCATGTTTGATTGACGTGATGCTGGCATTTCTTGGGGGTGTGTCGTCACTTTTCGGAAGTTCTCTATTTGTAGACGGGGAAAGCGGGAGTTTCATTGATGTAGTGAGCTTTGTTTTTCCCACTGACTCTCACTCAATAGCATAGTAGAGTGAGAGAACACCACATAGGTCTCAATGGAGCACATGCACAAACGCGGCTCGCGCAAATCTGTGTGTGTGCGTGCGATCGTGCTTGCGCGCGCGTATGCCTGTGTGTGTCTGTGTGCGCGCGCGCAGCAGACATAACACATAGTGAAAAAACGTTCGCCGCGCAGACTTGTCTGTTAAACACATTGAGCCGGTATAAATTCGATCTTTACACTGCGCAGCAGCAACACTTCAATTTTCATGGGGCTACTTTCATTGCAAGAATTGTATCCGAGTCAAAGTTATTACGTCAAATGTATTATGCGTCATCCCAATGAGGAAAAACGTCATAGATTTCAAAGAAAACAACTTGATGTCTCTCTTCCAAAACCAAGATTGGTCTGACAAGCCCGGTCAGTTGTTTCCATTCAGAGAGAGAGAGAGAGAGAGTGTGTAGTGTGTGTGTGTGTGTGTGTGTGTGTGTGTGTGTGTGTGTGTGTGTGTGTGTGTGTGTGTCCTCCCGAATACATGGCATTACAAAAGAACGACCGTGACGACAGCAGGTGATTAAATGGAAACAACATATTGGGCTGGTGGCCATCTTGTTTTAATTCTCAGCTTAGATTGAAAGTCTCCATGTACAAATCCTTAAAAAAAAGAAGATAAAAAAAAAGAACACAAACAGATAATCATAAATGCAGATAACATTTACTCCTAAATGGAGGGCCAGCTGTGGTCAATGGCTACAATTCCATTGTTGGCATGAACACACACACACACACACACACACACACACACACACACACACACACACACACACACACACACACGACAGCTGACTAAAGCTACTGACCTTGTTCATTGCGTTTGACAAGACTGGACATCATAGAGCGAATACCAGCTGACGGGAGTCCCTGCGCCATTCCCACAATTCCCGCTGTAACAAAAAGCCACTTGCATGATTCATATCTAATAATAATAATGATGAATATTTAGAGAGTGCCTATCCTTGGGCAAGCTCTAAGCTTTAATATTTCACTGACACAGATGTAAACTGTGAACTGCATTTAAGCTAAAAAGTTACACGAACAAAGTAACAACAGCATATGATGGTAAAATCAGCAGTTCTCTCCAGTTCACCTGTTGAACGGTTGTTGGTGAAAATAACATCAGATTTCAAGGGTGGGTGGGTGGGTGTTTGGGGGTTTAACGTCCTTTTCCACCACATAAGGGTGATATCAAAGACGGGGCAACGAGAAAAAAAGGTCAGCACAAATATTTGGCCCCAGCCGGCGGGAACATCAGATTTCAAACACTGCATTCAAATGACTTTGTTTTCTTATAGGTAAAAACATGCCTCTACGTATGGTGACCACACTTGACCAACGCCGTCTAGCTGTAAGCAGATAAAAAAAAAACAATGTGTGCTTGCAACTCACAGACAAACACAATCCACGTCTGGGTGGCGAGACTGAGCAACACAAGCCCAACAATCTTTGAAACCATGCCAGCCATGGCCAGTGAAGTGTCGCGGACATGGGCCTTTCTCTTCAGCAACGGCAGAGCAAGTATCAAGACCAGGCCACGCAGTAGGTTTTCCACGCCTTTGAAGTATCCGTACAGTGACTGTGACCATCCTAATGGTTCACGCCGCAGGAATAGCAGTAAAATGTCTAACTCGCCTGTTGAGAGTCACAAAAATGTTTCTCAGTAACAAAGCAAAAGTCTGGGTCGTTTAATATTACAAGAACACATAGAAGATAACTGAATTTCTAAACAGATTTGCTGAAGATGCTACTAGGGATTCATCTACAATGCATACATAACCATCTGATGTTAGATTTGTTTTCTTTCTTTTCTTTTTTTGAGCAAAAATGCAAAGTCTCACACACACACACACAAATCATTTCTGTGTACACCATAAAAGAAGACTGTAAAAGTGTGTAGCACCGAACACCAAAATGTTATTCTCACCAACGGTACACAGAAGGATCAGGTCGATGCTGAGGATAAGGAGAAATATGACCAGTCTCACACGTGGACCCCTGGGCTCTTTCACGAAAGCCACCCATTCCTTCAGCGAATCCAGCACCCACCGACCACACAAGCTGATTGGGGTGACCGGCTCGGATGGCTTGATGTCTTCTAGCCACACCATGACGTACACCAGGGCCAGGACCAGTATACACATGCTGAAAGCAAAAACAAAGGCGAAGCTGGTGCAGTCAAGCATGACCCCTGAGATGAAGACCCCCAGCGTCCCCGCCATGAAGATCATGCTCTCCACGATTCCAATGCGCATGGTCTTGGATTCCGGAGATGCGATGTGGGTGATGTAGCTGAACACGGCCATAAGGCAGGCGATGATCCCGCCGCACAAGCCACTGAGCAGAGGACCAATGAGGAGAAGAACGAGGGGAGCAGAGAGATATACAGAGTTCAAAAGACTGGCAAGTGCTTGCAGGATTGCACCAATAAGAGGCAGCACAACCGGGAACTTTCGTCCCACTTTGTCGCCAAAGGAGCCTAAAAACAGAACAACTGTGAAACAGGCAGGAACTGTCATGGCAATGTTCCCAAAGAGAATCCAGCGTGATGTTTCCGACTGCACATAATCGGTTTCCTCTGGGTGTTCATGCTGGAAGGTCACGTTACGTAGCTGCTGACAAAATGAGCCATTATACTTTTGGTAGCAGACTTTGTCGTAGGCCAGGGCCTGCAGAGTAGGGAACACGATGTTGGCTGCGAACATGTAGAGGAACAGCACAGGCTCCACTGTTATGTTGCGCAGGTTGAACTGATATGGCCCACAGCGGATGACACGTCCTACTGCCATGACGTGATGCAGGTGTAGTCTGAAGTACAAGCTCAACAGATTTTACCAAGACATCTGTAAAAAAAAACCAAAAAAACACACACACAAACACACTTGATTACTAAATAAATTTAAAAAATAGAGATATGGCATTCAATACAATTACACTGTACATGCATCCATAAGCTTGAAAGAGTACGTATTATTTTCTCCATATTTAAAGGGATAAAAAGGGATAAAAAGGGATAAAAATCCTATAGTGAGTCAAGCAACAATCTGAACAGATTTGGGTGGGGGGGGGGAGGGGGGAATCTGCTGCCTATCATATGACATATTACACTTTTATGTCACAGAACCTAGCGAGAAATACCACCCGAAATACAAACACTGACCTGCAGCCTTTCAGATTTCAGCTGTAACAGTTCAAGTGGTTTTGAAACATCCTGCTATGAGGCAAATCCTTGAGGCATTTTCTTTTCCTTTCTTTTTCCTTTTTGACTCATTCACTTCCTGGTGCAAGCGCCTAAAAGTCTAGACCGCAACCATGGCTAACGGAGCGACTGAACACAGTTATATATATATACCAATACATACTGTACATCCACAAATGCGTCACAGTTCTATTTTGAGACTAGCTACTCCATACTTACATTGATCCAGCCAAGGAAACTATTTCCTTGCAAATCGCTATGCTAATGTCTCATTGAGTCAGAGCACACTGATGACTGAACTAAAGTAGAAGAATATACTGCCAGCAAAAAAACAACACAGTTAAAATGACAGTACATGTAATAAAAACTCCCAATAACTAAAGCCAGTAAAGCGTGACATTAAAAATCACTCCATAAGGTGGTGTGCCTCTGATTATAGGGGTGCTTGCTGGTTGCTATGGTAATACCTCATTAATTTTATGTGGGTGCACAGGGAAGAACTGACAAGACACCAAGCAGTAAAAAATCAATAAGTCAGGTACCTTAATCCCACAGTTCTAATTCACTGATTCAGGATTACTTCACAGCTTCCTTTGAATAAACTTCAATATAATTTTGATACAGCTGAACAGCTTCCTAAGATTTTCTGTGAGAAAAAAACATGGCATTAGATTTTCTGTGTTCTATGTTGTTTTAGCTAATAAATTGCAGCTGCCTTTGCTTACAGTTTCGCATACTGTTTTTGTCTCCATCTGGCAACAAAACTGACAAAGACACAACATACAATAATGTATAACAATAACGGTGTGGGTCACAAAAAGAATGTTGCAACGACAACACCCCCCCCCCCCCCCCAAAAAAAAATTATCCAAGGGAAATAACCACATTTTCCTCGAAAATAGTCTAACCAAATTTATCTCCCTTCTACCGTTAGTGCTTGCAGTCAGCTAAGCACTGACGCCTAAAAGAAAAAATAAACAGACAAAAAAATGTTCGGATGAAATGGGCAAAGACCACTGTCGTTTCCTATCTACCAATCTACCCCTGCCCCCTGCAAAAACAAAACAAAATATATAAAAAAAAAATCACCTGAGCAGAGATGCTCAGTTTCTCAGAGTCCGGACTGATGGGCATGTGCTTCCTGTCATTGTACTAACCGAAACACCCAGTCACTAAACAGCTGGAAGAGGTCTTCAATTTAAAAACTGTAAAGAAACATTTCTCTCAATGTTACGGCAAACATTACCTTAGAAACGATGCTGTCGATCAGGGCAAAGCATTCTCGGCACACATTGTACCGCATCACCTCAGTGTTACTGACCACATCTCGACCACAACGTAGCTCGACCACAAAATTGAGAAACTCGACCGCACTTGACATGTATTGACCCTCATGTCCGACGTTCATACGTGATGATCGAATCATTTGGGGGGGGGGGGGAGTCCACTTAGCACTTTTCAACTTTGCTTCCTGGTTATTGTGACAACCGGCCCTTTGACTCGGATATTCGGTTACATGTATTTTGTAACTGTCTCCGGCATTAGTCTGCTCAAATCGTGGTCATACTGCGTCGGCACGGTAAAATCCGGTTCATAAAGCTCTCCGTAACATTCAGTGGCAACGTCAATTGAGTATGAATTTTGTATTAATTTAATCTGTAATTTAATTGGCTTTTCTCTAAGTTTCTGCCTTGCATGTGGTTTTTGTTGGGGTTTTTCTGGCTGCCGTGGAAGGCACTAATGGGCCGAGCTGGCACAGGTTGTGGTCGAGTTGTTCAGTCATGACTGGTGGGGACGACCAACTATTGCCATCTTCAAATGGCGTCCGATGTGGATAGGCCACATGAGGACACGTATTGTGTGTGTGTTGAAGGAAGAGACTAGTTTCTGTTAGCTTGGTATGTGGCATGTGTCTTGTTCCTAGTTTTCTTAGTAGAAGTATAAACGTGCATCACGTTGTTCTTTATGTTAGTGGTGAAGGCTATTGAATTTTCCGATACATGATTTTGACTGCATGACGTTTTATAACGGCGAGAACGTGGGAACCGAACTGAGACTCAGAAGGGATGTGCGTGTGTGATTTCAGATGATGCCGAGCGAGTTGGTCCCAGTGTTGGATGATGTCTATTGCAGACCTGTACATTTGGTTGATTTTTATGTCAGCAGTATAGGAGATCGGCGCCACACTGCCACCCTTGTCAGGTAATTGTTTTTGTTGTCATGTTACTAGCTAGAGAACAGCAGTTTGTAGCACACATAAAATTTGTGAAGTCACCCATGAGTTACTTAGTGTGACATCCTAAAGTATACTTCATGCTGAACGATTAACTGTTAAGCGAATAAAAGGGACAGAAACCACTTAACTTTCACAAAGAACGGCACAGGTCAACGTTTCGGCTTTTGCCTTCCGGGCCGCAGGACACAAACAAATCATCATTCGCAGTCATTACCATTTCCTTTTCGATTAACTGTTAAATTTCATCGAGTTGTTTTAATCCAAAGTGCACATGTCCTTTTTTGACTGGGATGGGTTAACTCAATGGAAAGGGGCCGGGGAGGGGGGGGGGGGAGGGATGTAAATAGGATTGGATACTACAGTATGAGAGGAAAGAGAGACTATGATATTTGTTAGACAGCTTGTAAAAATCAAATTTGATTGGGTGTTTTAGTGGAAGTTGTGAAAGTATATATATATAATATGTGTATAAATATATTGTTTTCTCACTGATTTGATTAGGAGTGCAGTTTAACATGCAGTTTATCTTAATTAAACTAAATCTTTTGTTGTTGTGTTTTTTCCCGCAGGGTTCTTACCACCTTACATCCCTTAGGCCAGTATCAGCACTTGAAACGTGTGAGAGCCATGAAAAATAAAGGTGTGCGTGTATGTGTCAGTGCCTGTGTGTTTCACTGTTTGTCTTCAAGTTTTCATGGTGTGTAGATCGATCATATATACTGAAGTGCTGTATAATTCATAGGCAGATGGTAATTTCCAGTTCTATTTGTTTCAGTGTATATCTTATGTCTGATAAAGCACCAATCAATAGTTCCAGGCCACAGGAGTACTGCTGCTTATTTTTAAAGTTTAAGGTCTGAGTTACCCCTTTTTGCACCCTCTTGAGTTGAAAGGGGAAATGCAGATTGTCAGGTATCAATTCCTCTCACATAATCACCACAGTTGCAGTGGCATTGGTCTGGAGATTTTCCCTGCTGCAAAGCAAACTTACAGTCTGATTGCCTGGAATTATAATACTAGAATTTTTTTTTCATTTTTTTTTTTCTCATGCAGATGGTGCATTGCAGATCCTGCTGTGTCCAGCTGAACCTCAGCAAAAAGCTGGTGAGGCACAACGGGACTCGGACAACAGCTGTGCTCCTGCATGCACCACTTTGACATCTTTACTCAAAAACACAAAGTTGCCAGCCTCATCACTCAGCAAACCATACCTGGTGAAGGTGCCCCGACATCCCCCAGCCACACGCAAGCAGTATGATGAAGCCAGTTTGTACTGGCCAGTCACATTTCATGAAGACAAAGAGTGAGATTTTTTGCTTACAAGTTTGCTTTTCCTTGCGTTTTTTTTTTTTTTTTTTTTTGATAAGATGACGACATAAGATAATCTTTTTTTCCCCTCGTGGGGAAAGTGAATGTTTTCATGTTATTCTATGTGTGCATTTGGCGTTTTTCATTTTCTGCATTCCCCCCCCCCCCAAGTTTCCCAGTAACACACTGATATTGTATGGGTAATTACCAACATATCAATGTGGTTGTGCAGTTATAAGCATGGACTTTTATACGTGCAACTATACATGAAATATGTGTATACTCTCTTGCAGGATTTCCCAACTTTTGTCTGGTGAGTTTTTCAGTGCAGAAGAGGTGCAGAAGATCAAATCTTACCTTCAGGAGGCTGAGACCATGGCAACAGCTGCTGCACAGAAAGGACAGGTGAGTTCTTGATTAGGTTTTATTGTGCTGTGTTTTAAGGAGGAGCTATAATAGCCTCCCAGTAATTTTACAGACACTGCACACTACCTGATCAACATTAAGGTGCTTGACTCGCCTGCTCAGGTATCAGTTTGCTCAGGTATGTTTGGAGTTGTCCAGTTTACTTTGTTTGCTTGTGTTATTGTCATTCTTATTGTTAATATAGGAGCCAGTCGGTATCGTGATTGTTGACCCGGAGAGAGACAGAACCATCGCTAAAGGTCACGACCTACGTCAGGGGAAGAACCCTCTGCACCACGCTGTGATGGTGGGAGTGGACTTGGTTGCCAAGTCACAGGGCGGTGGCATGTGGACACTAACAGGTAAACTTTGATTGAAAAACTTGATCACATACAACCCAGTCAGAATTATGCACTTCCCTGGTGACTCTACCTCTTTTTTGAAGGGACAAACAAGATGTTTTTAAAAATTGCAGTCATCATTTTACATGTATTCTCTTTTGGTTTTTATTGTTGTTGTTGTTGGGGTTTTTTCACCAGTATGTGACTGTATGTGTATGATATATATAATTATATGTTGAGTGTGCCTTGCTGCAGTTTGTTAGTTGTTGTTTTGGGTGTGGTCAGTTTGTGTTTTTTTTTTACATGTACTATGCATGTAGACAAAGTGAGTTACAAATTTATGTTACGCTTTTCTGTTTTAGATTCTGATTTCTACGTCAGACCTGAAGAGCAGATGGATAGTAAGGGAGACGTCCACAGATCAAGTTCCACAGACGTCAGTAGTGGGAAGGAGAAAGTTGGGCCATATCTGTGCACTGCTTATGATGTCTACGTGACTCAGGAACCTTGCCCCATGTATGTGTTTATACACAATTATAAAAATGGACAGACTGATTTTTGTGTGTTTTTTTGTTTGTTAATAATCATTGAAATATTTCTTTTCATGTGAGTAATGAGGTTTCTGCTCCCGACTTAAACATTCACATATCAAGAATTAATTCTTGTCCACAAGGGATTCATGCATGTTAGATAAAGTTTAATATACTGTACCAGGTAATTTAATGTGATACATGTGTTATCAGTTTTCAGGTAAAATATTCTGCAACTAGTTAGTACGTTACAAAGAAAACGACAATAACATTTGTAAAGACAGAATATAAAATGTTCAAACAATATCACATTGCATTTTAGCACAAAATTTATATACATTCCTCAATTCTGTTCATGGAAAAAAATTCTTATTATTTTTGCCTGTTTCAGGTGCTGCATGGCTCTTGTTCACTCAAGAGTGGGACGGGTTTTCTACATCAAACCTCATGTTGATGGTGGGCTTGGCTCACGTTACAAAATCCATGTACAGAATGGTCTCAACCACCACTTTTCTGTGTTTCAATGGACAGGAACTTGGAGGCACAATAATACAGATCCAACGTGACTAGATGTTCTGCAGACAAGAGAGGAGTAATTTTATGGCTGTGATAAACACAAAACAAATACTGACATTTTCAGTATGTGTATGGCTGCCATGTTATGTACTTGCTAGTTTTCGCCAACACCAGTTTAAGTTGTGTGTGTGTGTGTGTGTGTTTTCTCCTGAAGCATTTGTTTTTGTGGGCGTCTTAAATTTGTGTTTATGTTTGTGTACGGAGGCCTAGTCAGTGCAAACTGCATAAAGTAATAATTTCCGAAAGTGAATACAGGTCCTTGTAAATAGTGTGTGTGTGTGCAGATAAAAATGCATAAGTTGTCAGGGGAGCCGGGGTGGCCGAACGGTAGAGCGTTGGACTTCTATTGTTCAGGTCGTGAGTTAGTATCCCGTCTGGGGCCAAATATTTGTGCTGGCTTTTTCATCGTTGCCCTGTCTTTGATATCACCCATTGTGGTGGAAAAGGACGTTAAACCCCCAAACACCGCATAACCTGTCATTCACGATATGGTGAAATTTGAAATGGTTATGATTTTGTACATTAAACTTGTGTGAAAATCACCCGCATTCATGAATAAAAAGACCTGATTTGTGTTTTAGAGGAGAGCCATTTCAAGAATGAACACAGAAAACAAAACAAACAAACAAAACAACATGAAGTCATATGTACCCTATTATGTCTCTGCCGGTGGGCGCACCAGGAGGTACAAATCCGGTGCACGGTCCGTGTTTCCGATGGATTCATGTTTTCTCCATTCGGCTCGAACCGAATAAGGATGAAACTTCCGGCACAAAATCTGTCTGCTTTTGCTTTTGTTTACACACTGGGTGCACATCAAAACGTGTCATCTGGGAAAAGCAAACATGAACGCTGAGCCTGAAATGACCTGGAACTATGGCCAGAGAATCGTGGATCTCTCTGAGCTTGCGAAACAGATGCAGTGTCAAGCTTGCAGTTTGCAGTTGGATTTGAACCGCACGCAAAGCGAATCACGATTTGGTCTTGCCAGCGTTCTCGTAATTGCCTGCCCCTGTGGCGTCCTAAACAACGTTCACACAAGCAAGGGAACGAAATCGGAGAAGGGGACCATCGTCTATGCAGTCAACGCACAGCTGGCAGCGTGTAAGTTCTTGGAAAAGAACTCAAACATTTCCTCCCATCGTCCCCTCACCCCCTCCACTTTCGGGGCTGCTATATGGTCTTACTTATTGAAGTCGAATGTGCCAATAGATGTGTTGATAGTCCTGCGGTTATCGGGCCTACGTGTCACTAGTCCGACGATTTTACGCATTTTTTATTGATAGTCCTGCGCTCGATGGTCCTACATGTCCATAGTCCTACACTTGCACAAAGTCTCATCAGTCCTACGTGATGATAGTTCTACTGGAAAAATCAAAACGAGTATAGGACTATAGACATGTAGGACTAATGATACGTAATACTGATGAGACTTTGTGTAAGTGTAATCGACATGTACGACAACTGACTGCAGGACTAATGAGAATTCAGACTATCGACATGGAGGACTATTGACACAGGACTGGCTGTACACACCAACCACCCCACCCCACCCCTTTCCCGTTTAGTTTTCATTACTATTTTCTCAGCTCTTATTTTGTCAGTCCCTGATATACATGTTATATTATTCCAGATACAAAGAGACACTGGGAGACAGAGTTGATCAGACGTGTAAATCGTGCAGATCATGTGTGTCATTTACAGTTACCTAACTGTCAAAATCTCATTCTTGTTTAATCTCATAAAAAGTTGTATTATATTTTAATTTTTTTTCTTCTGTCTAGGTACCCTGGAGTATGGACTAGAAATGGGGAAGCTGAAAAAGCTGCTAGCGGGGCTACGCATTCCATTCGCTGATGACAGTTTCTCTGATGTTCTGTGCATTCTTGACCACTTCACACAGAATGTTCCAGCTTTTCCATCAGGCTCGATGGGCGAACACCAACAATCCTGCCAGCAGTCACCATTGACTGAGACATTCACGTACGTGTCACACCCACATGTTGCACCCACTGGAAGCTTTACAGACCCAGGTTTTCAACATCACCAGATGCTGGATAACCTGCCCTTGCAGCAACAAGCATGTGAACATGTAGTGGACAGAAGCTTGGTGAAAGAGGAGAGGTGTGAGGAACCTGTCTCAGAAATATCTCAGTTTCCTGGCATGAGCTGGCCAGGAACACAGTCAGAGACAAACAAAAGCCCTTCCATTTGTAATGACAGTGATCAAGAGGACAAGAGTGAGTTGTGGTACAGAAGCGACAATGACAGTCCACCGACTAGGGAACTTCGACAGTCGCAGTGCAGGCAGTCCAGTACAGGTTCCAAATATGACAGGGTGCATGCTGATGTGAAAAAGAAGAAAACCCTCCGTAAGAAAACTCCCTCAGAAAGTCCGGCCTGTCGGCCAAGTAAATCCGTGTCAGGCGACTTAATGAGCACTGTTGCGTCTCTTGATAGACTTGTATCAGATGTGCCTCAACCAATGCCAAAGAGGAGGAAGCAGAGACAAGATAACACTGAGTGCTTGCTGATGATGCACTTTTCATTGGCGGCAAAACTAGAACACGATAAAACAGGAGTGGACAATAACATGTGTTCAGCTGACTCTGATGAGAAATCTGACTCAAGGAATTGTGAAACTGGGAAGCAGGGCAGGAAGGTGTGTGATGTCTGTGGCATGTATCTGTCCAACCGGTCGGCGCTGACCAGACACCAGAGGTTGAAACACCAGATGGGAGAACCGCTAGTTTGCCCCACTCCAGGCTGTGGGAAGAAGTTTGCCCGACAAGAACTTCTTGACAGTCACATTAACTGCATCCACTCTGACAGCAAACCATTTCAGTGCTCTCGCTGTGGCAAACAGTTCGGCTGCAAGAAATACATGCTGGATCACATGGCGAGATGCGGACGGCAGCCGTACAAGTGTGACGCGTGCAACATGGCTTTCCGAGACCGGGCCGCAAGACGGGACCATATCAGTAAATATCACGAAGGACAACAATTCTTTACTTGTCAATGCGGAAAGGTGTACGGATGGCGCAGTAGTCTGCTGAAACATCAGAAGAAATGCTGTGCTTCATTACAATAGTGGCTGTTTTGTTCTGCTGGGTTTTTTTTTTTTTGGTTGTTGTTTTTAATCTCAACATTTTGGAGAAAGCAGATTTGTACACATACTTGAAATCACCTGCAGGTTGCATCATCATGTTAACTCTTCCCAGTTAGCCTTTGACCAGTTTCCTAAACATTTCATTAACGCTTTATGACGGTGACATGCTGACTGAAACAGTGCTTGGTTGGTTGGTTGGTTGTTGTTGTTTTTTTGTGTTTTTTTTTATGTTGTTTTGTTTTGGATTTTGTGTGAGTGTGTTTGTTTGCTGTTGTTGTTTTTTGTTGTTGTTGTTTTGGTGTGGGTTTTTTTTGTGGGTTTTTTTTTTTTTTTTTTTTGGGGGGGGGGGGGGGGGGGGGGGGGGGGGGGGGGTAAATGCGATGTTGTCAGAATAATAAGCTTGATAATGGTGGGCGACTTGCCGGAGAAAAAAATTTAGAAAGTTACTGCTGTCTGAAAATATGGGGCACAACACATAGGAATATGCTACATAGAATTATCAAGTGTTCACTGTTCCTGTGTCAACATGTGTATGGATATTTTTTTTCTGTTATTGTTGTTTATTAAACTGTTAGATGTTCTAGGAATTCCTATCAGTATTACATGTACATGTATTTTGATCACGTACCTACATAAATTAAATGGATGCATTTTTTTTTTTTAATTGCATTTGTTTGTTCAAAGTTGGCAACTTTTTACTGGTGGGGGTGTGTATGTGTGTGTGAGAGAGAGAGTGCACATATGAATGAATGCTCTTTTTTTCACCACTACACAGCTCAAAGCTGAGAGTGCTGCTTTTTGCAATTTGTATTAGCTGAAGAGAGGCTGGCAAAATCACATCTTCTGCCCAACTATTCGAGGAAGGTGACCATTCTAAGCTGTGTGCAAAGAAAATGCCCCCATGATGCCCATCCCCCTGCACACACACACACACACACACACACACACACACACGCGCGCGCGCGCGCGCGCACGCACGCACGCACGCACGCACACACCATTTTTGAACAATTACCTGCAACACGCATAACAGGCAAGACGTCGTTCATACAAGTGGGCGTGGCAGCAGATGGAATGAGTAGAAGACGAAATCGAGCCTGACAGGAACAAGTTTTCAAGGATAAGCTGCTATACACCCGTCACTCCCTTACTTTTTGACCACGGCCCGATGGCTTGCTGGCATCTGCTCCAGCTATTGTTTTTTTGCCGGATGTCGCGGTCCAGCGCTGGCTGGGCTCTGGCGAGAGAGGGGGAGGGAGGGGTAAAAAGTCAAGGCAGTGGTGGCCCATATCAAAGGCCATGTTTGTCCCTCTCGCCTGGCCTACAGTCCCAACTCTGGCTTTCTCGTCACTGAGGGGCCGCGCTGTTTGATCACGGCCACATGTCATGGAGGCTGTGGGGTGTGTTTTCTGTCCTCTTGACAATGTTGCGAAGCATGCTGCTCCGGCTATGCCGCTCGTGCTCTTGTGTTGTGATGCCGAATTCCTTTGTCCCCCACCCCCCCCCCCCCCCCCAACCCCAGGTATACACCGTAGTGCTCCGAGATGCGGCAGTGTAGTGTGGTGTCGTGTTACGTCGCGGTCTGGCATTCCTGTGGACCATTCCTTACGCGTGAGTCCGACTGCAAGAGTGAGATAGAGGACGTTTTCTTGAAAGCGTTTTGTGCACTTATGGCTCTAGTCGCAGTCTCAAAGTGGAATACGCCGAGTGTCGCTTTCAATTAGTCGTTTACTGACGCCACACGCGTTACTGAGGCATTTGACATGCACTGACTGAAGCCATTGCACGGCATATTAACTGTACGTGCTGTCAGTTTGGAAGATATCATTCATTTCATTTTCATATATAACAGGAAGTGTGACCGATTGGCCTTACTTCAGCACGGCTGTGTCAGTTCAGTGCGTCGTCGGAAAATCAGTGACTGAGATCGGAAAAGTTGATCGTCACAAACACTGACGTGTACGCAGTGTTTACATTTTGAACACGCAAGCTACGATAATAATTTTGATCAGTCTAGTTCAGGAAATAAACAGTTTACTGGCATAAAAAAAAAATCTGGAAGTCGCACTATTGACTTCCAAATGTCAGACGTTCATACCGGCAGACTACACTGGCTGGAAACTGAACACTGAATAGCAAAAATGACGGCTACGTTTGTGATATCTGATACCAGCAGAGAACAGGATAAGTCTTGTCTGTGGTGATGCAGGATACGTATGATTGTGTGTGTGCCTATTAATGCGGGAACACAACTTCCCCTTGAATCATTTTGTTCATCACGGTACATCGCTGGCACCAGGATTGTCAGCTGACTTAGTAAGTATATTCTATGTAATCTCTTTATTGGTTGTATCATTGATATCATATTAAACAATCAGTTCTTACCGGCAATGTATTAATGATATCAAATAACAATAGTAAGTCATAAAGTGAATTGATTCGCAGTAATAGGGAAATTCCACAACCTGGCCGAGCTTTCAAGTAAACTCTAACTTGAACTGTGCCGTGAGTCATGTTCATTCGAGCCGACCGTCGGGGGGTCTCTCCAGGTACCGGCTCCGGCTTCCTCCCCATCGGCTCTACAAATGTTCACTGATCCCACATTTTTTGAAAACTAAATGCAATTCTAAATTCCGAAACTTAGATAGCTGAGCTGACCCTTCGCACCACGTCATCTGGTGCCGGGGAGCCAGGGTGGCCGAATGGTAGAGCGTTGGACTTCTAATGCTCGGGTCGTGAGTTCGTATCCCGGTTGGGGCCAAATATTTGTGCTGGCTTCTTCATCGTTGCCCCGTCCTTTAATATCACCCGTATGTGGTGGAAACGGACGTTAAGCCCCCAAACACCCACCCACCCCACCCGCATCTAGTGCCATGTTAAGAATGTGAACGTCTTTTGCAAGTTTGGACGTTAGGAGTCTTTGAAAAAGTGGCCGTCTGCGTGTCTCTGGACTATCCTGTTACGTCACGTATTCGACACGACGTGGGATTGTGACAATCTTTCCCGGAGGGTGCATGCACTAAGACCTACTCATGACGTTTGTCGCTCAGGATGACCCCCCGTTAGATTTTGATGGATGGCTGACCCGAGTTAATGCGGCGGAAAATAAGCATCGGGTTTTTAGTCCTTGGGGGCGGAGACGGGCTGCTCAATCGCGACGGAGAAAAATCCGCTTGAGTGTACGAAAGACGACAATTGTAACTCTGGGCTGGAATCTCGGGTCCACTCGAGAGAGGCATATAGACATAGGGAGTTTGATGTTGGGTTGTAGAAGAATACCAAGAAGACCTGTCCGCCAGTTTTAATTCTAAATTACTGTTTTTCACTTTAGTTTCCATGTACAGTACTAAACACTTACACTGGCCGGCACATTGAAAGGTACCAGCAAAAGACCCTGAGGCAATACAGAAAACGTCAAGTTGGTGGGTTCAGCACTCTTTTCTTGAGTAGAATAACTGCCCAAGTGTCCCCGTCAACAACTGGTGTAAAAAATACACGATGTCACAGTGCAGTTGACAAATTTTAGTTTGTTTGTTTGTTGTGGTTGGTTATTTGGTTGTTTTAGTTCTATAAAAAGCATGTTGTGGTGGGCGATCAGTGCATAGGGAAGCGAATACGGAAGTGGGTAGAGGGAAGGGTCCCAGTGTATGACATCAGTCAAGGTCCTGTACAGTGGGTATGGTCCCAGCTCAACTGTCGTCGTACACATCGTTCACGGACCGGCCTAGTCAGCCACCAGCTCTCACACACCGACAGCGACCCAGAACAAGCAACTCAACTCCTGCATGACTACAGTGGTCTTCGTAAACTCGGCAGACAAACAGACACCACCATGTTTGTGGAGATATCTTCAAAATGTGTACTCCGGTTTCTAAGGTGACACAGTTGGGAACTTGGAAGGCTGAACATCGTTGATAAATTACATTTAATATTTCTATGACAGTGAATACGTCAGTTTCGGCTCGCCGTATGACGGGATCAGTACTGCCTAGTTTTTGGCCACACGCACTTCAAGAGGTACTGCGTTTATCAGTTACTCTCATTTCAGGAGGGCGGTCTACCACTCTCCGTCTACTAATAACCATAATTATTTGTCTACGCCTAAACTGAAGCGAAATCTGATCCGTCAATATTGATGAATGTCGGAATCGCCCGCAGCACTGAACATGGAGCAGGTCAATCTCCAGTGAAACCGCGAACCCTGAGTACTCAGACTTGCAAAATACTGATGTCCGATCAAAACGTGCCTACATCGTAATTTGTATAATATTTAGCCTGCAGCGGCCTTCTCTAACACAGACGCGTACACAATTTAACACTCCTTTCACGGCGGTTGCCTTCAGTCAGCTCGCAATGACGTTCGGAGATTTGATGACGTTTCAGTTTTTCACAGTTAGTCGATACATGTTTCAGGTTTGCTCTGCGGCGTGGATACTTGGACGGGTCATTCTGAAAGGCTGCTGTAATGGTTTTGGTGTTGCCGCTGTTTTTGTGTTGTTGTTGTTTTTTTCAAGGTAAAGTGTACGTATTTGTAAACAAAAAGCGATGATTTTTTTTTCTAAGATTAGAGGCCAGGTACAACTTTGTTTACTTGCATTGTTAAAAAAAAAAAAAAAAAAGCGGACGGAGATGTTATACGCATGGGTGACACTCTTCACTTCGGGTGACTGAAATCCGTTTTGTGTTGTTGTTGTTGTTTAAACCTGCCCTGACCTGAAATTCCTTTTGTTGAGCAAACATGGTTCATGCAGTACTGTTAGTAGCAAGCTAGAGATACGTGTCACATCATATGTTACTCTTTGAATGCTAGGAAAGGCCACCAAATACTTCTAAAATTGCTAAACTTTGTGTTTGGCTGGAGTTTCGGCATTGTGGAACCTAGTGCCTCTGCACCCCAGCCTGGGTCGGCTTCGGTCTTTTTCAAAATTTAAAGATACCTCCTGCAGGGTTTATTAGGTTCACAGACCGACCTAGGCTTATAACCGTGCGGACAAGAACATACCATTTAGAACTGTGCAAAGTATGAAGCATTTTGGGACCGTCGTCGCTAAGATACGAGCCAAGACATGCGCCCTGCCGCCTAATTTCACGTTCAAGTGAAGTGGCGCGTTTGTATAAACAGACTAAAGCTGCGACTTGTGGCCGTCGCAGTGCCACTCGCACGTGGTCGCTGGCGACATTACTAGGCCTAGTTTACAATGCTTTAAAATACAGTTTGGGAGGACTGCTGACTCATTAGGGGCACCATCTGTGCAAAACACGTTTTTGTGAGAGTTGCTCATCCTGCCAGATGCCGCTTTAAGTGTCACCATGTATACGTAACGGGCATTTCCATTTCACCCCCTCTACATATTTAGTTACCACTGTTGTTTCATGTGACTTCAGTATAAATACATACAGCTGCAAGCTTCGAAATTGCCGTGGTATTAACTGGCTGAAACTCATTCGTTTATCGGTTTAGAAAGAAAAATCTGTGTCATAATTATGCAGCAGCAGCGATACTTTCTTTTTAGTTTACACCACAGCGATAAGGCGCCATTGAGTGAAACACTCATGCACTTCAACCATTCATTTCGTTTGCTGCAACTAACCACTTGAGAACATTTTGCTCGGATGACGAAGAAGCTGTAAGTCGCCACTGATACTGACATACGCGTGTTCTTTATGTGTGTTGCCTCACAGGTACAGCAACAGGCTGCTAGGAGTACGTCCGTCCATGTGAATGATGGTCTCGTTTGACAACGCTACGAAAGGAGCGGCGGTCTACCACCGCGTCATGTAAAGCATGTTACAGTGTGATAGGATACCTTTGGATTGATGCATCGCTGATAAAGCATGTCTGCAGTGGGATAAGACACGTGTTCTGGATTGATACATGCTGATGGATGTACGGCGAATCGTGCTGTGAGAAGATCAAGATGACAACGTTACGGGTCACGGATGAAAGATGCCAGAGACCGGCAGCATCCCGCGTCAATCTCAAACGTCGACCAGCTTTACGACGCCCTAACTTTCCTAGGCGAAACTCCAAGGTGAGAATTGCCTCCGATCTTTGTCTGTCTGTCCTGTCTGTCTGTCTCTCTCTCTCTCTCTCTCTCTTTGCCGGAGAGCCGGGATGGCCGAATGGTAGAACGTCACGGTTTTGAACTTTCAATGCTCGGGTCGTGAGTTCGAATCCCGGCTGGGGCTAAATACCCATACTTGGTGGAAAAGGACGTTAAACCCCCCCTCTCTCTCTCTCTCTCTCTTGTCTCCGTGCACTGACGTGCTAACATAACTACGGTGGCAGTCAGTTCAGTTCTACCACTGCTCTACCTCTGTGTCAGTTTTTGCATACTACCGCATTACAGTGACTACTTGCAACAGATCACACCGCGTGCGACATCGGCCAACTGAAAACGATGCACCTAAAGAATTTCAGCGCACCAGTGTTTACGCAAGCAGTAAAAGTGCTTATACCGCCATTGCAAATGAGGTATCATCGCTTTGATAGCACTGCCGCTATCTGTGTTTCGTGTTTGTACATCTATACATATCACGAGCGCGGCTATCCTTCGTCACTGTTTGACAGTCGAGGTGACAAACAGCAGGTTCAAGTGTAGAATACCTGATAACTCGTACGTATTACACCGTGGCTCAGGCATCCTATGTCCATGTCCCATCACACACATGGAGGTCGAAGCCATTCAGACCAGTGTGGCATTCAAACAATGAAGGTTACGTTTAGCATCCATTCACCTTTTTGTCGCTTTTCAAAATTTATCGACAGTAATGCTAATGTTGTGAGAACATGCACTTACACAGATGAATGAACGTGCCTGCTGAAATGCGCAGAATTGGGATCGGTCACTGTAAAATGACAACGAAATAGTGAGTGAGGAGGGTGTGTGGGGGGGGGTATTTGGGAGTTTAACGTCCTTTTCCACCACGTATGGGTGATATCAAAGATGGGGCAACGACTGAGCCGAAGAAACGAGAAACAGTTCCGAAGTCACGTGCAATGGAACTGTTCTGTCGAACAGGCGATGGATTCGCTGGGTCAAGTGTTCGCCAATAGCCTTGGATTGATTAACTCAGTGACTACCGGATTAAGCGTGGCTGTTTGTTGTGTTAGGGTATGTTTTAAGTGATCAGAACGCCTGTTGGGTATAACAACATGTTTTATACATACTCGGGCCTCTCCCGTTGTCAACGTTTCAGTGAACACCGTTGTCGTCACACTGTAGATGTATTATCCGCCTCCCCCTGTTCAGGCACATGTGTCCGGGTGCGTGTGTCTTGTGTACCATTTCTCCGTTCAGCGGTCGCCTAATGAAGTTACCAGCGCCGGTTTTGTAAATCTTTCACCACTGGTGTTACATTCTTGCTTCTCAGTGCTGCTCAGTTGAGAAATGCTGTCTGCTTTGACCTCTTCACCAAGACACGTCCTCTCATTCACAGACTGCGTATATACATTAACGGGTACCCTACACTGGCGAACAACCAATCGGTCCCCCCCCCCCCCCCCCGAGCCTACCACCACCCGTCTCACACCAAAGAAATTTCCTTTTTTGTCCGCTTGGCAATTCTAATTTATTGACTAAAATGCCTTAATGGACTAATGAAAATTGCTGGGATCCCTCCCCCCCCCCTTCCCCTTCCCCCTCAGTCATTCCCCGTTGTTTGGGGGGGGGGGGGGAGCCGTTGTTGCCGAATGGTAGAGCGTTGGACCTCTAATGCTCGAATCGTGAGTACAGTTCGTATCCCGGCTGGGGCCAAATATTTGTGCTGGCTTTTTCATCGTTGCCCCGTCTTTGATATCACCCGTATGTGGTGGAAAAGAACGTTAAACCCCCAAACACCACCCATCCACCCTTCCCCGTTGTTTGATATTTGGAGTGTCCTCCACACCTCCCCCTTATTAAACAACAACAACACCCCCCCCCCAAAAAAAAAACAACAACAAAAAACAAAAAAACAACAACAACCTCTGGGTGCGTCCGTCCGGTAAGTGCAAGGTACACTCTGTACATTCTACTTACTTGTACTACTGTCCATCACTGACTCAGTAGACTTCACCCTGGTTCACTGCACGGTAAACTGGTCCGGTTGCTGCTTGTAAAAGTATGAAAACCTACGTATGCAGAGGAATGCGAACCACTCGACTGAAATGTGAAATGTCTCCGGCATGCCGCGTTATTTATGGCACTGACGCCTGTTGGGTGACGACTATTTTGTTGTGCTGGTTTGGCAGACGGATAGGGTGCGAGTATCCCATGTTTCGTCGAGGAGGAAAGAATAAGGAGTCTAGCGCAACTCAGTGGAGTTTTTGTTGTTGTTGTTGTTGTTGTGAGTGCACATAGAACCTACCCCTCTCTCTCTCTCTCTCCTGTAGTTTTAATCTATCATACTTACTTACCAGTCTAGTCCGCCATTTCAATACTGTCAATGTGTACTTTTCCCCCACTGAGCATTAACATAAGCGGTGCCGCGTGTTTATGCTCACTATCTGTTTACTGGAACGACTCGTCAGTATTGCAATAGTGTTAGTTCACGGTGGGTAATCAAAATGGACGACCTTTTCCCGTTGCCATGCTCCCCAAAATTTTCAACGACAATCGCTCCAATTTCAAGCCGTTTATTTCAGTTAATACATGAACATATACACATCTTTAAAGTGTAGTAACGTAGTAGTACAAGTCGGTTTCTGGTTGGTAAACCCCGGGTGCACTTTCAATCGTTCTAACCGACAACTGAAAATCAAAAGTGTTTGTCCGGTGCCGGCTATGGCGTTTGAATTTGAAAAAAACAACAACCCAACAACAACAACAACATCAAAAATCATCAACAACAACAACAACAACAACAACAACAAAAACCGCAATGCAATGGCGTGGGAACCCGCTGGTTGACCGTGCAATGATTTGGATTGGCACTAGTAGCACCGAAAAGAATCCCGTCTATTTTGTTTCATCCCCGTGTAGTTAGGGAAGTGTCGGCGTTTGCATGTTACTATACGTCTTTGTGTACGTCAGTGCCCGGCGAAAACGTCACAGTGGCAAGCAGAGGGTTCTGCACAGTGCTGTATCCTCACGTACTGCGGCTTAAGAAATACCGAAAAATTATCAACAAAAAACAAACAACGTCCCCAAAACGAACAGTAATAACAACAAAGCAAAACACAACAAGCAAAACGACTAAAAAGAAATGCAAAACAGACCAAGAACAACACTTGAAACCCAAAATACACACAGGAAAACCAAAACAAAACAAAGACACAGCCAAGAATGGTACAATGACTTGGACTTTGTGTCGTCAATAATTTGAAAGCAGATTCAGTATAATTCTCTTTTCAATGGCGCGGACAAATCGTTCCACACTCAAATTGCAACATAATTTATTTCTTTGTTTTATTGTTGGTGTTGTCGTTTTCAAGTTTGTTACCGAAATCAGCACCAAAAAAACCTACAGATTAGAGATGTATAAGATGCTTCGACAAGTAGTAATTGCGTCAGTAATAACGAATAATGTATGTTTTTAATAGCAAAAAGTTCAAATCACGCGTATACGACAACAAACAAGACATATTTATTAATTTGTTGCCGGTGCCAATAGCCATCCATGAACAGATTGAAATAAGGTATATGTTCACACAGTTGTTCCATGATGAAGGCTTCTTAAGAGCATAGCCGAAAATTTCAGTTTGGGAATACGTTTGTGTTCTCGTTTTTCCTCTAAGCCTGTTTTGAACCTGTTGGGATTTTGACCGTGTCCTTCTTTCCGTCTTGATAAAAGTCTCAGTTCCTTGCACCCTCAGCACCTGTTCTCGCATGGCAGTTTCCTTTGTTGCCATGCAGATTTTTTCCGTACTCTCTCTCTCTCTCTCTCTCAGCCTTCAACAGTTCAGGTCAGTTTGTTTATTGTGGAATTACCATCGTTGTTGTCTTTGACTTTGCGCACCTGTTGTCAACATTTGGAGCAGACAAACACTGACACACACAAAAATCTCCCACTGTGTCCTGTGTGCGGATGGTCAACTTGACCGGTTGCTGGTGCGTGTGTGGGCCGTCCTCATGGCTCGACCCCTGGAGATGAACCAGTCAACGTGTAACAGCGTGGTGTCCGTGAGGTCCTAACACATAACCACATACCGTGAACACGTACATAGTTTGTAAACTATCGGTTTTCAGTTTTCATCTGCCTAGAGTGATTTGCTATGTTATGGTTCATTAACATGTATCTATATATCTATATATAAAACGTATC
>JACVVK020000511.1:0-17500 GCA_018292915.2 Batillaria attramentaria
AGACTGTGCTCCGTTTGAACTTGCCTGGAGCATGTTCCTGACTGCCTTTGTTTCAACAAATTGGTTGTCGAAACAGCATTAGATTAGCTTCAAGTCCCCCCCCCCCCCCCCCCCCCCCCCCCCCGGAGAGCATACCTGCCTGCAAAAATTAATCTGCTGGCCCGCGCGTTCCAGCGTATCGTAAAAACACTGAATTGCACATGCGGAAAATGTCGTTATTAAAGGTCCAGTGTTGAATATTTTTAGGCTCACAGATCGTTCTGAGCTGTTTAAGTTGTGTATGACATTACACCATTTAGACACCTGCACAGTGACAGCGTCCCATAGGCCGGCACTCAGCCAACAGAAGGCCGCACGGTGCGACGCAAATATCAAGGAGTCAGCCATAGGGCTTGCGGCACGATCAACCGCAAAGTAGGAGAATCTGATTATTATTGTCAGCGGTTCACATAGCCTGTACACGACACTGTCTCGCATTCAGAGGTCTACGAATCAGTTAGATGAACCGTTTCGAGCGTACGAGCGCACTCACAGGCAAAACTGGTAATAGCTATTTTAAATGATACACATTATAAACATTAATAATACTAAGAATTGATTTAGGTGATACTAAATAGATCTTTATCTGATTGTATATTAGTCTGTGTGTTTTTCGTTTATGTTGCATGTACTGTCTCAGTGCTTGATCGTTTTATGTCCACCACGAACGGGTGGGTATTTGGGTGGGTGTTTGGGAGTTTAACCTCCCTTTCCACCACGTAAGGGTGATATCAAAGACGGGGCAACGAGAAAAAGGCCAGCACAAATATTTGGCCCCAGCCGGGATTCGAACTCACGACCCGAGCATTGAGAGTCCAACACTCTACTATTCGGCTATCCCGGCTCTCCCCCACCAGGACCGAATTTCGCACAGGGGATAATACAGATTTATTTGGATTTGAATTTGAAACTGTTTCAAACAGAAGTTAGCTTGTCTGAGAACCCAGTGGAGATGAAAAAAAAAAAAAGAAAAAAATAGCGAGTTTAAACTTGTACTAGCACGTCGTCATCCGATTCAAACATCTCACTCAAACGCGAAAACAAATTAATGCTCGCACATGTACTCTCGAAAGTTCCTCAGATTTCAAGCTCAAGAGCAGGGTAACAAGTTTGCACGGAATAATTTTGTGTCACTGGACAAATACCCCCCCTAGCGTCGCGTCTGTGTTTGGTTGTTGCACTCCGTGTCAGCTTGTCAAAGATCTCTGTACTTTCTCAAGTGATGTCTGCTTATGTTTGATGGCCTGTGCGGATAAGCTACCCCCGCTGTGTTGCGGGATGGTTAGACATGCGGAGAGTATTCACAGTTCTCATTGCTTGGGCAGGTTGTGGTTTGTGTGTGTGAGATTCTAGTCAGAAGTCATTTTTTTTTTTTTTGCGGCGGAACATTGCGCGTAGTCATTTGTATACAGTGTACTGAGGACACTGTGTCAAAATGCATTTGGGAGAAGCGTGAATTAATGTCCACACACACACACACAGAGACAGACAGACAGACAGACAGACAGACACACACACACACACACACACACACACACACACACACACACACAGACACAGACATAGACAGACAGACAGACAGACAGACAGACCGACACACACACACACACACACACAGACACAGACAGACAGACAACACACACACACACACACACACACACACAACACACACACACACACACACACACACACACACACACACACACACACACAAAACACGTAGCAAAATGAGGAAAAAAAATAGAAGTCGAAATCCAACAGAAAGGAACATAGGCAGGCGCCTGAATTGTCATGCCCCTACACACGAACACACACCACACACCCGCCGTTAAAAAAAAACAAAAAACAAAACCCAAAACAATGTTCGAACATGCTTAAAAAGAGAGAGAAGTAGAGAGAGGGGTGTGTGTGTGTGTGTGTGTGTGTGTGTGTGTGTGTGTGTGTGTGTGTGTGTGTGTGTGTGTGTGTGTGTGTTTGGGGGGGGGGGGGATCGAAATCCGTCCTATTGGAAAACATAGTAATCTGCCACCGAGCTTCAAAAAGAATAACAAAAACTGCTCAGCAATGCAAAGCCGCTGTTTTCTTGTCTCATTTCGGCAGATATTAAAAATAAAATAAAGAAAGAATAAGAAAAGACCCTTGTGACTCTGCAGCACCTCCCTCCAACATCACTACTACTAACACTAGTAACAGGGGATCGATTCTGAACCAAGAGTGGACTATTTTTGCAGCTGACGTCATGTGCGAGAAGGAGGAACAGTGGTCGGTGGGAGGAATAACGAGAAATACCTGTGCAGGCTGTTACTGAGGAAAAACCCACCTGGAAATTCGCTTGTCACCGAGACGGAGAGCCCGATAACAAAACCGTTGTGCAAATTAATGCTACATCACGAGTTCACGGTAGACAGATTGCGTCAGGTTCATAATCACTTGCAACTTTAGGTTATAAATGTTTTCGTGCGGATTTTAGTGTCACGAATACGTGTGGATAAAATGAAAAAGGTGTGTGGTGTGTGTGTGTGTGTGTGTGTGTGTGTGTGTGTGTGTGTGTGTGTGTGTGTGTGTAAGTGATTTAGTGTACGAGTGCTCGCTCTCTCTCTCTCTCTCTCTCCCATATCGAATCTCTCTCTCTCTCTCTCTCTCTCTCTCTCTCTCTCGCAGTTACCTATAGTAACAACAGGTGTACAACAGCGGTGTCTATGACTATGTCGCCTGTGACTATAGCTCTGTTGTAAAGGAAACTTCCGCTAATTCATTGATTGATCCATTGTGTTTTACCTTTACTAACCCTGACACACTGTGCGTCAATTCTACGTTCATAACTTGACGCGGCATAAGTCAATACGAATGCGCGTCAATTACGCGTCCATAACGCGGCAGAAACCAACACGAATGTGCGTCAATTATGCATCCACAACGCGACAGAAATCAGTACGATTGTGCGTCAATTATGCGTCCATAACGCGGCAGATATCAACACAAATTCGCGTCAATTCTGCGTCACACAGCGCGACAGAAACAAAACTTCGCTGCGTCAATTCTGCGTCCTTTGTCCCAGTTCTAACACAGCTTTCTCACAAACGCCATTAAAGGGCGGCCCCAGTGAAATTCAAACCTCTTTTCACATGCACCCATTAAAAACCGCTTTCCTAATCAGACTGTCGCGGAGGCTTGTGTTAAACGGCGGCATGACGCGGGCGTGACCTTCAGACTTCGGTGCTGATGTGTAAAAGCCTTTTCACCTGTAATCGAGTCTACCCCTGTCTAGCTTTATCGCTGTCCCTGTTGGGGGTTACCAGGGCAGTGATGGCCGGCGATATTACGAACAGTGCTGTTGGTGGCCTCGCGTTGACTCAAAAAGCTTGGCTGGGTATGATACGTGGGTGGTACCCAGGTGAGCAGTCATGCAGCGGCCCGCAGGTGGCCACGATCGGCCCAGTGCCGGCAACAGTCCGCAGGCGGCAAGAACGACTCTCAGCCGCACTTTGCCGAGTGTCCGACAAGTGAGCCGTAGACCATCGCCATCTTTGCGCAATCCACCTGCGCCTCGTAGCGTGCCAGTCGGCTGGTCACTATATATATATTCCTCGCATCGAGTTAACAAAAAGAAAAAAAAATGATAAAAGTACCTCCTTTTTACGTTCACATTTCACCTGGCTGTGTGAACTAGGCCTGTTTGTGTAAATTCCCCACCACAATCATGTGACCGACCGTGTAGTTTGTCTGGATTGAATAGTGTTCAGCTGGACTATTCAACTAGGGTAGCTATCCCTTTCCCCGATAATCTGCCTTTGGAGCCGTCTCCAATTATTCTTGTGGCAGAATACGTTACACAAAAGAAGAAAATCACATTCGTGGGAACGCATTTGAGCAAAGTCTCGGTTTAACACGGTGGAAAATTTGGATATGGCCTCTAGTTCACATCTTTTGTTGCTGCGCGCAGAAATGCTATTCATCTTTCAGCTGCACTAAGCTGTCTTTGCGACTTTCGATTTTATGCATATTCACGTAACATGCTTGCCGACTGCTGAAATTCTTAACCTGTGGACAAAGTCACGTCACATATGCCCGAGACATTTTTGTCTGGGTTTTGTTATTGATTTCGGAAACTTGGCGCCTTTTTAAAATTCCACGTCTGCCTTCTGTGATTCCTATCACTGTAGAATGTATAATCAGGTGTCCTTTCTTATGTGTGATTTCTTATGTGTCCTTTCTTGTGTATCCTTTCTTATGTCCTTTCTTGTGTGTCCTTTCTTGTGTGTCCTTTCTTGTGTGTCCTTTCTTATGTGTCCTTTCTTATGGTGTCCTTTCTTATGGTGTCCTTTCTTATGGTGTCCTTTCTTATGTCCTTTCTTATGTGTACTTTCTTACGTCCTTTATGTGTCCTTTGTGTGTACTTTCTTATGTCTTTATGTGTCCTTTCTTGTGTATGCTTTCTTATGTGTCCTTTCTTATGTCCTTTCTTATGTGTCCTTTCTTATGTGTCCTTTCTTGTGTCCTTTCTTATGTGTACTTTTTTTAGGTCCTTTCTTAGGTGTCCTTTCTTATGTGTCCTTCCTTATGTCCTTTCTCGTGTATACGTGGTGGAAAAGGACGTCAAACTGCCAAACACCCACCCCACCCCCACCCTGTCTTATGTACGTGTCCTTTCTTATGTCCTTTCTAATGTTCTTTGTTATGTGTCCTTTCAGTTTCTTATGTTCTTTCTTATGTCCTTTCTTATGTGTCCTTTCAGTTTCTTATGTGTCCTTTCTTATGTCCTTTCTTATGTCCTTATGTGTCCTTTCTTGTGGATCCCAGCAAGAGCTGCATCGTACTTGGTTTTTCAAACCGACTATAGGAAATGGATTACTTAGTCTCAGATGGACGAATAACCAAACGAAATAAACGGAGAACTTTGCCTAGTAATGTCTGTTTGAAATGCGGCAGACAGAAATGTAATTGTGCAAACGCCCAGATTGAATACTAAAACGATTTCATCTCCAGAACGGATCTTGACAACGAAGGATTTCATATTTATTTCATTGAATGCATGGTTAGAGCAGAAGGTATGCAGACACCCCAATTTTTTCAGCATGGTAAGTTAATAAGAAATGGCTTTTTTTTTTCCTTTCATTTTTCTTTTTGTTGTGGTGTTCCCCCCCCCCCCTTTTTTTTTTTTTACTGAAATAACTTTTAATTAAATGGATTGGTTCATTTAGGCCCATCTTCCAACATTACCCAAGCCCACAGATCGCCTTGAGTGACTAGTACAACTTGGTGACTAGTACAGCTCTTAATGCGACACAATGTTGTTTACACTTTGGGCGACCGGTTGAACATTCAGATTCTACGATGGTTGTTACACTACTTGAGCGGCCAGTGTGGTCGCCGCGTCACCGAGTACGCTTCTGTTGGCTCAGTGCCAGCATTACAGACGCTGTGAGTGTGCAGGTGTCTAAGTGGTTTGATGACAGATACCACGAAAACAGCTCAGATCGATCTGTGAGCATAACATTGGTAGCTTTGGCCCCTTCGAGCCTTGTAATACTCGAATAGACTTGAACGTCAATGAACGAATTGCCAAACGAAATAAACGCACACCTTTGCCCAGTAATGCGTATTTAAAACGCAGAAAGAAATAAAATTGCGTAAACTCTAAGACTAAATACTATACAATATCTTTTATGGAACAGATCTTGGCAACGTCGGACTTTATTTTTATTTCACTGGCTACGTAGATAGAGCAGATGGTATGTGGACATCACAGACTTTTTTCATCATGATAAATGACGAGAAATGGCTTATTTTTACCGAAATAATTCGCACTAGATTAATTATTTCAGTGTTTATTTAACCTTTTGTGACCATATTTTCAGGATTATTTAAATGTATTCTTAACCTATTCATGGCCGTATTTGCGGGGTTTTTTAAATTTATTTTTTAACCCTTTTAACACATGGTTCGCAAAACTGCAAAATCTCGTCTTGTCACGAATTCAATTTCAAAGATTCGCGAGACACACAGGCTCACACAACAAACCTGTTTCGTCTTCTCAGCAGATTGACGTGCACGAGCAAACCACACATTTTTTTTTCTTGCCGGTTTCTCACGCTCTTGTTTGTCTACTCAATGATTTTATTTGCCTCCCTTTGCCTTATGAACTCAGCTGAGAGATTCGTCCTAGCGAATGACTCGTCATTATTTTCGCTTTCCATCGATCCCACTCGTAAAGAGAAAGGGTTTATTGTTGTATCAATAACTTACCCTGCTTAGAAAGGTTATCCTCTGTCAATGAGTCTCGTATGCTTGTCAGTGAAGAAGAAAAGGGAAAGCTTAGAGCAAAATATAGATTTTTCCTGTCGAGCTCAAGTCTGTTCCATGTCAACGAAAGAAAGTGGTAGTCATTGTAAGGAATATACGACATAAAATCTGGCGGGAACTTTTGGCCAACGTACTTCTTTCCACAACACATTGTATAAAAGTGTTTTTTGTTTTTGCGTGTTTTTGTTTTGTTTTGTTTTGTTGTTGTTTTTTTGCATTAGTCATATTCGCTGATTTGCATCCTCTTTAACACTTTTCACAACCCTAAGTGATTACGTCAAGTATGGAATTTGAAATTTTAGGTTTCTGGCTCAGAAAACTGCATGTTAAAATTTTATTATCTACCACGATATTTGAACTGCCACTTTGTCCCGGCATTCCGGTTTTAGTCTGCGCGCGCATTCCTGGTGACATTGACAGAAACTGAATACTTCCTGTCTATGAAAAGAACAGAAGCAAAAGTATGGGGGTCGTCCCGCAGTCTGCCTGTGTCTGTGTCTCGTCCTTGAGTTGTATTGTGTCGTGTGTTGGACTACAGTAATCCACTGCTGCCTGGGGGCCGTGTGAAGTTTGTGTGACTCGAGATTAACGTTATTACGCTGATCCCTCTTCAACGTCTGCCTGCTGTTGATTTTAGGTGGGGAGGGGGAACGGGGTGTCAGACTTGAGGAGGTGTGTGTGTGGGGGGGGGGGGGGGTAGTTGAATGAGGGGAAGGAATCTTCAGGCTGTGCGTAGGATTAAGGTTATGCTTTTGCGAACGAGGATAACAATAGAGGAACGGCATTTTGCAAACATAAAAAGAAAAACAAACAAACGCAATTTGCCGACAATTTCACATAGCCATGATGTGCGTATTTCCAAGTTACATGTACCATAATATTAAGTTTTGAAGTGCTTGCTTTTAGAACAATCAGTTGAAGAGCCGGGATAGCCGAATGGTAGAGCGTTGAACTTTCAATGCTCGGGTCGTGAGTTCGAATCCCGGCTGGGGGTCAAATATTTGTGCTGGCCTTTGTCTCGTTGCGCCGTCTTTGATATCACTCATACGTGGTGGAAAAGGACGTTAAACTCCCAAGCACCCACCCACCCTTGAATAATCAGAGTTATATTTAGCTTTGTCGGTATTTGAACCCGGAGCCTTCCGATCTCAGTCGAGTTTAAGGCTCAACGATGGAGAGAGAGAGAGAGAGAATCAATGAAGCTATGAAACTTTATTTTACAGTGGTAGAGGCAGTTGACGTCAAGTAGTCAGTTTTCATACATGCCGTTGCTAAACACTACTATTAAGTAACTAACAAAATAAGGAATAAAACAAGAAAAACACACAGACAGATTAATGCACAAATAAAACAACAACAAACAAACAAACAACGAACAGATGTTGCAAACACACGTACACACATACACATTGTCTATTGAGAGAGAGAGAGAGAGGTGTCAAAAAAAAAGTGTCTGCTGACGTTTGATGCCAAAGAAGATAGGCAAGGTCACCTTGAGACAACAGACAGCTCCTGACACCTGGCGGCCCAGTGTACATACAAGGGGCAGGTAACACACAGATTGATTACGGCCCATTGTTCTCGGCGCTGACGTAACCAGGCGCTGTGTTTGTTCGGCAAGTGTGCTTAGAAATCGGAGGACGTTCAGGCCATTCTTTCCCCCGTTCACCTACCAGTCTGTCTGAACTGATTTGTGTTCGACTGTTCAATTAGGGTAGCTGTTCTTTTCATCATAGCCTGCCCCATCATGGCCATTTTTCGTCGCTCCTGTGGCAGGGACGTTCTAAAAACTCCACTGAATCCGCCGGGCAACCAAACCAGCCCCTCTTGCGGCGTCTCTGCAATTGCACAATCAATAGTCATTAAACAGCTGCCACCCCCCCCCCCCCACACACACACAGTTCCCCATCCCTCCCTATTCCCACGCTCACCCCATTCAAGATTCAAGATTTTTATTTCCTTTTTCAGTTCCCTTTTAGGGGTATGGAGGAATACAATATAAAGAACACTGCACAAAGAGAAAAAAAGACAAAAGAAAAGGATACTGAGTCAAGTTTCACACACACACACACACACACACACACACACACACACACACACACACACACACACACACACACACACACCGCACGCATCCCGTCCCCTCCCCCCCCCCCCACACACACACACAGTGTCAAACAGCCCCACTAGCTACAAAAAAAAAAAAATAGCAAGGTTCAGGCATACCCTGTTGGTTCTGTCTCCAATCAGCTGACACAGGTTAAAGGTGGATCTTTACTTTTTGGAAACGAACAGGAATGAATTTCTCACGCTCCGATCGAACCGCCGGACACTCTAGTATTACTCCGAGCGCACCGGCGCACTCAGCTCACGAGCGAAACTGTTCCAACACGTAAGTTGGCTTAGCAAAGATAGAATTAGCCTGTTTGAAGTCGGGCTTAAACTTTCCTCAAGATATAATTATGGAAAGACGGGCTTTGAAAAGACAGTGACAGCGACAACATAGACTTTTCTGCAGTAAATATGATAAGAATAACCATGTATTTGTTAGATGCTTATCCCAAGTTTCATAATCTGGCACAAAGCGCCGCGAACTGAACCCAACACCCACGCTCACGTGAATCACGTTCATTCCCTCACACACTGGACATGAACACATTACAGTCACGTGGTGCGAAGGGCCAGCTCAGCACAAATATTTGGCCCCAGCCGGGATCGAACTCACGACCCGAGCATTAGAAGTCCAACGCTCTACCGTTCGACCACGCCGGCTCCCCTGAAAAATGGGATAGGTATTGGGTGGTGCTGCACCGCGGCAACGCGCTTCCCCCGGGGGAAGCAGCCCGAATTTCCCGAAAGGGACAATAAAGCAGTTTAAAAAAATTATATATAAAAACACAGAAAGCACCCCCCCCAAAAAAAAAAAAAAAAAATCCCTATCACTCCATGAGATGAATCAGCAAACCTTTTTCTCTCTCACACCTCGACAACTCAAGTGTCCCTGTCAACACCACTGACCTCCCCTTACTCCTGTGTTTTTATCCTCCACTTTAGCAGCCGTGTGTTTGTCAAGGTACAATACCCCCCTCCCTCCCCCACTCGTCTTTATTTCCCGTTTTATAAAGCTTTGCGTAACACAACACGAGCGACAGAGACGCTGATATGGGCAGAGTTTTTGCTGTTTTTTCGGTTATATCTGATAGTTATCAGAAACTGAGGCTGCTGAAAGGATGTATTGTCTGTTGTTAGAAACATCTGTTGGAAAACTGTCTAGCCTTGATGTTTGATGTTGTGTTTAGTGTTTGGTGTTTGGTGTGTGTGTGTGTGTGTGTGTGTGTGTGTGTGTGTGTGTGTGTGTGTGTGTGTGTGAGAGAGAGAGAGAGAGAGAGCGAGAGAGAGGGAGAGAGAGTGATGATGATGATGATGATGTGTGTGTGTGTGTTTGTGTGTGTGCGTGCGTGTGTAACAGTGTGTGTGTAACAGTGTGTGTGTAACAGTGTGTGTTAGTGCGTGCGTGCGCGCGTTTGCATGTGTGTGTATGTGTGCGTGTGTGCGCGCGTGTGTGCTCTAACCCCTACACCCTGACCCCAATCCATAACCTGCACACTCCACAGCAAGGCACGACAAATAAAACTTCCACAGGACAGCTGTAAATACGTGTAACGCGATATGACCCTCGCGCAACGGCGCGCGACTATCTCTCAATACAAACTGTCTCGTCACTCAGTATCTGTTGAGCTTGGGATCAGGATGTCAACAGCCCATTCTTACGTACGCCAGCCCATAATTATAGCCTGTCATAATAGTTTTGAAGTTTCGGGACTTCAGAGTAAGGGTTTTTTTTTGCCCGGTAGGCTAAAGGTAGGCTTGCGTGCTTGAGGTATGATCCATGGAAGCTTCAGTGTATCACCAGTTCTGCTGTCGTTTGTTAAAAGGGTATAGGTGCCATAGATTTGAGATGCGATTAGGCCGTTTCACGAAATGTTCAGTGACGGAAGAGCTCGCCCACCCCGACCCGTCTCCTCCCCCCCCCCCCCAACATAAGCTTGCGTGTCTGGGATATATGCCATGTAAGTTCCAGTCTATGGCCGTCCTGCCGTCCTTTGGTAAAACGGTCTAGGTTCCATGGATTTTAGAAGAGCTTAAGCTTTTCAACAAATGACGGTAGAGCTCCAACAGAGTGCCAACAGCACCCCCTGCCCCCAACCCCCCACCCCCACCCACCCCTTTCCCGCGCCTCTTTATCAAGAACGTAGGGCCTATGCAACGCTATGAACAACCATGAAACAGAGCATATCACGGAATAGGGGCCACATTTGCATTTTTCGAGATTAGGCAAGTAGTTCAACGCTGCAAAAATGATCGCATTTACACCTGTTTCGGAATTTCGTAAGTGCAAAGCTGCAACTGTATGAAGGTTTTGAACTGTAAACTACAGTTCCATTGACTGACTTCTCTAGGAAATGGAAGAGTTTTGGAAGACACACTACCGACTGGAAAGCCCCATTGAAAGTCCTTCAATACTTTATCAGAGCAGCAAGGTAAGGGACAGAAATTAAGCAGATCAAACAGGATACTCGATGGCATGTTTGCTTATACTTAACTGAGATTCTCTCTCTCTCTCTCTCTCTCTTTGCCCAAAGCGGGGGTACGTGTGTGTGTGTGTGTGTGTGTGTGTGTGTGTGTGTGTGTGTGTGTGTGTGTACTCTCGCGCCAGGGCAATAATATGAATACACCAGTTTTGCTCAGACGTACGACACATTAAGCCACGAAGCTTACTGTCACCTCTTAGCCACTTTGTTCCCGTGATCGTCTCCTGAATGTACTGGATGTGAAAGCCTACATCCAGACCTCAGCGAAACCCATTCAGCGCTTGCTTAATTATGACACGAGCACAATGCGGTATCAAAAGCTTCCCTGATAAGGTCACCTGCCCATAAAATTTTCTCACGGGTGAACCTGCTGGTGGCTTTAATGTGATGTTGTTCTACCTTCGGCATGTGCTTTGAAAGCCATGGCTCAAAAGATTTTTTTTTGCACCAGTTGGCGAAAACACGTACACATAAATTGAGAGAGAGAGAGCAGAATTCTTAGCTTTCTTTGCCGTATGTCTAGAGAGACAGACCAAGAGACCAGAATTCTGTATTTTATTTGTCGAATGGAGAGAGAGAGAGACAGAGAGAGAGACACACACACACACACACACACACACACACACACACACACACACACACACACACACACACACTGTTCCCTTATTTTACACACAGTACCGTGCAAAAGAGAACACTTTACTTTGAACACAATCAGGTTACCACGGCGCCTCGGCACAGACCACAGACACACACACACACACACACACACACACACACACACACAAACCGGGGCCACCACCCTAAACCAACCTGAATTTCCGAACCTCACCTGTAGGCTTCCAAGCTGTCGTTCTCCTGAGCTTCACCTGTCCACACACAGACGAGCAAAGACAGAATCGACAGATCAAGGGAAGAGAGAGAGAGAGAGAGAGAGAGAGAGAGAGCTAGCTTTGACCTCGATCCTAAGCCAAGCTTTTGAATGAGCTGTGTCTACCTACATGCTGTCGCTGGTCGACCGTAGACCGCGTAACATACGACAGCAACACACGAGAGGTCGAGAGAGACAGATAGAGAGAGAGAGAGAGAGAGAGAGAAAGAGGCGGGAGTATTTGTTATGGTGTGGTGTGTGAGTGCGGCAAGGCGTTGATTTCGCCATCTTTCGCTGCGTGACTGCGATATTCTGCTGTGAGGAAGCTATTCAGGATTCATGATGTGACGCTTTTGAGGGCTGTTGTTTTCGGAGGCGTGTCTGGAGGTAAGAAACTGTAGCTTTCGTTTTCAGTTGTATAACCGGTAAGGAGAGATTACCGCCGATTTTAGGTCGCTCTATGCTGAGTTGTTTTATTTTGCACTTATCCACACACGCAGGCAGGCCTTTGGGTACATAAATGCAAACGGAAACATTGACTTACGCAAACAGACGTGAATACAGTATATTATGAAGTTTATGAATGAAATTTCTCCTGTCGGTCGTCACCCGTCCATTTCAGCAGATGATAATAATGAACAGAGCTAGACACACCTGTTGCCTGTATCATTATCTTTGTAGTACTGCTGGGGTCATATCCGTGGGAACTGTGATCGGACAAATGTCCTGACTGACAGTAAAATGTGTAGGACACTAGTTTTGTCGTGAGTATCGTCCACTGTGGTGCAGAAGTGATCTCACAGTAAGAAAGTAATCAGACATTTGCAAAATGAATCGGTGTACTGTCCTCGGTTTTAAAACGCAGGCGCCCCATGCATGTACAATAAGTATATTTTTGACAAGAGCGGTGTTGCCTCTATCTGTGATATGTCTGGCTCAGTAAGTGGCCTTGCAGCATCCACCTGCCCAAAATGTTACTACCCACTTTATTTCATTGTTAGCTTGCTAAATGTATGCGTGAACTTTTTGCTCACTTCAAGTGTTATACTACTCTATCTGCTTCACTAATTAGTTCATAACTACTAAGTTTGATCCCGGCTGGGGCCAAATATTTGTGCTGGCTTTTTCATCGTTGCCCCGTCTTTGATATCACCCATATGCGGTTAAAAAGGACGTTAAACCCCCAAACACCCCCACCCGACCCTCATAACTACTAAGGCTGAAATGCCCATGCCTGTTCGCCTTCACCTTGTCTGTAAACTTCTGTTCATACCAAAAACATAATAATTAAAAAAAAATCGCAGCGCCGAAACTGTGGAACTCCCTTCCTGAGTCAGGGAAGGAGGCAGTCAGCATCACCGCATTCCGGAATTTATAAACCTCTCTCTCTCTCTAAGCGCCGCCAGCATTCAGTTAGGGTGGAGCCGTGCGCTATACCAAGTCTCCATCATCATCATCATCATCATCATCATCATCATCATCATCATCATTATCGTCGTCGGTCGTCGTCGTATTGACACGAGATGAACAACCTCAGTATGAGTACATGCATTAGTATTAACTAGAGAGTGCTGCTCTATTTATTGCAAGCACCAAGCACAGTATCGTGTTACTAACGCGCGTTTGTGTATCTGTGATATTCTTCCTGGATGGTTTGTGCGTGTGAAGTGGTGTTTTTATCACATTGAAGGGTTCGCTGATGACTGACTATCTTCCTGTCATGTGTACAATAGCTTGACAGGTTGGGTTCATACCTCGAAAGATACTGTAACCACTAAATCATTGGGTTCATGCACTCACTGCATGAGGCAATGCCCTAAAATGCAAACATTAAACATAAACATAACTTTATTGCCATATGTATAAACATTAGGAATTCGTTGTGGTTTAAAATAGCTGCTTTGCAATCACACATACATGCATGCTGTTAGCTGCTCACTTATATTTACAGTCACTCGCACTTAAATGCTAATAAAATCATATTAAACCTTACGAACTAAAATGCTAAGACACTAAGAGCAGTAAATGAGATTAATAAAGTAATTTGATCAAATACAACATCATGTTATCACATATCAGCTGGGAGGGGTGACGGTGAGGAGGCACTCTTCACGGCTGTAGGATAGAAACTGTTTCTGAACCTTACTGTTTTGGTCTTGATCGCTCTATTCTATACCGTGCACGTGAAGGCAGAACTTCGAACAAGATAACCTAATACGTCTGTCGGTGTGTCTTGACATAAAGATGGATTATTCAAGGAAATAGTCGCGAAAATTACAAATGTTTCAGTCCAGCGGAAGCAAACTGTCAGAGGTGTGTCTGAGGTTTGTTTTATTTCATCCTTCCATCCGATTTGTCATGTTTAACTCATAAAGGCCCATGCAAAAAGATCGCAATTTTGCTTGAAATCTTCAGATCACTAGAAGCCACTTCAAGCCACTATTATGCAATCCGCAGCGGTCTTGGGCCTAGCGTAATAGTGGCTTGAAGTGGCTCCTACTGGAGTGCAGTGGCTTGTTCTTTATTACAAGTCTTACCGTGTAGTGTGCAGGGGATGGTAGGGCTTTTAAAAGTTACATAAAGTGGCACATGATGAAGTGCATTCTCTTGCATCACAGTAATCTTCAATTTGAAATCCAGCCGTTGAATTGACGTGACAGACGTGCACTGCGGTAAACTGACAAGTTTCATATCATCTATCATCCGTCATGTATATGTATTGCGTTTAAATGCATGTTAAACTCCCGGACACCCACGCGCCGGCACCACGCGCCCACCCACCCGCGTTCAAATGCTAACCAAATCATCCCCTATGGATTTTAAACTTGAATGCGTCTCGTGTCGAAATTGACATGACAGATGTGCACTTCGGTAATTGCCACAGTTCATATCGCCTGTCGTGTATTTTCATTTTGTCATGTGTACGTATGATAATAATAATAATAATAATTGTGTATTGCGTGGGCGTTTTACCCAATTTCTTGAATTGGCTCAGAGCGCCGCGAGCTGAACCCCAAGACGCACGCTCGCGAGAATCACACTTATTCTCTCACACATTGGACATGAATACATTACAGTCACGTGGTGCGATAGGTCAGCTCAGCTATTTAAGTTTCGGAATTTAGAATTGCATTTATTTTCAAATTGTGTGGGCTGAACATTTCCTAAACAGAGGGGGAGGAAGCCGGAGTACCCGGAGAGAACCCCCGGCGATCGGCCCGAAAGAAAAGCATCTCTCGTCGTATCAAAATGTATGTCAGAGTACGCTGTCATTTGACGCTCGTTATCTGCGTACCTTTTCAAACCTGCCATCAGCATAAAAACACCATTAGCGACACTCTGTCGGAAATGTTCAGAACCTGAGTGTGAACAGTACACTGGGTCGGATGTGGTGTGTGCGTCGACTCGTCGCCGGTTGTATTGATCGAGACTTTTATCCATCGTGGACGTGGTTGACGGACATGTTTTGTACTGTAGATCCATCATAACTGTATGTAGAGGCGTCTGTCAGACGAGCTGATGTTGCAGGATCATTTCCTGTATCCCCCCCCCCCGGGATATTGTGTGCAGTGATAGGCACCTACGCGTATGTTACTGAAGCTGTAGAATGTGAAATGCTGTATCAATGTAAGGAAAACACACACTCGCACGCGCACACATGCAGACTGACACGCACGCACGGACGCACGCACGCACGCACGCACGCACGCGCGCGCGCGCGCGCGCACACACACACACACACACACACACACACACACACACACACACACACACACACACACACACACACACACATACACACACACACACACATGCACGCACGTTACGTATACTGAAAAGTTGTCCAAAGTTGTTATCTTTAACTTTTGAATGACAACTGTATGACGGCAAATACAGTGTCATCCTTAGGAATACACACACACACACACACACACACACACACACACACACACACACACACACACACACACACACACACAAAACAGATTCTTACTTCCATTGTAAAGTGCTTCCCCAAAAGTGTCAATAAATTTATTTTCACTAGTACCTGTTTGGAGGTTCGCAGGCCTGAGGTAGACTTCGAGATCTGTTCTTATTGTAACACTAAATGCTCCGTTAACTAGTGTGATTGATCGTTTGTTTAATCAACACTTAAAATCACATCCTATTATCCTCTTTTGTTCGCCCAACAATTAATGTTAAGTGGAACCTGGCACAATTCAAAACTAACTCCCATATTAAAGAGGCTTACTTGAAGATTAAGGGAAGCCGGGTAGTCCGATTCATCTGACTCAGGTGGTCTACCTAAGGTCTATTTCAGAGCTCTGTAAACTTGTTATGTTGCTATCGACCCCATGTGACTTTTACGGCCTGCTCGGGATTTTAGTTCAACGCTTTCTGCAAACCGCTGTACCGCAGCGTGCCCCAGACATCGGACCTAATAAGCGGGTCCTCGTGTGTTGGTCCCGACGAGCGCCAGCCGTACATTTTGGCTCATATCTTCCGATACGGTCCGAATAAGGCTGTAATTTTCTATGCCTTCATGATATCGTGTTTTAATAAGCGCAGGTCGAAGTTTTAGGCTGAAGCAGTTGACACGTGCCCCTTTAAGTCCCCATCCGTTTGTGTGACCCGCTGATTCGACCTGTCGCCAGGTGGTGTCAATTTCAAGTTGACGGCCGCTCTTCGCGCGGGAAGATAATAAAAAGACAGGTTAAGGACTGGCGCGGGGGGAGGTTGGGGGGGGGGGGGGTGACAAAAACGTAGTTAATTTACAACAGTGGTCGAACGCTGCCTAGCATAAGCACATCACACCCATACATAAGCTTGTAAGTTGCAACTCTTTTATATGCTGCCGATTCTTTAAAACACACACACACACACACACACACACACACACACACACACACACACACACACACACACACACACACACACACACACGAAGAAGGGGAAACACAGGCGGATGCCAGCATCACTTATACTGACAATTGTCAGACTGAGACCTTGCATGCTTGTGTGTCGATTTGCTTTACGCATGTATCTACCGTGTGCGTTATTGGTTAGTAATGAGTTCAGTGCATAATCATTTTTGAATGACTGGACATTTCTGGACAGTTGGCATCTTTATGTGTCGCGTGGGTTGCTAAAGCGAGTCAAAATGCAAATATTACCACATTTGTTTTTTTCAACAACAAGCAACTATTTATACCTATACTCAGGGCATGACATATAATTATAGACGTTACTCGCAACGTTGTAATTGTTGACGTACACATAAATCAAACATAAAAATTCAAAACAGTTTCAATTTTGTTCATATCAGAATTCTGCAGAAATTCCACAATGGTAGGCAAAAATCAAAGACAAGACTGACGGAGTTGGTCAAAAAAAAAAAGAAAAAAAAAAAAGCACAGACAGGTGCCCCAAGGTCGTTCTTACTTACTAACCGGTACAAGTGAACAACGTCACAGGCAAATACCTGAGCCAGGTGCGTATTTGCTGTTGCCGAAACCTGCTGTAGTGGAAGCCTGGGCAACACAACGACCATTGTCAGCGTATTGGTGCGTGAAATTAGAGTCGTGGGGATAGTTGATGAGGTCATTTCACACAGTTAGGTGAGCTACACGCTGGTAAAGTTGTGTTAGATACAAATACCAGGGCAAAACGTTCAACCAAACACCGTTGCCTTGAC
>JACVVK020000511.1:20000-32500 GCA_018292915.2 Batillaria attramentaria
TTAACCGTAAACTGGAGATGGGAAGGCCCGGGTTGGAATGCCGACAGGCTTATACTTTGCTCAGGCGTTTTTTCCAGTGCTCCCGTCTTTGAAAATCATTTCCTTCGGCAATTCGTGGTGGACAAAAGTCCTGAATGTGTAAATCTGTGTGTGTGTGTGTGTGTGTGTGTGTGTGTGTGTGTGTGTGTGTGTGTGTGTGTGTGTGTGTGTGTGTGTGTGTGTGTGTGTGTGTGTGTGTTGATCTCTAGCTTTTCTTTTGATGTAGATGAAAAGCTTCTTGTATGTATGTAGATTAGCAACGCGGAAAGTGTGAAAACTGGTCACTTGATCAACAACTTTTTACCGTTGTGAAAAAAGGGTCTCTCTCTCTCTCTCTCTAACGCATTAGACACATGTATTTTGTAATCTGTGCAAATTCCTCCATCGTTATATCGCCGCCTTTGTGTGAACCGTAAAACAAACACAAAGCACTAAGCGCCAACAAAATAATGGTTTTCAAATTTGCTCCCTGTCTCCTGCCTCGGAAAGCAATGAATTTTAAATGGAATGTATAAAAACGTCAGCACATTCCGCTCCTCTTTATCATAATCAGCATCTCTTCATCGTCTTCCCCTAGTTCGCGTCTGTAAAATAAAGCGAAACCGTTCACGTGAGCGAGATAGAGACAGGGCATTCCTTTGTGTAACCTAACACCAGGCATGCACACTGGGTGTCGTATATACATGGCCCATTGTTCAAAATAACCGCTTGCTGATGTTACTTTATGGGAGGGTTTTTTGTGGGCGGGAAATGCGACGAACTTTGTCAGACGATACTCTTGAGCTACTGAGTGTTAAAAGGTCTGCAATCTCACAACTGACAAGCCGCAAACATTGTGTGTGTGTGTGTGTGTGTGTGTGTGTGTGTGTGTGTGTGTGTGTGTGTGTGTGTGTGTGTGTGTTTCAGAATGCGACTCCTGCGATTGTGCACAATGCAGACAACTCTGTCACAGTTGCAGAGTTTTCAACGCTTCTGAGATCCGTATTAAACCAGAGCGTCAGTTTGCAGTAAACTTCATTGTGTTTTTGGTCAGTGAGTGAGACACATCGCTACAGTGTCTAGCGGGTGTTGTGTCAGTGCTGCACGAGAAGACTTAGCCACTGCGATCTTTCTCGCTCATTGTCAAAACTGGCCCTTGGTTTTCATAGAGGCTTCAGGGACGCTGATAACTATTACAGAGTTGACTGTGCATTCTGCACAGTCGGATGGTTTTGTTTAAAACACAATGTTGCTTTTTGTTGAGATTGCAGACGTAACCTTTAATGCCCATCATTGTTTAGGCTCACAGGTCTGGGCTGTTTTCGTGGTACACTGTGTCAAAGCGCACGCGCCCATTGCGCCTCTCATCTCCCCTCTGCCACAGTTGATAATCACTACACGCAAGTAGGTCGATCCGTCTCCCATCAGTGCACTGCGAGCGTGACTCGTAAGCAGCCAAAACCTCTCCGCCGCTCGAAACAACCGAACTGGAACCGAAGCACTACTTCAACAATCACATCCGCAAAGTAGTTCCCGGGAAACGTGAGCCTAGTTTGGTTATCGTCGTTTTAGTTGTGCATCTTTAGTGTGTTGTTAACAGATTTCAATAGCAACTTAGATATCTATATATTGCCAAAGACATGGAAAAGGACATCTACGCTTTTCCGTCAATTTTCCAAACTCTGGCTGAGAAGAAGCGAGCTGTGTGACGCTGTGTTTCACTTCACACCATTCAGACCAAGCGCAGTCACAGACTGAGAGTCCGAGACACTGTTGCCCTAATGAACGGTGCCGCGTACGAGAGGGAAAGCTTCTTTGCCCCGGGGTCTCATCTCTCTCATTGCGACGAAGTCTCTTAACTCCTAAAGGCCCATGCAAAAATCGAAAATTGACTTGAAATCTTCAGATCACTAGGAGCCACTTCAAGCCACTATTATGCAATCTGCATCGGTCTAGGGCCTAGCGGGAAAGTCTCACGCCTTGAATTATAGTGGCTTGAAGTGGCTCCTACTGGTGTGCAGTGGCTCGTTTTTTGTTTTGTTTTTGTTTTTGTTTTTTTTCAAGTCTTATATAACAGGCAAGTGGTGCTAGGGCTCTGGCTCTTAAGAGATAGACCCCCCCCCTCCCTCCCCCAGCCTTGTAGATTCGATCGTCGACCACCGCTTGTTCGCACGCCCGTTCCTGGCTGTGCAGGCGAACTATGGCAAGATGACCGAGGTTTTGTTTTAGCAAGCTACGTCTCAGATTCCTCGGCGCATCAGATCTTCGTCGGGAATAGCCTCTGAAATCGATTTGTAGCATGCAAATTTCGCCTAAAAGCAAGAAGATGTTTACAATAGGCTGCTTATCCCGAGAAGTCGATGCAGTGTCACGGCGTTTTCGACTGAAGCGTTGGAAATGGATAGAGATGTGAATTCCAGAGATTCGTATAACACATGGGACCTGATGAGCATTGTCGATGTTTTGGTATGCGTAGTTTTGTATGAGTTTTGATCGGCGAATTTCATTTTCATATTGTGTGTTTATTTGTCCCCACGCGCAGAAACACACCACATGCACCCACACATACACGAACGACAAACGCACAAAGCATCATCAACATCCCCCCCCCCCCTTCACACACACACACCCACACACACACACACACACACACACACACACACACACACACACACGCACGCACGCACGCACGCACGAACACACAAACACGCACACACACACACACACACACACACACACACACACACACACACACACACACACACACACACACACACACACACACACACACACACACGCACACGCACGCACAGTGGCTACCCACACGTGCACACAGGACCAGCAATATGGCAGGCAGCATGGCCTAATCAAGAACGGGGTTGGTGATCTGATGAATATTCTAACGCTACACTCTCTCTCCTCTTGTTTGATTACTCCACGCTGGTACTCAGTCAGACGTGACACCGGGTCGGTAGGTTTAAATCATTCAACAGGATTAACTTCACCAGCTCAGGTGCCGCACGGCGTGGTTACTGGCTGATGAACATATTAATTACGATCAGGAACTTTTATTGGCTTGTATCGCCGGTACGAAATTTGGTAGACTGAGACTGAGCTGTAAATGGAGAGAAAATAAATAATTGATGTCATTGGTGACAGCTTGTTTTATGGTGAGGGACTTGTAGAATATCCCTTATAATCAGTAGTGTGAGCGTGCAAGCATAGATAACCACAGTATAGATCCGTGTAGCATGTGAGTAAATGTATGGGGAAAACAACAACAGTAGACTGTCAATAGCCCCCCCAAAACACACACACACACACACACACACACACACACACACACACACACACACACACACACACACACACACACACACAATCACACAATCACAAACACACACTTACACACACTTAGTACTGCAAGTAAGTGTTCTGTCATTACTGTACACTGTGCATAAAAGAAATACATAATTATCATTGTCAAATGTGTTTACATCTACTACTGTATGATGGCCAACCAAGAGAATGTATATCTTTCTGTGTGCCCGTACCTAAAAAAGAACTAAAAAAATCTGTGTTTCGTGGTGTCTGTTTCGGTGGTATTCCCGATGGAGGTCAGTATGTCACGTGACCAGCTATGACTCGATACCTACATGTTTTGAATATTTTCCGCTTATAAAATTGAGTTATGGGTGATTTAACGTTTACGTGTTTCTTGTCGCGACGGGGCCATACCGGCTATTACCTATATCAAGCTGCGAAATGGCACTTTGAAACTGAGAAAAAAACTTTAAAAAAAAAATGTTTGGCAGGCGCCATGGCGGAACATTGAGACACCTTGTCGCAATTTTGCTATAAAACTGGGCTAGGTTCACATTTCATAAATTCGGGGAATTAATAAGTACAGATACTATGGACAGGAAGGTTTTTTTTGTTTTGTTTTTTAATTTGCAGGCGTTAGTTTCCTAGCCCGGTTAATGCTGAGGTATTCAGTTGTGACGCGGAATAAACGAATGAACGCGGGGTGCAGTCAAAATGGCGCAAGTGTTTCCGGTGATACTCCGCTTCAAACACACACACACACACACACACACACACACACACACACACACACACACACACACACACACACACACACACGTGCGCGCGCAACTCACACACACACACACACGCACACACACACACACACACACACACACACACACACACACACACACACACACACACACACTGACATGTACAACCCGGCCTGATGCAGATGAACAATTGCAGTCGAAGGCACTGAAACAATGGCAGACTACTTATAAGTGTGAAAGGCCTGACGGAAGAGATGAGTTTTCAGGTTCGATTTGAACTGGGACAGTGTGGGAAGGTCAATATTCACTTGTCTTCATATGGTAGTAACGCGTTAGTTCTTTTCTGGTTGACTAAAAGGTTCGTTTATCAGTTCGACATCCGGCAGACTGTTTCCTACACTTGGTGCTACTCAAATTCGAAAACGGAAGCAGTCGCTCTCTGCATTTTGGAAACACTGTCTTTGCTGTGCTACTACTATTCAGAGCAGAGTAGCACCGGAAGCACTCCCGCCCGTTTTGACTACTCACCGTCATTAACCGAACTGACACCGACCAAGCGTCACCACTATGGTTTCAGATGCTACGTTGTGACTCCGGTGACTGATTCTGATGCATAGATCAAGCACACTCGATGAAAAGTTCTCCGCACGCTGTTGTATGCCTGTCACACGTACTGAGACTTTAAACGGGTAGCTAGGCCACCCGGCCGTGACACTGAGTCGGTGGCCGTCCGGCGCTCTGCAGTCAAGGTGATGAGTCTTCCGACATGAAAGAGACTGATTTATGAGGCTGGCAGACAGTTGGCCTCAGCATGCGACCGGTGAGGACAGATGGGGGAGTTTGTGGGATGAATGAAGAGAGAGGGTTGGAGCTGGAGAAAGGTATAGAATGGGCTGGTGAAACCTGCCTAGGGTGGCCACCATACACAGGTCCTACAGTGCTGAAGACACTCAGCTCGGCTTTTTTTCCTCTTCTGTGTTTAGGTCATCCTGTCACTGAACCAACCAACTAACCAACCAACAACAAACAAACAATTTTATACAGTTCACTGAAGTCAATAGGCTATGTTCTGGTGGAGGATGTGTTTTTCAAATTCAAATTCAAAAATACTTTACTGTCCATTAAATAACTGGTATGAAATGGAAAATCGTCTTTGGGCTCACAGCTCGAAATAAAATAAGAATGAAAAATTAAGATTCTACGCCAATAAAAACAACTGGGGTGGGTGGGTGTTTTGGGGGTTTAACGTCCTTTTCCACCACATACGGGTGATATCAAAGACGGGGCAACGATGAAAAAGCCAGCACAAATATTTGGCCTCAGCCGGGATGCGAACTCACGACCCGAGCATTAGAAGTCCAACGCTCTACCATTCGGCCAACCCGGCTCCCCTAAAAACAACTTAATAGCAACTTCACCGCAAGTCCTTTTTTTTTTTTTACCGCCCCTTGAAATCAGTCTGAGCTACCATCACACCATTGATAAGTTTATCTGTCAGTTTAGGGCTTTTGAGCCAGGAACAGGAAAAGAAGTAACACTTTTTGCACACGTGACCACTTGTTAAAGTGTCATTTTGATAACCGGCGGACACTTTGGGGGAGATCTTTGGCACGGAAACTACTCATCTAGACTAACGGCAACTGTCTTAATCAGTACGGCCGGAAATCCGTCATAGTACCATGTAGAATGTGTGTGTGTGTGTGTGTGTGTGTGCTGGCAGGTTTTACAGTATGACCTCTTCCGAACAAGTAGAGATGAGTCATGAATATTCAGCGTGCACGTGGTCAGTGTCTTGAACGAAGGCACGTGCCGTGCGCGCGGCGCATCTGGCATCTGACCACACCCCGCCTGTATGCAGTGGGAAGCAGCGGGGCCGAGTCAGCTTCAATACTGATAGGTTGGTGACAGTTGGACTTTGTCAAGTTAGCGTCGAGTCCAGGTGTGGGCACTGATCATCAAACAGTTGAAGGCAATCACTTGAGTCGTTTAGCGTGTCAGTGTCTGACATCGTTGTAAAAGTGCCAGTTTTCGGATGTTTCGATTTCGGCCGTTCTGTATTTGATTCAGAACAGACGGAGTCAGTAGAGATGTGCACATCAAGCACGTGAAGGTTACATTTTCTGGCACCCTTGCAAGGCAGTGACAAATTTGCGGCGAACAAGTTTCGATTTCAGTTCTGTATTTAGTTGTTGGCACTAACTTGTGAACAGAGACAATGGTGCTCTTGAGGCGTTCCCTTCAACTCTAGGTACGCCGGCCATCAGTGTCACTTTGGCACCTACAAGAGATGTCAGTGCACGGACATAACAGCTACAAGAGGTGACGGTGAACATCAAGCATTTGAAGACAGTCACGTTGTTCACCGTGCCTCTGGCCTTCCATGTAAAATTAAAAGTGCCGGTTTTTCGGACAGTCTTTGGTCTATGTATTTCAGTCGCCGGATTTTGGCATTGAGTACAGGTGTTAGTGGATCAGCAACGGAGTTTCCTGTGAACTACAACTTGTCAAAGAGACGTAAAAATTTCCAGTTTCCAACCGACGCGAAGAACTGGCTTGTGCGCTGCTTTACCGTCAAATTCATGTTCAGTGGTGCGTTCTGTATTTTCACTGGAGACTCTTAACATACTGACCGGCGCGCAGAACTGATTTCGCATGATTGTCAGACACATGTTGTTGCGTTTTATCCAATACCGGATCCATTTGAAGTGCATTGTGCTGTATGCCTGACCAGACCGATTTGAAACTTCATATATAACGTAACTTTTTGTTTGTTTGTTTGTTTACGTTCAATGTTGAAGTCAGGACACTTCTGGGTACCCGCCGCTCGGCGGCAATTGTGAATCTGACAGACTGCCACCTGGTGTATTTCTAACAGCGGAGTCAGTTTAGCAGTTCGCCTGTTAAGATCTGAAGCGAACAGTCACAAACACTAATTTCAATGGATTTGGAACTCGAAGACTTCTCGTTTGACATGTGGATGGAGTTTTGGGATGATTCTTATGAGGTAAGTTGTACATAATTGTCATGGAAAATTGAATTGGCTTGTGTTGACCGTTCTCTGTGTTATTGTATGATAGGTTTACAGTGATGTGCTTTTAAACACAGCCTCTCTCTCTCTCTCTCTCTGCCGGTCTCTCCCCCCCCCCCCGTCCTCCCCCGCGTCAAACCCTCAAATCCCCCCCCCCCCTCTCTCTCTCTCTCTCAGTCTCTCTGTGTCTGTCTGTCTGTCTGTGTCTCTGCCGGTCTCTCTCTCCCCTCCCCCTTCCTCCCCCGCGTTAAACCCTCGGACCTCCCCCCCCCCCCACCCACTCTCTCTCTCTCTCTCTCTCTCTCTCTCTCTCACACACACACACACACACACACACACACACACACACACACACACACACACACACACACACACAGAGCCGAGAGGGAGAAAGAGAGAGGGAGACGATGGGAAGTAACTCGTCTGAGCTTCTTGCCCTATATTTACGGTCGATACGCACTTCGCCTCTCCCATCATCTGGCTACGTAGTGCTATCCCGCGTCTGTGTATAAAAATAAGATATCGTACAATAATCTAGCCATGAATTGAAGTATTACTTAGCGTTGTTCCAGTCTGAGATCACGCACGCACGCACGCACGCACGCACGCACGCACGCACACACACACACACACACACACACACACACAACCCATCACATCTTCGGATCCCCCACCCCTACCCCCCTCGCACTTTCATCCACAACGCATACCCACCACTTCTTGCTCATGATGTCATTGTGCCCTCCGGACCGATTTCAGTTGCTTAAACTGTTACCTCAGTGCAAAATGGGCCGCCAGTGTGCCCACACTTTTCTGTTTTGGAGTGAAATGCTTTTTGAACACAACTCAGAACATCTACCGTCATCTGGGTAAAGGCTCCAAACAGATCTGCGAAACCGTATAATGCAGAACCACGTGTACAGGGGTACGGATACACACTACTGAGTTTTGAACGTTTGTGGTTACTGATAAATTGTGTTGGTCTGCAACTTAAACCGTTTGATTGCGGGTGCACTTTTATGCGTTTGTGATTACGGACAAATTGTGGAGATCCGCCAAAACCGTGTGACGCGCCATATTTACAGGATTGCGGGAGCACTTTTATGCGTTTTGAATTACGGACAAATTGTGGCGACTGATCCGCAAAACCGTGTGACGCGCCATATTTACAGGATTGCGGGTGCACTTTTATGCGTTTTGGATTGCGGACAAATTGTGGAAATCCGCAAGACTGTGTGATGTGCGGTATAATTTACAAGACTGCGGATACACGCTCATGCGTTTGGGATTACGGACGAATTGTGGAGATCCGCAAAGTGTGTGATGCGCCATATTTACAGGATTACGGATACACTTGTATGCGTTTATGATTGCGGACAAATTGTGGAGTTCTGCAAAACCGTGTGACGCGCTATTATTAAGGAATTGCAGATACACTTGAATGTGTGCGTGTGTGATTAGTGACATAACGTGGAGTCCTGAAGGGTTACGAGTGAAGTTTGAACAAGATCATGACGGGTATCATCGAGTTCACGTCTCCGATTATGAGACTGACAAAATGGTTGGAGCTGAACACACCTGGCCGAAGTAATTCTTTGGAACGCAAGGTGAGTTATGTTGCAAGGCTCTGGTTTTGACTCGAGTGTGGGAAAACTGAAATGAGCCAGTGTAATTGTCCTCCGTTGCCTGTCTGTCTGTCTGTCTCACTGCCTGTCCCACTGCCTGTCTCACTGCCTGTCTGTCGCTCTCTCTGTCTCTCTGTGTCTCTCTGTCGCTCTCTCTGTCTGTCTGTAAACCGTAGGCCGTAAACCTTATCTTCTGAGTTCATACAATTTTCAGGCAGCTGCTAGTATCCGCATCCGTGCGGTTTTTATCGTTCATTTCTCGCAGTATAAAAAAGCGTTTTCTCGCTAGAAAGTGACTATATTCTGTACACTCCGGGACTCCGTGCGACACCTACGTTTGTAGCCCCGATGGCCCAGTGGAGAACGCTCGCCTTAGCCTCGCATACATGGATCTAGTTTGTGTCAGTGAGAAATGCAATTTACCCAAGAGGAGGCCTGTGTCACACCTCGTTACTGAAGCATGCCATTCAGCTGAAGCCTGATAAAATGTCGGCAGCCCTGGTCACGGGGTTCATTGTCCCCGGAAAACCCAGATCGGGTCTGAGTAACACTGAGAGGTGCGAGAGAGATAGCAGTGGTAGATCTGCTCCTACACAAATTATGGGTAAGATCCTCTCCCTTCTTAGCTGAATGGTAGCCTGTCAATTTCGAGACTGAGGATCTGACAAATCAAGGGAGCTATCTATCATCAGGTTTAATCTCCTCTTACCCGTACAAAGTAACAGTGACTCTGAGGGTGGTTGTTGGAAAGCTGATCAATAGTCTGGTCATGCATGACTGTACTTAATCTTGAGGGAATTTGAGTTTGCATCCCCCCCCCCAACACGCACGCACGCACGCACGCACACACACACACACACACACACACACACACACACACACACACACACACACACACACACACACACGGCAACCAGTATTGATGTCATTGAGAGATGGCCATAATTATGCATTCTCTTCACATCACACGTGACCATTTACGCACACAAAGAAACAAAAAGGCCGTACAGAGTGGTGTTACACTGACAACAAATGCCAAACGAACTCGCGACCCTAGCATTGGTAACCTCACTCTTCACCGGTTCAGGTATCCCAGTTCTGGGGAGAATGGTGAGGGTCGGAAGAGGGAGCTTGTGTAAGGACACTGTGAGGACATGGTTAACAGTGTATCGGGGGTTGTGATGTGCTTGTTCAGACGACGGGACTCGCCGTAAATGGACATCACTCATCGCTCTCGCCGAGAGTTCGGAATCTCGCGAGTGCTTGGTAGTGACGTCAGAAATTGTAATGTTTTTATCAACGCGGCTGCAGTGTTGGGCTTCTTGTTCTACCCCCCCCCCCTCCCTATCCCTCGTTCACCTCCCCCGCCCGGCCTCTCTCTCTGCCCACTTACCCCCCCTCCCCCTTCTCTCTCTCTCTCTCTCTGCACACCACACCAGTTTCTTTTCATTAACAACTGTTCAGTCGGGGTGCTGAGCAATGAACTGATCCTAAATAAGGTTGTAAAGCCCAAATATTGAGACATCATCGAGCGTTATGCTGTATCTTTTATCAGTTTCTTTTCTTTATCAGTTTACGGACTTTACATGGTGTGCATGACATACTGCATGACTCTGTACCCAAAACACGCTAGGACCAGGAACAGTTGAGATGTTAGATGCTGATTTGGCAGCCTTGAGTGTTGCAAGCAGCCATGTCATTGTGAGGACCTTACAGCTGTCTTTATGGGAAGATTTGTGAGGACTCCAACTTCTGCCTTCCAACTCCCCCCCCCCCCCCCCCGCCTTTCGCGCACGCGCGCGCGCACACACACACACACACACACACACACACACACACACACACACACACACACACACACACACACTTTGACAAAGGAAAGTCAGGGTTTCTAAACTAAACTCCTGTTTCCTTTAGTACATGAATTACTCATAGAGGCCGCAAAGTTAAGCGGACGTTTGCAATATCCAGACGGATCCCGCACCGCCTCATTCGCAACTGATAATTTTTACTTCATTTAATTTCTCATAACGTCAGGTGAGTTTTAGAAGCGTTTGTAACCGTTAAACATCTGTCGCGCGAAATCCGACCACGGTTCACTGCCCACGGTCCGTTGGAGATCCGGAAGCCATTCTCTGCGGATCCTGCTGCGGTCAGCTGGCGATGCCCCGCCTCTATTGTCCGTCTCCTCGCTCTTTTGTCCGGGTCGTCATGGAAAGGACAATGGTCTCGCTCAGTGGAGCTTTGAGTCAAGAAAGAGGACGGGATGCGGAACTGAGAACGGCTGTGGATATCGTTGTGTCACGTGAGACGCTTGACCGTTGCAGTGGTTCTTAAGAAATGGATGGTTAGCTTGTTATTTAGAGATTAACGTCCCGGCCATGAAACTGATTTGAGAAGACCGTAGTCGGCAGGTGATATGCAGGAAAGGGCAGCTACCCTATCTGATCAGTCTAGGTGAATACTGTTCAATTCAGACAGACTGGCACTTTTGTCAGCTGGAGTGACAAACGTGTTGAAGCCACCTTTCCCCTGATTCGCATCTCGTTCAAACTGTTGTCCCTTTCACACGTTTCTGTTGTCCCCTTAACGCGTTTCTGTTGGCACATGGCCCTGAAAACACAAACCGTCTCTGTCCACGGCACGGCCGTTCTGACGTCCAATCACCGTCCAGTAATCAGCCCCCCCCCCCTTCTCATCCCCCGCCTACCCTTCATTTCCCTGCTTATTGCTAGCAGAAATGTTTACACATTGAGAAGGGACAGCGCCCAGACGGGGCACCTAATACAGGAGCAAATTTACATGATAATAATGCAACCCTCTTAAACAAACCTACCACGGTCTCACACCGCTAGCCATACTTGGGGGGGGGGGGAGATAGAGAGAGAGAGAGAGAGGGAGGTTGTTTGGTCTAGGCGTGAGCGAGACAGCTTAGGCGACAGTGTCTGAAATGATCTCTCCACGGCACGGACCCGCCGGGTACTGTTGTGTTGGCGACATTCACAGGAGTCTTGTGAATGGGTGGGGGTCGACTGTGGTCTCGCTGGCGGGTCACGCGGTAAGGGCAGAGAAAGAAACAGAGAAAAACGGGACTCACAAGCAGGACTTGTCTTGACAATGGTCAGCTTGTTAAGGCCGTGTTTGGTTTAAATCCGTGGTCTACATGGAGAGGCCCCGGCGGTTCGCTGACGGCTCTGACCAAAGGCTTACTGATTGCTGACGAATGCTGACGACAACCACTGTGATTTATGAAACTGCAGGTTCAGGTTGTTGTGCTTAGTTTAAGTGCTCTACGTTTACCTGATAAGGACTAAAACGCATTAGAAGCCTTCGAGTTACGTGGAATTTCAATCATCTGTGGAAGTAAAAGTGATTCATAAGCTGTCACTGAGGCATGCTTCAAATTGATGGACATTTTCGTTCTGCTTCAGTGACTGTCCCGTCGCGGCTGCCTTCGTGTAATTAAGGTCTTTGTCGATCAGTGCAAACATTAAATAGACACGGATACTTGTTGACAGAATTTTGACGCTGAAACCCCAAAACATACTCCTTTGGGTAGCTTCAGATGTGAAACTGTTTACTAAACCACGAGAAAAGTTTCTGAAGGTTTTGTCAGTCGTGGCGTCAAGCAGACCAGACGTCACAAGACAGCTAGACGGAGCTGAAGACCGTTGCTTTGTGACAGATATTGACGCTGAAACCCCGAAAAAAACATTCTCCGTCTGGGCAGCTTCTGGTGTGAAAACTGTG
>JACVVK020000511.1:37500-172500 GCA_018292915.2 Batillaria attramentaria
GTCCCGACCCCGCGTCAGTCTGTTTGACAATTGACAGGCTCTGTGTGTTGCGACGCGATTTGCACCAAGTGTGCGTCGTGTTACCGACCAGATGTTTGGCTTGTGTTTGTGAGACAGAGGGTATTTTTCGGCTAAACTTCCAGCATTGATCACAGAGAACAGCTTTTGTTCTTGTGAGTGCGTACGTACACTTGAAATAGTTTTTTTTTTTTTTCCCTGAATGATTGATAGAACTCTGCAATGCAGTAACGTCTGCTGACGGCGCAAACTAGAACTGCAACTGCAGTCCAGCAAGGTGCCTAAGCCGTTAAACATAGAAGGATTTTTTCTTCTTTCCGTTGCTTCGTTGTTTGTTTGTTTGTTTGTTTTTTTTTAATTTAATTTTGCTTTTCGGTTTCTTTTGTCCTAGTCTGGGTTAGGCCCGTAGCCGTGGGTTAAATTAACCTCGACTTTTACATACGGGCCCTGGTCTCTCTGTGAGACACATACTCCGACACACTTAGCAACAGGCATGGGTTAGCTTGTAGGAGTATTCGCTCCATTTGATTGGCTGGCTTGACCTTTCAATCAGGAACTGGCTACTTGTCAATTGACAGCCGACGGGATTCGCACGAAGTGTCCACGTGTTCTGCAGAATTGCTGCAAGTCAAAATATCCTCGTCATTCCACTTGGGGAGCCGGGGTGGCCGAATGGTAGAGCGTTGGACTCTTAATGCTCGGGTCGTGAGTTCGAATCCCGCCGGCTGGGGCTAGATATTTGTGCTGGCCTTTTTTCTCGTTGCCCCGTCTTTGATATCACCCTTATGTGGTGGAAAAGGACGTTAAACTCCCAAACACCCACTCACCCCTCGTCATTCGACTTGTTTTTCGTGAGTTCGAATCCCGCCTGGGGCAAGTTATTTGTGCTGGCCTTTTTCTCGTGCCCCGTCTTTGATATCACCCATACTTGGTGGAAAAGGTCGCAAAACTCCCGAACACCCACCCACCCACGCTACTCGTACTGTTTCATGCCGGTAGTACATTTGGTACATATGGCATAACTACACACGGCCCTTTGTGTGATAGCCCATGCCTTCTGTCCTCCGCGTTATTAGCTCCTGTACTGTTAGTAAGGATTCCGTTCTAGGGGCCGTCTCACTACCGAGTCATGCCCTAAATATTTTGTGATAGGTTATGATAGATCGGTCTGGCTTTTTGGGAAACAGCGGCTGATAAATTGAACGCTATCAGTCTGTCAGTCACGTGAAACATGCGTTGTGCCTTGGAGCGATTGTTATGTGAGTAGAAATTCTTTCTCAGTTTTGTCACGTCTTTATAAGTCAACGCTCCTTGTCTAACTTCTTTGAAAAAAATAATAGATAAGGATTTTGCAAATGGTGTAGGTTGTGTGCCGTTGTCGTTCACGGTTTGCCGAAAAGATATATTTTAAACTGAAATTTGCAGTGTGTCTTCGTTCATACTGATTTTCCAACAGTGTCCCCTCTGTGTCCATTTTGTTTTCTGTGTGTGTGTGTGTGTGTGTGTGTGTGTGTGTGTGTGTGTGTGTGTGTGTGTGTGTGTGTGTGTGTGTGTGTGTGTGCGCGCGCGCGCGCGCGCGTGCGTGCGTTTAAGCAATATCATAGTCGCGGACGTCATGCATCGGAAAAGCTTTGGAAACAATGATCATTGCAGAAGTGTGCATGCGAGTGTGTGTACTGTTTCAGTTGTGTGTGTGTGTGTGTGTGTGTGTGTGTGTGTGTGTGTGTGTGTGTGTGTGTGTGTGTGAGAGAGAGAGAGAGAGAGAGAGAGAGAGAATGTCAGGTCCATCCACCAGAATGTTGTACATTCCCAAGCCATGAACGACAAATATTTCCAGATATTTCCAGCCATGCAATTATCTATTACTGACGACAGCGGTTTGTTCAGATTGCTCATTGCTTACATTACTTCATGTGACTCCGGCCAGCACGGTGCTATTGCAAGAGATAAGCCGATTATAGGTTCACATGGTGCAACACAGTAACCGTTAGAAAACCCGCGTATAGTTGGTGGTGTATGCTAAATAAGCAGGAGCGATCAGCTGAATAGTGAATAGAAGGTCTAGTGCAGCGATGATCCTACGGTAGTGAATTCTTAGACGGCGTACATCAGAGGTCTGTGATTGTGTCTTTCAAATGCAGTGCCATCGTGAGTTATTGTTTGTTGTTGTCGTTCGTCTCCTGGTCACACTGGAAGTTCAGTTCTGAGCATGAAATCTGCTGCTCTTTCCAGCTCCCACAGAGGGCTGTACAGTTTGGTGTTCAGAGGCGTTTCCGATGGCCACGTTGTCATCCTTAGCTGATGGTATAGTGGACAGTCCTGGATGATGTGTTGTCCGGTCTGCTCGCCATGGCCACACGGGTAGAAGGGAGTTGTAGCCAGTTTCAGTTTATGGTACAGGTGGGTTTATTATTTTATTTTTTTAGTCTGTTGATGGATATTTCGAGGGCGAAGCTATGCGAGCAGAAGCCAGAATGTTTTGGTGTGTGTGGGTGTGTGTTTTTGAGAGAGGGAGAGAGAGAGAGAGAGAGCACGCGCACGCACGCACGCACGCATGCACGCGCACACACGCACACACATACGTATTCAGAATCCCACAATATACACAGCACCTGTGACGGGGGGGGGGGGGGGGGGGGGAACACAGCCATCAGTGATGTGGATGAGATGAAAGCGGATGAGAGATCCTGTCAAGGATGCAGGCTAGCTGACTGATCCACGTCCACAAAACACTACATCACCAGCTGATGTGCTGACAAGGACCGTGTCGCCGCTGTAGTGACAATAGCGGCGTCTGCTTACGTTTTGTTTCCCGCTTATAGATGTGAAGTAAGGCCTATGAGCAGGGTTCTTTTGAGCACTGTGCCTCAGGGGGATTATACGAGCGAATTTTTGTCTACATAATAGAGGTTGTTAGTGTCAGTCCTCGTAAGATACCAGTGTAAAGTTTCAGTGTGACAAGTTGGCGCTCAGTGACTTGCCGTACGATTAGATTGATGTGACAGTTTATGCCCTTCCTCGATAAGCTAATGTCCTTGGTGTGTGCTCTTTCAACACACACACACACACACACACACACACACACACACACACACACACACACACACACACACACACACACGCACGCACGCGTGTGTGTACACGCGGTCACTCGCACTCGCTCGCACAGACACGCACGCACACACACACACACACACACACACACACACACACACACACACTGGCACATAGCCTACGCACGCGCACGCGCGCGCGCGCACACACACACACACACACACACACACACACACACACACACACACACACAGGCGCGCGCGCGCGCGCGCGTTTTCCTTCCTGCGGATTTCAGTCGTGATCGGGTCAGTTCCCACGCTTCTGTTCCGCAGTCTCAGCAGCTTTCACCAAGTGAAGTGTTGTCGCGAGAAAAACATGTAATAAAACAGGGCGTTACCATACGACGGCCGAACTTCGCGTTTACTGCACTGATTTGCATCTGAATAAAAACGGTTTCTCTTTTTTTTTTCTGCCAGTGTGCAATCTTCCCCCGTGGAACGCGATACAGAGCAGGCATGTTGTGTTTCATTTTTTTTTTTTTTAAATACGATGAAATTCTTTCCATGTAGATTTTTTCCCTACAACAAAAGGGAGAGAATTTGGAGAATGTAGCGCAGCACTTGTCGTTCCTTTGTCTCGCTGTCTGAAACGTTTAAGATTGTCTGAGCGGCTGGTGAATCCTTGGTACTGTTTTGTAGTATTAAGGTTTTAAATAGGGCCGGTCAGTAATTGATTGGTACGGTACGGTACGGTACGGTACGGTACGGTACGGTATGGTATGGTATGGTATGGTATAGGCTCTTTATCTATATCTTTATTTATCTATAGGCTCTTTATCCCAATATTTGGCTCAAAGCACCACGAGATTAAACCCAACACGCACGCTCATGTGAATCACACATGAACAGCCCGAATGAACGGTGCCACCTTCGAGAAAGAAACATTTTTCGCCCCGAGTGGGACTCGAACCTGACCTCTCACATTGGTGACAAAAGTCTTTTTTTTTTTTTTTTGCTGTCCCAACTCTTTGCCAGCTCCAGTGGTGTTCCTCCCAGGTCATGGGTGGAACCCACGGAGGACTTGGAAGCCGGGACAATTTTGATTATGCATGATGATGGAGATGAGGATGATAGTAAGATGATGCTATGGAGGTCCATGTGGTTTGGGACTGCGGGACAGGGCCGCATTCCACGCTTCCTGTCATAAATATCCCGGCATTAACCAGGCCCGGGAAGTACGGCACCTGCGGTGCCTGCCGTGTAATCATCCACATCATACGACGTGTCATACTAAGGGAAGCACCCCCAAAGTCGCACCCGTGAAGTGGGTGAATCTCGGCTGTGTGGCAACAGCCTCCCCATCGGGCCCATAGCACACCCGCTCTGGGTAGGAGCCGACCTAGGTAGGAAAAATCCCGCTTGTCTCGGCTGGGACTCGAACCCGGGTCTACCGGTCCATGGTCCGAAGTGCTAACCACTACACTACGGGGGCCGGTGGTGACAAAAGTCTTAACCACTAGACCACCGACCGCCCCGCCGACTTGTCACGGTGCGTGATTGTATGTCAGTCGTCAGTTTGCCCTCTCAAGTCCTGTTATTGTGCGTGGCGGTGGGCAGGACAGCCGTGCCGGTCACAGACCCCGATAATTGGGAAGAAAAGTCGATGATGTCCTCAAGGTGACCTCGGGCCAGCTGCTGTATCTGATTGTCTCTCGTTGCCATGGTAGCGCGCATGCACCGCCCCTTTCTGGCAGGTTAAATCGACATTGGGGATTTGTGGCTGAACGGTTTCATATCCGAACCAATGGCCACAGGGTGGCATTTACCGCCCCGAGATTAATTTGCGGCTAGGAAATTGATACGGTTAAACTGTTGTTGTCCTGACTGAAACAAACTTTATGCTTTGCTTCGTATTAGTGGGGATGACTGTTTGTCGTTCGCTGTTAGCTCGTGATGACTGTTTGTCGTTCGCTGTTAGCTCGTGATGACTGTTTGTCGTTCGCTGTTAGCTCGTGATGACTGTCTGTCGTTCGCTGTTAGCTCGTGATGACTGTTTGTCGTTCGCTGTTAGCTCGTGATGACTGTTTGTCGTTCGCTGTTAGCTCGTGATGACTGTTTGTCGTTCGCTGTTAGCTCGTGTTGACTTACACACACTTAGTTTGTATACTATAAACTGTATAGATCACAGTTTGTAGCACGCTATTGGGAAAACTGACACGGTTGAAAATCTTCTTGCCGTACAGCCGACACACAGTCAAAATCCCGGCTGCCCTACAATGCTCCTACTTGGAGCCTTTGTGAATGTAGGTATTTGAATCACTATCAGGGGTCCTGAGTCAGATGAATCAGTCGGACGAACACACGCTCAGAGGACTATAGACAAGACAAGTGTAATTATTTGAAGATATTCTCCAGGTGTTTTATGGCCCGGTAGATTATACGTTTAGCTGTCTTCGGCGGGATTCATGATAGGTTTAACCCTTTCACTGCCGCTGTCGCATTATTTCATGACTGGCACCAAAAGGCCACCTGTTACATGAGTTGAAAATGTTAAATGTGTATTGTCCAGTAGTTAGGGGAAAAAAGCTCTTTGACGCAGTACAGTTTTTGATTCCTGTTTACAGCAGAGTGATGTGAAGAGATGTTATCCGTGAGTGAACCGAAACGCGTCTGGCAGTGAAAGGGTTAAATGATAGAAGCCTTTGACGCTCTAACTCTGTTTGCCAGAGAGAAGGATGTTTCATTTGACCATAGGGCGGTCGGTGGTCTAGTGGTTAAGAGACTTGTCACCAATTCGAGAGGTCAGGGGGTTCGAGTCCCCACTGGGGGCAAAGGATCTTTCCTTCTCGTACGTGGCACTGTTCATGTGAATCACACGCGTTCTCTCACTCACTGGACACATTACAAAACACATTACAATCACGTGGTGCGAAAGGTCAGCTCAGCTATTTAAATTTCGGAATTTAGAAATGCATTTATTTTTCAAATTTGATGAGCTGAACATTTCCAAAGCAGAGGGAGAGGAAGCCGGAGTACCCGGAGAGAACCCCCGACGATCGGCCCGAATGATATGTTTTGCATGTCCTAGGACACTGAATTGGCAAGACAAATTTAATTATTTGACTACATAATCCCGGTATTTTATGGCCCGGGTTAAATGTTGTTATGCAACGTCAAATGATCCATTATCAATAGGGAACTTGCTCATGTGTGCAGTTAACTGACTGGTTTATGGACAGCAATGATCTGGTATTCAATACATTTCAAAGTGTTGCGCATGCCAAGCTGTTTTGTTTGTCGTCTCTTTTTGCCTCCATGGCGCATTTATGTTCCCTGTAAAACAACCTGCTGTGCACACAGTAAACTAGAGAACCTGTAATCTCAGTCGTAAATTATTCAGGGATGATTAGTGTGCTGGTGTCGAAACCGCATTCATTACAAAGCTCTATAGAAGGTTTGGCTCGAACTTGATAATTATTACATCGGTAGGAGGTATGTTTTGCAGAAAGCCTCTTTGTTGAGATCAGACAGACAGATACGTGTCCGTGTTGTGGCATTATGGTGGTGAAGTTTAATGCTAAGCTGATTTTCATCGTAAAACTGTCTTTTGCAAGGTTACGAGCGCATAAAGATGTATTGATGGCAAGTCCAGAATCACGATTTTATCAGTCCATTCTCTTGTGCAGAGTCTATTTACGACGCGGGCAAATCCTTGGTGTACCCCCCCCCCCCCCCAAAAAAAAAAAATGGAATAGAGAATCAACTAGATTACATTGCAGACTGCACCTAAGATGGGCTTTAAATGCTTTCACTCATTAATTTTGTCTCAGTTTTGTCTTTTTTAAACTTTGTATTTCGGGTCATGAGGTTAACACGTTGCTAGAATGTCTGTCTTGTTATCCACTGAAAATATGCTGCTGCGCAAATCAGTCGAGATTAACCACGATTCCCACCAGCGTCAGGCTGGCAATTTCGTGTTTGTCTTTGCGGCTTTGTCTGTAGTCAGTGTTGTCAACTAACAGTGTATTCAACATTTCGGTCTAGCAAAGCATCGACGCGACAAATTGCAAAGCCCAGTGTCCGCATAGAATCACTGTGTCAGTGTATGCTGTATTATGTATGGCATTGATTACCGGCTGAGCACGCTGCCCATCCGGTCGGCATCCCGAGAGAGAGAGAGAGAGAGAGAGAGAGAGATACTCATGGGGAAACAAAGTAGGCACATGCCCGCTCATAAACTTGATACACAGAATTCCTTCATGAAAATCACAGCGTGAACTGAAGCACCTGTGTAGGACATACAGTGTAATTCAATACTATAGCTGGTCTCGGTTCATTGCTTCCGCGATACGCCCACCTGGTCACGCATCACCTGGTAAAGAGTTTGGCAGGTGAACCGGTCACCTCACAGCAGGAGAATCCGGTCCGAGGAATGTCGCTGCCGTTAGAACCGCTGCGACCCAGGGAAAGGAAAAGTGGGTTGCACACACGTTCAGTGGTGACTGTGGTAGCATGACTGTGGTACTGCTAGATACGCCAGTATGCGTGTCAGTGGTATCGCGACCAGTTAAACTTACTGTGCAGTAAATGAGGTGAAAGACCTGCAGTGTGTGTGGGAGTGTAGTGATAGGCAGGAGGGTAATTGTAGACTGAATGTCCGTATACAAACCGTATAGTTTTACGCTGTAGTTGGAATTCTGTTAGGGCTGAAGGCAGACTGAACTTGAGCGGAGACTGCGAATTGTCTTGCAGCCAGAATGGAGAACTGACTCATGCTGATTCGCACGCCAGTAATGTGAAACTGATATAAATAATGAAAAGTTAGGACACGGAGTGAATGTAGATTGTGTACATACGTATACACTGCACTAGGAATTTAATAGGCTGAAGGCTTGGTGAAGCCAAGACTGCGAGTCGTCCCATCAGGTTGCTGCCAAAGAACGGATTCTGATTTGCACGGCAGTGTCGCTGATTCTCTGTGATGTTTCGGCGGAGTTTACGTGCATATTTTGTCATTTCAGTCAATGCTTGTCAAGTGTTTATCATTCACATTCCGTCAGCCAGTGCCACGGATTTGGTGAAGGAGATAACGCTACTGACTAACCTCCTCACACCAATTTTATGACTGTGGCACCTGTAGTGGTATGTAGTGGCCGTTTCAACACAATGTCACAGCAGTCTGATTTGGTTTTTGGTGTCTCAGCTTACGGAATCTACGCGCGTGTTTCAGTGATGTGATTGTCCTTTTACAAGTGTCAGTTCATGTTCACATTCACTGACTCAGACAAACTGACCAGTGCCGTATATTTGTTAAGGAGCTAAATTGAGACATCAATTTCAAGTCACAGTTTATGACTGTCGCACCTGTTCGTGACCAGTAGTGGTATGTCGTGGACGCCCGGGTCAACACATTGTCACAGTAGTCGGCCGGGGAAGCTGGCGTAACGTTTGTGGCGGGAACAGAGTGGCACTGAGTGAGTGGGAACCAGTGGGACATAACTGTGGATTAACCCTATACCCTGTCCAACAACAAAGCTTGACACCACAATGATGGACGGTATCGGCCCCTGGGGGACATTGTGTAAGTACTGAGAACCTCTTCACTTGTGTTATGGCGAAGGGTATGGCTTTGTTTGCTCAACCAAGAACCGATGACTATTACGTATGGCAGTTTTGTTCAACAGAGATTTTACAACTTTGTTTACCTCGGAGGATCAAATCAAATCAAGTTACTTTGTAATCCTTAAGGGGAAATTCAAAGGCGATGGGGGTGGGGAGGGGAGGGGAGGGAAGGGGGCCGGTATGACTTTGTCTGTTCAACAAAGAACTGGTTCCTGCCTCAGAGGAGGGGGCGGGGCTGTGCTCCGTCAGTAAGGCTTTATCTGCTTTGTTAGCGCAGAACCGATAACAGTATTACTTGCTGGTTCTTGGTTCTACAGAGACATTTCATCTTTGTTTACCTCGGCAGGGGCGGGAGAAGGGGACTATATTCCGTATGGCTTATTCTCCTCATTAGGTCCATTACGTCTTCGTTGACCTCTGACGCAAGATTCGTCACTGAGCAAAGCCTCGGAACGCGAAGGATCAGCTCGGTGATAAATGCCCGGCTGGTATTAAACAGATCTGTTTATGTTTGGTCTGAACCCCACCGTCACGTAGAAAAGAGCCCATAGGGCCTGTCAGATGCATGACGCTTAGACCCTTTTTCCAGATCTGCGTGGAACAAGCCCCGGGCTATCTACGGTCTTTGCCCCGGGTTTTATCCTAGGCTTACGTTCGCGAAATCAAGACGTTTTAGAAATGGGCAGCCGAATGTTTGTAGCGTGGAGTAACATTGCCACATACTTTCTGATAGTCGTTACACGCCTCATCGTGGACACAATTGTCGTTGTGGGAGATTTGTTTTCCTGGAGACACAGGCTTGAAGAAATATTTCTCTGTCTTGGATAAACGACTGTCTGTCATGACTTGAGCTTAAATTCGGTCCCATTCGAGATTTTGAAAGTCGCGTCCGTAGAGTGTCGCTCGCGACATGGCACGCGACTACATTGAACAGTAAATCCAAAGTGAGTTACACAATGAGAGTTTCAGTGAAGCCCGCGGCGTAGCGTGTCCATCCCTGTTGTACGCCTCGATAGAAATCTCTACAATACTGGCCATTTTAGCCAGACTTTCGGAGCAGTGACTGGTGGGATTTTAATACGACCTCAGTGTCGAGGAAACGACGCCCTTAGTACCGCTGATGTTACTTGCACAACTTGCTAGCACGTTACGGAGGGGTGTACCTGACTGTTCACGTCAGCCCACCTGTTGTGATAGTCCTTTGCCAGGCGGGACTTCGTAAGGAGGACTTCGCGGAGCAGCGTAACCCTTTGAAATGTAAATTAAGCATGTTAGGAGTACCATTAGCTAATCGCAGCGCGTTAGTCGCTCGCGGGCTCTGCCGTGTGAGCCTAATTTACATGGGTTAGCGTAGTCCTCCTTACGAAGTCTTACTAAACATGCCTCATGAGTTTTGATCAGGGAGTTTCCCTTCCTTCCGCATACGTTTTTATCATCAAGACCACACGCCCAAGCCTGGCCAAAGGCGGCCTGTGGCTTAGCCAGTAGGATACAAGAGTGGTCATTGAGTCCTTTCATCTCTTGAACATTACTCAAAGCATCACTGGCACATCTGGCGCCTTACAACAAAATCCCCAACAATTTTATGATTAGACCTATCCCATACAAATTCATATCTTTAGCTATCATTTTCATGTACGTGCAATCCAGGAGGCTGATAAGAGCAAAAAACCGTGTCAGTGTTTTCTTTTCAGCCTTCAGTAAAATATAATCGCTGAATTGACGGCTCAAGACAGATTGTAATTAATTTTGGATCAGTGCGATCAAAATCGGTTATTGATTAGACGTACCTGTATATTGAATATTAAGAATCATGCGTACCCTGCAATGTGCGGGGTGTCGCTTCGAGCTTAGAGAATGTAATTACGTGAGACGCAAAATTAATGTCAACAAACTGTACACTTTTTTAATAGCCTATTTCCACTGTTGGGAGCCTCAATACTGCTTATGGGAGCACGGAATTATGTTTGCTGTACGTGCACACGGCCGTATTTCGCTATCAGCCCTTGACTTGCAATTTAAAGGGCCGCAAAGTCAGCAGAACGTCACGTAGTGTTGGACATTGAATCAGCCATCAGATTGTGTTGTTGTTGTTGTTTGTTGTCGTTGTTATTGTTGTTCGCTTGTTTGTTTAAAATCGCTACAGCACTTTCGCAGTCTCTATCGACGATTTCAAGTCTGTCTCTTAGTCATTGTGGAGAGTTATCTCTCATACACTTCGTGATGTTAGAGTTGTCTCCCATGTACATAGTTGTGTCGTTGTCCCCAGCGAAGCCTGTATCAGTTTTGGATAGGGGTGTCTTTGAAAAAAGCCAGATGCTTTCACTGCATCAAACGCGCAAAACCGTTTCAACAGAAAACAGCTCTCTACCCAGAAGCGTAGTAATCTTAAACAGAGCGTCTTTAATAGCAGCCAGCTAGTTAGTTTTACTGCGTCTCTCAGCCCGTACTACGGGCGATCGCGGGCCAGCAGTGTGAAGTGGGTGATCATAAAGCTCAGTGAAACAGCCGTAGGGGACAGACGAGGCTTTATGGTAGTGATCAATTTTCTCACGTGGAAGCCGCTTGGCACTTGGACTGTTTGCGATGGTTTTACGCCGCGCTGCCCAACTTTAGAATTAGCTGTCCCTCCCGAAATAAAATCGTGCCGGAGGCGAATTTTGGGGGAGAGGAATTCCAAGAGTTTCGAGTGTTTGTGTTGGTGCTGCCTGTGACAGTGTGTAGGTACAACTCTTTTGTCTTCCTGGAGGGGGTCAGCGCAGTGGAAACGTTGTTGGAGTTTGAGATGGGATCAGCGCAGTGGAAACGTTGCTGGAGTTTAGGGGGGAATCACCGCAATGAAAACGTTGCTGGGTTAACGGGGGAATCACCGCAGTGGAAACGTTGCTGGAGTTTAGGGGGGGGGGGATCACCGCAATGAAAACGTTGCTGGAGTTTACGGGGGAATCACCGCAGTGGAAACGTTGCTGGAGTTTAAGGGGGGGGGGGGGGGGATCACCGCAGTGGAAACGTTGTTGGAGTTTGAGAGGGAATCAACGCAGTGGAAACGTTGCTGGAGTTTAAGGGGAAAATCACCGCAGTGGAAACGTTGCTGGAGTTTAAGGGGGAATCAAGGCAATGCAAACGTTCCTGGAGTTTAGGGGGGACTCAACGCAGTAGAAACGTTGCTGGAGTGTGAGGGGGAATCAGCGCAGTGGAAACGTTGCTGGAGTTTAGGGGGGAGTCACCGCAGTGGAAACCGGCGTTGCTGGAGTTTAAGGCGGAAATCAACGCAATGCAAACGTTGTTGGAGTTTCAGACGGGATCAACACAATGGAAACGTCGTTAAAACAGTCTCACAAGACGACACTGGGGAGACTGTGACGTTTGAGGGGTGCATTGGAGCGCGTATTGGATACCACCGTGAATTACGTGAATTGGTCGATATGATTTATGGAATACACCTAACCCGATATAGTTTTCACTACTGGTTACGCACGTCTCGCTGTGGTGAAGCGAAGTTTGTAATAAAAGAGGCCCTCTCACACGACAGTTTACAACGTCTGATGATTTATCGTGTAGCAGTAACGAGATTATGTTGTTGTTGTTTTTTCCCCCATTTACTGCGGGTCACGCAGTTCGACTGTGTAAAAACCCGAGAAGAACACACTGAGGAGGCTTGAATATGAAAAATATTAATTGCGTGTCAGATACGTGCCACACACGTTTTATTTCAGACAGGAGTAAATGATTGAGCCTAGGAAAAGTATATGGGTTAAAGTCTCAACACGTTTACTGGCAGGCATACATGTATACAACAACGCTGTGGAAAACGTTTCATCGAATGCGCTTAATGCTGCATCAGAATCAGACGCTTGGGTCACAGTATAGCATCTGATACCATTGTGGTGACTCTGGTCGGCGTATATGTTGTTCTTCGCACGTAGAAGCGTACCACGTACTGAGCAAACGACAATATTTGGTTGCGAACCGAAGATTGACCAACCAGACGGCGCTCATTGGTGGCCATTTTTAGCGACTTTGTCGATCGGCGTGTAGTACAGGTATGGAAGCGTCAGGCCAAAGAAAGTCATTTTTCTCTGCTGTTAGAATTTGCAAAGTCACGAAAATGGTCGCTGTGACCAAACGGAACATCTATGCATTTGGAAAACAGCCATAGGGCTTTGTAAGCGGCGGGGTTTTTGCTCCCAGAACTCATCACGAACATTGACACTTTAATCTCCCTGCATACAGACAGTTTTTTCAGGAAACGAATACACGCACCCGGTTACCCGGCTTTCCTCCCCCAGCAAATTTGTAAAAAATATAGGTTAGGTATTGGGTGGCACTGCACCGCGGCGACGCGCTTCCCCCGGGGGAGGCAGCCCGAATTTCCCGAAAGGGATAATAAAGTTAAAAAAAACAAAAAACAAAACCTTTACAACCGACATATCCACAAGGTCAGCAGACGGCCTCTCGCCACCTGGCACTGAATTTCTCTCTCGTGCGCGCTGAGCTTATGCCAGCCATCGATTCTTGTAAGCAATGAGGCCAAGGCCAGGACAGGTGCCAAAAATCGATCCGTGGTGAAATCTCTCCTGCATGGCTTTCGTCACCGTACGGTTACCGCGTTCCTTTGTCCCATGCACACTGATTCATTCACTTAGGAATGTAAGCGGCATGAATCGGAATGAGGGCTGTAAGGATCTGTGTGTTGTGCTGAAGACGAAAACTTTGTCAGTGTGTGTGTGTGTGTGTGTGTGTGTGTGAGGGGAACTGTGGTAGTCGAGCACGTAGAGCGTTGAACTTTCAATGTTCGGGTCGTGGGTTCGATATGATATGTTCGATATATATATATATATATATATATATATATATATATATGTCAGGCATTTTTTTTTTTTTTTTTTTTTAGGAGGACTTCGCTGAGCAGCATAACCAATTTACACGTAAATTAGGATCACACGACAGAGGCCGCGGGAGGCGAACGCGCTGCGATTAGCTAATGGTACCCCTAACGTGCCTAATTTACAGGTAAATGGAATAGGCTGCTCAGCGAAGTCCTCCTTACGAAGTCCTACTGAATATGCCTAGTTATGTCAAACATAATTCTCGGTACATGTAGTAGAAGGGACATATCAAGAGTTGTCTCAGTTCAATTCAGTTCAGCTCAGTTCAGTTACAAAAAAGAAAGGAATGAATTTGAAGCAACACAAAAGAATATAAAGGAGGACACACATAATAACAACACGATACTAACACACATTCCAATTCCAATGAAAACTTTCTTTTATTCCTGAAAACACTCGCCGTCTTTGGTGACACTCAGTGAATGGGCTACAACAACAATGACAACGAATATGATACATGTATATAACAAGACATGTCTCCCGTCCTACCCTGAACAGAAACAGACTTATTCTCTGTGACAAAAGTGATATCTTGCCGGCCGGCCAAGGTATTGTCCTCTGTCGTCTGTCAGACGCTCCCCCTCCCTCCGTCCCCACCCGCCTGACGCCTGCCACCACAAAAGGTGCACCCAACGGAACACCGGCCTAGACATCAAGGGAGGACCTTCAGGGTGTGTGTGGAAGGGGCATTGGGAGGGGGTGGGGTGAGGGGGGGGGGTCTCTTTGGTGTGGTCACTACTGTCTCTTGCTTCGCCATGGGCGGATCTGGTTTGTTGTTAAGCGGGTGGCGTCCTTTTCACCAGGTCGAGATCAGTAGTGGCTTCGAAACCAAGAGCCCAGCGTCAGTTCAGTTCATTGATAAACAGCCAGCTTGGTTGATTGGTTGGTGTCGGGTTCATTCAGGTTCAACGCCCATTTCCACCTCATACTACGGCTGATATCAAAGACGGAGCAACGCCGGAGAGGGACAAACATATATCATAGTTTTGGCTCTTAAGTTGGATTCGAACTTACAACCCCAGCTTTGACAGCTCGTGCGGGCGTTCCGCCATGGCAGCTGGGCTGTTTGGGATATCCGGGGATAAGAGAAATGGAGCGGGAATGTTTGTTTTGACATTTGACTGAATAATGATGTCTTCAAGATTGACTCTAGAAGGTTTACAGGGGCCCACAAATCTCTTGTCGTTGAAACTGAAGGTTTCATGGGTTTTCTGACCTGAAAAGTTCCAACACTGAGTCTTGCAGGGCCTTGGATAAGTAAGGTGTTAGGCCCGTGACACACTGGGGACGTTTTTGTTGGTTTTTGTTTGGAAAACATCTCAGAACACGCTCCGGACAAAAATAGGGCAAAGGCATGTTCAGTGCTGTCGCATGTCACACGAGAAACGAGAGAGAGAGAGAGAGGAAAAAAACACACCGTGTTCACCGTTTCTTCGGACCAAGAACACTCTCGTGTGACGTCGATCAAGCGTCGCTACTGTTGCTGATACTAAAACGATAGGGACTAACGAACGCCCCCCCCCCCCCCACACACACACCTACCCCCTTCTTTTCCCCTCGCTTTGAGTCCGCTCGAACCCTCCCCCCACAGCTCCCCCCCTCTCCCCGGTCTCCTCCGGCACTACTTACTCTTCACCCTTTATCCTCCTCCCTTCTGTTCTCAGCCCCGACTGACGTGCATAAAACAAACCATCCGAAGTTTTAAAAGAAATGCCCGCGGGGTCCGAGTTTGAGATGGGACGGGGGCAGGGGAGGTGAAGTGACTGCCGCTGTGGTTTACGGTTTTACGAAAGAAAGAAGGGACGGTGGCGTCTGGTTTCTGAACGCACTTCGCGCTGAACCCCGCCGCTGTGGTAAGCCGGAGAACCCTACTGTGCATCTGTGAGGAGGTGGCCAGTCCCACCTCAGTGTGTGGCGGAGGGACTTCTGTCTTGGCGATGTCAGGCCCAGTAAAACAATTTCTGCTCGTCGCGCTCTAGTGCAGCTTTGAACACGGACTCAATCCCCCCCCCCTCCCCATTCAGTCAGTCACAGCCACTGAGTCAAGTCTGTCCCCTCCTCCCTTATGCATTCAAGCGTCACGACGGCCTTGCGTTCCCGTGGGCAGCGGAATGTGAAAAGTTTCTTGTTTCTCAGTCACCACTACACGTTGTGACAGGCAAGCAAGTACAAGTACTACTGACGTACGGCCGGTGGTGAGTTTTGACCGGCCTGCCGCATCGAAAGCCTGATTCACTGGCTACCTCGTATTTTCTTTGTGACCCTCACTCAGGAACTGATTGTCAAAACCGGCGGACGTACTACGGGAGGCCTGTGCTGTGTACTGGCTATATATTTCGAGTGGGGGTGTCATTGATCAGTTTGTGCGTTTCTGGTCTACAAGGATCGAATAGTGATCGGGCCACTGACTCGACAGGATTGTCTCGCTGCCGCGCCGGCTGTGTTGTTATTGTATGCCGGTATGCGCTCGGCATTTCACTACAGACCCGTGCTGCTCTGTGTGTGTGATAGAGAGACGGGGGCAGCAAAGCAAGGCCGAAGTTTTCCCAGTGTGGACCGTTCCACGGGGTTTGTTTGGATTCCTCCCAGCGCATGACCCCAGTTAGACCTACACCTTTAGCAGGTGCGTGGCCTGTGTTCAAGTTTGCTGCTGCGACAACTCAGTGAGAGCGGACAGGGAAGGGGGGAAAGGAAAAGACGAGGCAGGACTCGGAGATCGAGACGTGAAGGAATGATAGTGTGACTGTGATACACGATAGTACTGCTGTACGCACGTTCTCCTTTTCTGTGACCACGGTCAGTGATAACTACGAGCTGCTTGTTGACCGTGACGGTGACGATGAGGGACCACGTGCTGACCACCGCCACAGCCATGGGATCAGGTAGGGTATCGTACTAGTACAACACGCAGACCTACATCAGTAGGTGTAGTCATTTCAGTAAATAGTTCATCAGTGCCGCAGATGGACGGAGGAGTTACGGTTTGTTTGGTCGTACGCGCTGAACGCCGGCCGGGTCGTGTGGCATTTCAGTTGCCAGTGTGTGTAGACTTTATAGATGAGGCGAATCACTGAGTCCAGATCAGTACATACATCATGATTACTGACTAACTAGGTCCATATCTCCCGGGTGAACCGAAAGGTTTTGCGGATTTGTTCTGGTCATCATATTATAACAATATAAGTATGCACATTGTATCATAGTTTAGCAGTGTACTATCAGAGTGTATCTCCGGTTATGTGACAGGAAAGCCGTACCCTACACTAGCTTTACGTGCCTCATATAATTATGACCACCCGGCGTACATCACGGTGTCAGCACTGAGGTTCAGCTGAGGGCAGTTTTGTTAATTAATCTTCAAGCCTGAATGAGACTGATGTACTGTTGTCCAGCCGAAGGGTCAGTGGGGATGGGAGAGGGGACGACGTCCTTACCACTACTTGGCTTTGTTCCTGATTCCGGCCGTGACTATGATCACAAGCACCGACAGACCGGCGGTGTGTAGTGGCCAAGTCCGTGTTACCTCCGTGGAGGGGGCTTGCGGGGATGCTAGGCAGAGGGTGTCAGTCACGGCCAGACACGGGTGGACTGTGACGAAAGTTTTACCCTTTGTGAATGCCGGTTACTTGGCTGCAGCTCAGTATTACGTAAAGTAGTCTGATGTGGTGTCTGGTTCGAATTAGTGTTAGACTGACTGGCCCTAGACAGTAGGATAGCGTCTTGGTAACTCAGTTGCAAAGTGCCAACTGGATTGTTTTTCTTTCTTCTTAGCAAAAAGTAAATATATACATGTCAAACGGTTTTGTGGCCGCCGTACTAGGAGAGGTTGTCAGTGTGTGTGTGTGTAGCAAAAACTGCCCCATCGTATACAGTTATTTCTCTATAGAGAAACAACTTAAAAACTGATTTTCAACAACAACAAATCAATACAAACACTAAAACATAAAAGAGTAAATGAGCGTTGCATGTACTGTGTTCATTGTGTGTGTGTGTGTGTGTGTGTGTGTGTGTGTGTGTGTGTGTGGTGTGTGTGTGCCCCAACTTCTCCGAGTCGTTTCAGTGAGTCACTCGCCGGGTACTTCGTGTCACAACCGGTCTCTCCTTTCCAATTTCGCTGCTGCAGGACTGAGCCAATAACCTTTTGGTTCTTGTCCGCTAGCTGTTATAGGTTTTCTCTTCCTGGTCTGTTGTTTCTAGTGCCGGAGCTTTCGACCTGTTTGAGCACCATTGCCACTGACCCTCTGGAAACGCTCGTACACAAAAGACGAAATTAGCGAGACTTAGTAGGATTTCGTACGGAGGACTTCGTTGAGCAGCGTAACCCATTTACATGTAAATTAGGCTCACACGGCAGAGGCCGCGAGCTGCTTACGCGCTGCGATTAGCTAATGGTACCCGTAACGTGCCTAATAATTACATGCAAGTGGGTTACGCTGCTCAGCGAAGTTCTCCGTACGAAGCCCTACTAAGTCTTACTATTATCGATATGTACAGTTCTCAGTGAATGGTCAACACAGGAAAGCAAACCTTGTGTACTCAGCCCCCCCCCCCTCCCCCTCTCTCTCTCTCTCTCTCAGTCTCTCGAGTCTCGACTCTCTCTCTCTCTCTGCCTCGAGTGGCTTAGCAGCTAGCAGTGCTGACGGGTGTAGTCCCCGAGCGCGGACGCACACTCACACACACACACACGTGTACACACACACACACACACACACACACACACACACACACACACACACACACACACACACACACACAACCTCCGAACACTAGAAATTTCACGTCTATTTATTGTTTTTTTGAGGGGGGTTGTGGTTGTTTTGTTGTTGTTTTGTTTTTATTGTCAAGCAAAAGTGATCATAACGTAATGCACTTGTACTTACAAATGATAGAAATGGTGGAAATGATTACAGAAGATGAACAGAAAAAAACTCCGCTTCCAATGAAATGATCGCAAAAAAAAGTGACTGTCCTCTAAGGAATAATTACAGAAAGTAAGCATTACCGTCTTTATTATTCGCTTGCAAATTATTACACAAGCTGAACAGTACCGCCATTTTACTCAGAAATGATTTATAGAAATGCTGCTCTTCCTCTCAGAAATGATTACACAAAGTGAATACGCTTTCACTCAGAAATGATTGCACAAAGTGAATAGATGTATAACGCTTTCACTCAGAAATGATTACACAAAGTGAATACGCTTTCACTCAGAAATGATTACACAAAGTGAATACGCTTTCACTCTGAAATGATTGCACAAAGTGAATAGATGTATAACGCTTTCACTCAGAAATGATTACACAAAGTGAATACGCTTTCACTCAGAAATGATTACACAAAGTGAATACGCTTTCACTCTGAAATGATTGCACAAAGTGAATAGATGTATAACGCTTTCACTCAGAAATGATTACACAAAGTGAATACGCTTTCACTCAGAAATGATTACACAAAGTGAATACGCTTTCACTCTGAAATGATTGCACAAAGTGAATAGATGTATAACGCTTTCACTCAGAAATGATTACACAAAGTGAATACGCTTTCACTCAGAAATGATTACACAAAGTGAATACGCTTTCACTCTGAAATGATTGCACAAAGTGAATAGATGTATAACGCTTTCACTCAGAAATGATTACACAAAGTGAATACGCTTTCAGTCACTCAGAAATGATTACACTGAAACGTGAATACATGTAAAACGCTCTTCACTCTGAAATGATTACACATAGTGAAAATAAACGGGTTTTTTTTTTTTTCGTTCTAACATGGTTACTTAAAGTGGCCTTCCGCTTGACATGATTGCAACTGTGCAAACTGCTGTTAAGATGCAGTCAGCGTATCGGCCATTGTTGCTAGTTTACAGCCCGGGCAGGATATATATTGAGGCCATGGTTGGAGACAGGGCGGACATTTTGGGGAGGGGCGTAACGCTTGACTGCACACCGTCTTTTGTGAGAGACGATCTCTTTGCGGGTGAATGAAGTCAGCAAATGAACCGATTCTGTGGTGTGTGTGTGTGGGGCGAAGGGGGGGGGGGAGGGTAAGGAAATGCGGGATCGATAGTCCAATGAGAGATTTTAGATTGCTTCAGCCCTGATCGATGGGTCCTTGATTCTGACCTTACTCTCGTGTGGGTAGTTTCTCGTGTGACTGGAAGGGGGGGGGGGGGTAGGGAGTGTTTCGCTTAGACGGAACTTAAGTGATTGAGGGGGCAGTTCACGCTGCAAGCAATAGCCACTGTGGAGAGAGATGAGGAAGTGTAAACGCGAAGGTGTTACAGGTACATGTATACTGAGCGCCAGTGCTACTACTGAATGAACTGACACAGGTTAGAGACATGTACTCAATGTCTTTGAACAGCATTTGAACAACGTTGAGCAATAGCAGTTTGACCGTGGAATTGGAAATTAACCATGAAATTCAGTTCTCTCTCTCTCTCTCTAAGTTGCAGAATCGCTGACTAGTTCACATTTCCGCGCTACTAATCAACCGTGACAACATTCCTGCAGTTATAGTTAGCCGAGCTTGTCTAGTCGTGCAGTGAAGCGTGTCACCAACTATCAAATAATTTTCAATCGATGCAATCAGCGCTTTTGCGTGCGGGGTACTGTACATTTTTTTCAGGACTTGTCGTTTTGCATTTTTATTGCTCCCTCCATCCCAACACCTACCCCATGACCCTCTGGGCTCGGCCCGTGGCTAGATGGTTTTGGATCTGCAAAAGATAGGGATGTTTAAATATTTGAGCCTACGAGGGAAGGATGGCGTTGGCGATAATATCGAACGTCTCTACCACCTCAAGGCTGACGAAAATGGTGAGATGGGTGTATAGGACAGAGGAGTGGGGGGAGATGGAAGGGGGATGGAGAGAAAAAAAAATATATATTTCATTCACCACTTACAAGCTAGCGACACGCATGGCATACCTGTGAAATCGCATTCCAAACGTATGACTGATCATTGACCTCCGGGTTCCTGATCATGCGTCTGTTCGCGCGCGTATACAGTTGTGTTATATTTTATTTTTAGACAAACAAAAATATAAAAAAAAGGTACTAAGACTGTGCAACCGATCGGCAGAATAAAAAAACAAAGAATCAAACACACACACACACACACACACACACACACACACACACACACACACACACACACACACACGCGCGCGCGCGCGCGCCAAGAGCAGTAAGTACTTCCACTGTTTCCATGGGGTGTAAACTTATGAAAACGTTGACAGAGGCGATGGTGACGCTGTTTTTCGCATTAATGCGAACATAACGATTAAAGTGTGAACTGAACTCACTGATACTTGCAGTAATTACTTTCTGCGCCTTTTTAAGTTGTTTCTCTATAGAGAAACAACTTTATGAGACGGGGCAGATTTTGCTACGCGCAGCAGCAAGTTTCAGTGATACAAAACAAGACTGTGACGTTTCTCCACACAATACTTACTTTCACGCACACAGTGACGTAACGAAATCTGCGTCATAGACACCTTACGTGCACACTTTGCTGCTGCGTTTTTTTTTGCGGGAATGACGTGTGTGTGTGTGTGTGTGTGTGTGTGGACGGATGTAATGATGGCTATCTGCTAAACCACCTCGCCGGGTGGCTTTTTACTTTGAGATAAAATGGGCAGTCATATTCTCCAGAGCTATTTTTCACGATTTTTATCCTGCCGCATTTTGAGAACAGTTATCGCCGATTTGAAAAAATCGGTCATGTTACGATTTTTTTCGAAAAAAATGTTCAAATGGCTTCATTTTCTGAAATTGGGAAGATCATCCAATTATACTGCATGTTTTCGTAGCACAGCTCTGCAGCTCTGACAGGTTTTATGTAAGAAAAATATTTCCGAGGTAGGGGTGGTTTGCATATAAGGCCAAATATCTATGAAAAGACTCCTTCAAATTACTCATCATTCCGGTATTTTTGTCACTTGTGACAACTGCACATATGACATGAACTATTGCACTATGATAGCTTTAGTATTAAGAATAACAGAGCTTTTAGATAAACACATTTTTTTTCGTTTCTTTGAGAAGCGCCGGTCAAAAAAGTTCCAATTTTGCAATTTCGTAAGTACAATCCAAATCCAAGGCACTTTAAGTCCACGTTTCATCAGCTCTCTAGATCTTCCAGATTTTATGTCAAAATTAATTCAGTCCCGGAAGTCACAAAAGCAACAAGGAAATCACAAGATATGAACAAGTATCATCTGTCAGACGAGCAGCGTGAGGCTGACGGCAAATGTTTGGTTCACAATCACAGACAAAATCTGCAAGTATCGTCACTGCTTCCGACATTTCATCAGCCCTCTAGATCTTCCAGATTTCATGTGAAAAATAATTCAGTCGGAGAAGTCACAAAGCCAATAGGGAAATCACAGGACATAAACAAGCATCCTCAGACGATCTCAGTGCTAGAGGCTGACGCCAAAAGTTTAGTTCACGGAATTGACGTCATCTCTCTCTCTCTGTATGACGACCTGCTTGAGGCTGACGTCAAATGTTTAGTTCACGGAACTGTCGTCTCTCTCTCTCTCTCTCTCTCTCTCTGGGGAGCCGGCCCCATGGGCTCGCCTTCACGCGGCGGGGCTGATTTTGCCAAGCTTGCCCACCCCTTTTGCTCTTTCTTTACTCTTATTTCTGCCTCACTCGGTCCATTCACCTGTCTTTTGCTCTCTTAAAATCTCCTCCGGGGGGAGGTCAGTAAGCAGGTGTCTGCTGACCATTGGTCCAGTGAGACATCTGAGGGTCGTTTCTGAAGGCCGACTTCACTGGATTCCCTCCACCTGGTCTTCAGCCTGGCGGGCTTTGTTCGCAGCGCCCTGCTGGTGCTGCTGAACACCTGTCATGTTGAAGACCTTCACAACGCACCCCTCTCTGGTGCGTTGTTTTCCCAAACCGCCTCACGGCGGGGAGGTTCCGTGTTGGAGCGGTCTGTTCTCCAACTGCCTCCCAGGCATGTTGTCTTCATTGGCAACTAAGGAATTTTCCTTCCTACCTCTCTGTCTATCCCTCACCAGCCCATTCACCTGTATCTTTCTCTTTAAAACCTCCCGAATTTAGCCGCTCTGTCCTTCCTCTCTTCTCTCAGCTGATTTCTAAGTTCGGCCCTTTCATCTATATTTCTTCTTTTTAACCCCTCACTCACGTCTGCACTACCAGTGGTTAGGCATAAGTGATGTTGGGAATATGCTGCGAACTGGTTTATTGCGCCTAGGAGATGATAAGTTGCAATATTTGCTGTATATGCGCTTAGTATTTATCTTTGTTTTAACTAGTTGTAATTGTCATTTGTTTTCTACGCTTTTTTGTAACCGGGAGTTCGATAAATTAGCATGAAGGTGCAGCGTCTCCTGCATGTCCTGGGTTTATATTGCCCCGTAGACCAGTTTGCATCCTATGTCCAACGTTACATTTTTGTTTTTTTCATGTAGTGCAGACACACTCAGCCGCGAATTAGTCTTTGTGGCTTGCGCGGCTTTAAGCCCTAAAAACTCACTCACTCACTCTGGGGAGCCAGGGTGGCCGAATGGTAGCGCGTTAGACTTTCAATGCTTGGGCCGAGAGTTTGAATCCAGGCCGCTGGGGCCAAATATTTGTGCTGGCCTTTTTCTCGTTGCCCCGTCTTTGATATCACCCTTATGTGGTGGAAAAGAGCGTTAAACTCCTAAACACCCACCTACCCACCCTCTCCCTCTGCCTCTCTCTCTCCCTTCTTCCCACACCCGGCCCCACCCCCGGCCCCACCCCCAGTCACGTGGCTAATCGGTCGAGGTCGTAGAGGATCTAGTGTCATCGGTAGAACTTGGAGAGGGGAGAACCGGCAACAATAACAACAAAACAGACACAATAAAATGAAGTTTGGTGAAACAACTTTGTAGGACGGGGCCGTTCCTCCTTGTTTTTATCAGTCTTCTACAGCTGTATCCTACTTGGATCCGCGGTGTTCCTGGTCGTGGATGCCCGGCCAAACATGCTTTTGACCGTCTTTCTGTATTTGGAGCCCATGCTGTAGTAAATAAAGAAATTGGCGGACGAATTGATGCTACTAAATAGTTGCGTAAGGTATCCCATAAAACTTAAAGTGTTATGGTAGCGACCGCCCATGCTCACCTGCGGAACGAACATGATGCCGATTCGCAGTGCGATGTTAGGAACTGTACACACGATAAACAGCACAGATGTACCAATCAGTGTTCGCGTTAGAGACACGTCATGCGGCGTCGTCACAACCGATGACGTCCTCTCGCGCCATGACGTCATTCTCTTGATCTTCGTCACAGTGAGTATAGTGGACACCAAGACAGCGAGGACAAACACAGCTGGGAGGAGAAGGCCGTATACCACACCATCCAACATTGTAACCAGACGCTTGGTCTGAACGTTGAGGTCATTTTCGAGGGTCTGATCCGAGGTTGTGTTCGTCCCCCGGTCGAACACGCAGGTCACCCTCCAGCGGGCTGCGTTCACGAAGTAGCCACCCACGATTAGCAGGGACGCGGTGACAATAATCACGGCCATGGTTCTTGTTCTTAACACGGTGGACGACCTCAGCGGGCTGACGACACAGAAGCACCTCTCGCACGCGATCAACATCGTTATGAAGCCTGAAACCCAGTGAAAACTGCACAAACCGATTAGATAGTTGTTGATTACAAACCGAAGGACAGGTCTAGGAGCAGACGTGTTGGAAACCGTTGGGTAAATCTGGTCCGCGTAAAGTAGGAAATTGGTGGTCATGTTGCAGAGGTCGGCAAAAGACTGACTGAACAGGCAGAGGTTGATTCTCTGTTTGACTCCCTGTCTGTAGAAGGCGATGAGACTGATGATGTTGGTAGGGGCGCCGACGAGGAATAGGCTGAGGCACACGACGTAGGCGATAATATCGAACGTCTCTACCACCTCAAGGCTGACGAGGTTGTCGGGGTTGTCCCAGGGTAGGAAGTTCGGCTTGTTGGGCTGCAGCACCAGACACCCCTGGGGATTAGATGCACCAGTTTTGTTGACGTTCAAAAGCGTGTCCATTCTCGTGTTCCAACCGGATGCGTCGGTTGCGCTTGAAGTGTTATCTGCAAACATCCAGATTCAAGTTCCTAATCCGGCTCTGGGAATGGTGACTAGGGGGATGGCTTGCCTTCAGATTTGTCCAAAGCCAAATTCTGACATCTGGGTCGCAAAGTTCTTCCCGCACGCAGGTTTTGAGAAATCTTCGTCAGGCCTTTCGCCACCACTTGAATATCTCTTGTATACAAAAGTCAGTGAAATAATGATGTTTATGTCAAATACCAGCACCCTCTTCACACTAGACTCTGCATCTTGGGGTGGACGTCGTCTTCAAGTCGATGTCCTCTTTGTCTGCTGCATGTACTGTCAGGAGCGATAGTAACTCGAGTCGAACACTCCCGTCACAAACAATGCAGTGATTTTGATGTTGAATGCAAGCCGTTACTAGAAATGTAAGAATTCATGATCACCCGTATGTCAGGCGTTTTGAACAAAGGAATAATTACATTTTTTCAAAACAAACATCTTCGTCAGACTGATCCAGAAATCACTCTCGTCAGTAACCACATTGTTAAGTTCTTCTCTGGGAATCCTGAATATGGTCGCTGTGAGTAACGTGTCTGCCAAGCCTTTCGAAGACCAGATTCAGAAAAGTAGTGCTTGAAATTCTTCTTGAAATAAAAGAATTATGCAGTTGTGGAGATATCCTCCTTAGCCAGATCTGGGTATCTTTGGTGTCAGTAGCGAAACTTCTACCGTCTACTCGCAACTTCAGCTGTAGTTTCTTGTGTTTAATAAAGACACATCATTACAGTTATGCGAAAATGTGCTGTTGCTCTCGTGCATAATATACCAGAAAGTGTTTTTAAGAGCGGGAGGGGGGAGGGGCATAGCAGATTGTCACGTTGAGCATGCGATAGAAAATGCTGGGCAAAAAAATAACGGGCGTATGCGTTTCAAGAACTCGGTGGAAGCTTCGAAATCCCGCAAAACAATCACTTGTTCAACATGACAAGTTAAACAATTCCCATAGTACACAGGCAGAATTGAGACCGGTCGTTTTTCATTGTTTGGCTGATGCTTTTATTTGTTTTCTCTTGGCGTGCAGATACAAAACGACTTTACTAATTGGGACTGGGTATAAAGTTCACAGTTTTGCTGAAACTGTTCGCTTGCAATCGCTGCTGGCTTGTTTACAGAAACGCGTGCATATTTTAAGCAAGTTTTGTTTTACATCTATATTCTTATCACTTTACCGGAGCACGAAATAAACGTTAAAATACTGCATATTGTGTTTTCCACTCGTCGTTCGTAGGAATTACGTTGCAAAGCGCTGAACAAATAAACCTAATTGGCATTAAGCGCATGGTAAATAGTGCACATGAAAGTCAGTGTTCGCCTACGTGCAGCATCAGTTTGTTTCCACTAAGCTACCACTACCCCCTCCCCCACGCACGCACACACACTCTACCCAACCCCCACGTGATTCCAGAGGACAGCCGCGATTTTTCTTCTTCCATCTCGAAAAAAGTACACCACCACACGCATGTCCAGAAACATTTGTAGGTTTTCGTTGTTGTTGTCGTTGTTGTGTTATTTTTGTCGATGATGGTGATGATGATGACGACGATCATGATGATGATGCTTTCATCTCCACCACAAGAAACTGTGTTAAATAAAAAAACAAAAACTGTCGGACTGTGCAAAATGCACGTATGCAATTCTGTCACAGTTCCAGAGTTTTCAGCGCCCCTGAAAAAGCCAAGGGCAGCTTGATTTGGCAGCTCAGTTTGCGTTTCGACATTGAGCAAGAAAGATCGCAGTGGTTAGTCTTCTCGTGCAGCACACAACACCCGCTAAACACTGTAGCGATGTGTCTTGCTCATTAACCAAAAGCTCAATGAAGTCACTACAATTACAAACTGACGCTCGGGTTTTGTAAGGGTCTCCGAAGCGCTGAAAACTCTGCAACTGTGTCAAGAGTTGCTTGCATTATGCACAGTCGAAGGAGTTGCAGTTAACAACAACAACAACACTGTTTGCGGCTTTTTGTTGAGACTGCAGACTTTTAACCCAAAGGTTCATTCATTGGGATGGTTGGCGTAGTATTTGAAACATTCTGATTCTGTGCAGCCAGCCTTTCGCCGGGAGCGAATGTTAGACATTCCGCTCTAAGATGACACTAAAACCACATAAGCGTCCATCGCCGGCGGTATTTGAAATGTCAAAGCAAGCTGGACAAGTGTATCAGGTTGTCACGGTACTCGACAGACCAGTCAGGCAAATAGAATTGCAGTTTATCGTTACACTGATTGATGTGATGCGTTTACCTAAAGGCTTAAGTACCACCATCCCGTCAGTACTGCCTCAAGCCAAGGCGATCATCGCGACACTCAAGAAGCGTGTCAGATGAAAATTTAATGTAGGTGTACGCTGATGAGGCAATTTCTTCCAAAGCCCTCCAAGATAGAGCTCAGACAGCATAACCACAGGGTGCATGATAATACAAATAAACAAATAGTATATGTTTTTACTTAGAACACTTCGCTTCTAAAGTATATTCTATGATATACAGTGCAACAGGATGTGATGTCATTTTCAAATACAAATGGGTTTGTTAGCGCAAATTTAGCCGTGCCAGCGATTTGCATAGTACTAATCAGTCTGTCCAACTCGAAGGAGATGATTTGGAGTTATTATCATTATTATATGATTTAGACGTAACAAATATCAAAATGCGCGCAGAAGACAGGGCACTCGTACTACGCACACAATCAGGACAACCCTTCCAACATGGCGCAGGCATACTATTAGACGATTACGGGCCACAACTCGTGCTTTTCGCGGAATTCCCCCAGCAGCTACCCCCCCCCCCCCCCCCATCCCACCCGCTGTAGCATTTATCTTCGTCTGTCAGACTTCCTGTCTCCATAGAATATACTTTAATATTTCTGAAATACTCAACAGTCTCTGCAGTTCACAAAGTCTTTATCTCCGTCTGTCCGACTTCCCGTCTTATACTTCTGGAGCCGCCACTGTCTCTATGCTTGCGTCGATCAGTCAAGAAACTGAATACTTTGAAGTATGGTTACGGCCAAGTCCAACTAGTGCTTTGTGTATGCCCACACACGAAGTCCTCAAGTTGTCTCGGCTGCGATACCCAGCTACCTACCCGGGCTCAGTTCGTTTGATGGTTGAGTTTGCGGGGGACATCGGGTGGGCGGATGTGAGGCATATCCGGAATAGTTGACGTCGGTGCTGATACGGGACCCCCTGTGCTATCGGGGTTGCCTAACGCCGAGATACGATTGTTGGCGCTACGATATGTCAGCCGGCCGCTGTATTTGTCCCGCGGCCTCTGTATTTGTCCGGCGTATGTACCCTACAGCCTATAGCAATCGCTGACCTACTGTGAGTACATCACATACGGGGATGAAACAAAATGAACTGGCGTTTCTCCGGTGCTACGCCGCTCTGAATCATTGCACCGTCAATCAGCGGGTTCTCACGTCATAGCACCGCGTTTTTCCAATTTCATAGCACCGCCATAGCACCGGGGGAAAAACAAAAAACAAAAACGCTTTGGATTTTCAGTTGTCGGTTAGAACGATGAAAATGGGCTGTTTATCACCCGGAAACAGACTTGTAGTTGTACTATTTTAGTACATTACTACAATCTAACGATGTGTATAATTATATGCTCATGTTTTAAAATAACGGCTTTTGATGAGAGCAATCGTCACTGAAATTTTTGAAGCGGCATAGCAATGGGAAAAAGTCTATTTTGACTGATTATCTCCCGTAATATCAGCCAGATTGGGCAAGAGAATCGGTCCAGGAAAACTGCATGATGAACGATGCTTGCATGCATGCATGCATTTTGTCCGACCAAGCCGTTACTTTGCAAACGATGGCATTGACATACTTTTGCATCTTTCTAAGACGACAGTGAAGGTACCATCGCTTTTTGTTGTTGTTGTTTTTGTGGGTTTTTTAAAATTTTATTTACGGTTAAGGTCAGCTAGTAGATTTGGTTTATTTCTGTTCTTGAGTAGGCCCATTAGCACTACTAATGCTGAGGTATGAAGAATAAATGGATAAATTAATAGTTTTGTACTAATACAGTTTCTGCGAGTCACAAACTTGTGTACGCTTTTCATAGACGTTTGCTCAGGCGTCATTGGACTCGATTCACAAAATAATCAGACCAGAATTACCCTTACTTTGACTTCAGTCAGTCCTCAGTGTTTTCAAGACTGGGGTGTTGCCCGCGAAACTGACAGCAAGTCAGATAACAGTTATCGCCGATCGCTGACTGTGAAAACAGCGGTTACGCATGGCGCGGCGCGGCACTTAAGAAAGTGACAAGCCAGTCAGTTATCTCATGGTCCAGCGGCGCCCGTGTTGAAGAGGTGGCCCCTGGGAGGGGATGCCACACTGAGGAATGCTCATCAGCTACTGGTCAGCGCCTGCTGGACAGTGGGGAGGTCACAGTCTAGTTGGCATGGAAGTGAGAGCAGAGTAGCGTGTCTAATGGTCACTCGCTGCCGCTTCCTGTGTCCGTCGTCCGTTCTGTCTTGAGTACACGCGATGGCTTTGAGGCTGAGAAGTACTATGTAACAATAGTTATTACTGGCACATTGTGTTTGCCGGCTTTGAGTAAGCAAGACCACTGACGTTGCCACTGGGTCTGAGTAAGTAACCTACTATTGGCATTGGGTCTGAGTAAGAAACGTCTTTGTTCTGAGCGAGAAACATTATACTGGCATTTTCTCTGTGAGAAATAGTATAATGGCTGATATTATGTGATGGTACGTTGGGCAGTCACTTGTCAAGCACACGAGAGAGAGAGAGAGAGAGAGAGAGAGAGAGAGAGAGAGAGAGAGAGAGAGGTATTTGCTGTTGCTGTTGTTGTTGTCGTTCGTCTCTTGGTCACACTGGAAGTTCAGTTCTGAGCGTGAAGTCTGCTGTCCTCTCCAGCTCCCGCTGTGAGTAAGAAACTTTGTATTGGCATTAACTCTGAGACACTTTGTGAAACGTGCCACGAGTTATGTGTGCGGTAGTGACCTAAGTGACAGAGTGATAACACCTCGCGTAAGAAGTTTCTGTTCTCAGTACGCGCGGATTGTAGCGTTCTTGTGCACTCCCGCACTTCAAAGTGTTCAGTTATGGGTGGAAGTGGCGTACACGTATCAAGCGTATTCTGGTTAACCGTGGCCGTGCTGCTGCACTGACTCTGTAGAATGGGACACTATAGCTGAGTTTTCCTGATTGGATTGGTCTTGTGGTGAAGGTTAGTAGAACGGTTAGCGTCCCACGGGACTGTCACCAGCCAAACTGAGATTCAAGTACCAGGCAGTCTTTGGTGCTTTCCTCCATAAGTCAGGAGTTTATTTGGCATGAGCCAGTGAGAGTCCGCAGCAGTCACCCGAGGGAGTTACTGGAGAACGTGAAGAAGGGGCACTGAGAGGGAAAGCGTGTGAGCAGCACTAGGTCTGCAGTAACTGCGAATCGCCGAATGTTCCCCATGGGACACTTTGCCTGCGTGGAATGGTAGCTCAAGATTGGCCACACTGACGAATGTCCACGTGGAACTGGGGGAGCCGGGTTCGTTGGCCGAATGGTAGAGCCGGCGTTGGACTTCTAATGCTCTGGTCGTGAGTTCGTATCCCGGCTGGGGCCAAATATTTGTGCTGGCTTTTTCATCGTTACCCCGTCTTTGATATCACCCGTATGTGGTGGAAAAGGACGTTAAACCCTCAAACACCTACCCACCCTCCACGTGGAACTGGATCCCAGGCCCCAGAACACATCCTTCAATACTGTCCTGTTCATCAGTGATGCTCTTTCAAAGCCGGACGGACGCAGTATACAATTTTTTTGGGCTATGCTGGGATTCGAACCCGCCGCCTTCTGATCTCTAGTCTACTCAGAGCTAAACCGCCCCAAAGGGTTGGGGAGTAACATGTTACTTTCCATGGGTTTGCTTTATTCGGTCAGTTTGTGAGTTTTACTGCTGCAGCAAAAAATGCTCTGTAGTCAATGTTGCGTACGCAGAAAGTGCCCCTAGAGTCATTTACGCCGGTGAGTGACTCCATCGTGTTTTACACAGGCCTCACTGACGCGGGCCAGAACAGTGGATCTACCGAGGACCCAGGTAAGAGCCGGAGACACAGGTAAACATTCCACCAAAGACGGGCCAGGCTGACTCTTGCGGTGTAGACACGACCCTTTACTTTCTGCCAACAACACCTCGCCCCCTTTCTACCTGCACGAACTTCGCTGTCTGTCCGTCTGCCTGCCTGCCTGCCGCCCCGTGTGGACACACGTTCACACAGCCCTGACCGCGCGTTTTTCTTTTCATGCCTGGTGTCTGTCCAGGGCTCATACTGCCACCAGCTGTGATGCGCACTGAAGCTTTTGATGCGTGTGCAGAACCAGAGGTAACCGATATTGCTCAGATGCAGAATCAGATATTTCGTGTTTGGCTAGGGTTTGAAGTTTCCAGTATCCAGGTGTACACTGACTCATGCTTTCTCTTTCTTTCTCTTTGCCGAGACTGAACAGAGACAGTGAGTGTCAGTGTCAGCAACTACTCAGTTTCACCAGTGTATGTCTGTCCACTGTTTGTAAAATATGCGTGAGTGTCGGTGAGTGATTGGCGCATTGAGTTTATGCCAAAGAAATGCGCCCTACAAATGCCATTTATTATTATTGTTATTGTTATTATTATTATTATTATTATTATTATTTAATTTATTTGGTGTGCATGTGGTGCCGTATGCCTCGGCTTTTCAGTGAACAGCAAAAGCGTGATCTGTATCGTTTTTGGCGGTAGGAGTAAGTCATGTAAGCTGGAGGCATATAAGATTCTATGCAATTCTTGTGTCTCTGTTATAATACAACTGATCCTGTGCATGAACCAATGGCGTCAGCTATCGAGACGTGCAGGACAGAAGTCAAGAGGCGAAAAGAAATCAGAAGCCTTGGCCAGCCAGCCATTCATTAGCCGCGGTGGAATTCAGGACAGAATGACGCTCTCTCTCTCTCTCTCTCTGGCCAACTATCACTATCAGCCCTCTCTCTGTCCGTGAGCATTCTCTCGCGGCACGTCTCGGCTGATTGTATTGTGGGGGGGAATACAAAGGAAGGCGATAACGTGACAGAAAGAGGTGTCTATTCAACTGCTTGTATGCCGGTGGTAGCTGCAGTGAGCAAGAGGCAATGAAACAAGAGACGATTCTTTGGAAATGCGTAAGAGGAAGAAGCAGTGTCCGTGCCAGACAGTCATTGATGATTTTCCAGACCCTGTGTCTAATTCGATTGCTGTGGTCTTCCTGGTCGAGTGATGTGTTTAGTAGAACCGGAATTGTGAGGAGAACGTGTTTGGTGAAGCATTTACTACAAAGCTGGTAAACCAAGAATCGGAAAGACAGAAGAACCTTCGGTAGTAAGATTGACACAGAATATTGACCGAGAGTACCACGAGCAGTTTAGATACCCAGTCAGTAGTGTCGGCGATTGAGTGACGGGCTTTGAACCTTTACTGTTGCCGCGTTGAGGCCTTTGACTACTGGCTGCATCATCTAGGGCAAAAGTAAGAGTCAATATGATGGTGTCTTTCTGCCGTGATGTTTCTGCAGGTACGTTGGTTGTGTTCTTTGAGGAGCTTCTACTGACTGATTCGGTTTATCTATCTCTGTGTCTGTCTGTCTGTCTGTCTGTCTCTCTAAATCTTAAGCATGGAAAGAAAGCAGTGTCCATTGACGTCATTTGAGGAAAAAGACCATGACGTCAATCTTGAAACCACCCCTTTCCCAATACAATGACGTCATCGACGTCAGTACTGTGTTTTGCCTATACACGGCAGAGTAAAGGTGCGGAGCTTTGGCCTCGGGGCTTGCCGAGTGGAGTCGTCTGTTTATTACGTAACTCGTTGATGTCAGCCGTTTGGTCTTGATCTGTGTTGCAGAACGTATGTGTCGAATATCCCGACATTTTGTTGCAAATTTAAACTGCGGTGAAAGCTCTCCACACAGCTATTATAGCCCATTAGACTCGGCAGTCGCTTAATTGTTAAGCAACCGCTTTTGTAACGCGTAAGCCGACCATACAGCTTTCCTCATGGGTCCGTTACCGTAACGTGGCGCATCTCGATCACGGTCTGGTGATTTTCCGGCACGGCAGCTGCCACTTTTCACGCTCCACTGGCCACACTACACCCGCTAATTGACCGTTACGTCATGGCAAGTGTTGGGCAGGAGTGTGCTTGTCATGGATAGTGTTATACCCTGAGGACCGGTTGTCTGTGCGAGCAGGCGTTTGACTGTGACCTTGCCGCTTAACATCAATATTTCAGTTGGAATGTATCGGGGACACGGGACAGTCGAGCGGCCCGGGTAGAGCATTGGACTTTCAATGCTGGGGTCGTGAGTTCGATTCACCGACCGGGGCCGAATGTTTGTGCTGGGCTTTTTCAGTCTGGTTGTCCCGTCTTTGAGAGCAGCCATGAGTGATGGAAAAAGCCGTTGAACACTTAAACACCCAGCCACCGCACAAACTCCTGAAATCGCTGTTCACTATTGCCGTAGAGACTCTGTGCAGACTGCCCCCCCCCCCCCCCTCTCTCTCTCTCTCTCTCTCTCTGTAAACAGGAGAGAGACAGATAGATTATGATGATGATGATGAAACTATTGTCCAACAGCAACGGAAACCACCAATGTACAATCATATCATTGCCAACAGTACAAAAAAGTACTGTACTTACTACAAAGTGAAAGGTCGAATATGAGAGAGAGAGAGAGAGAGAGAGAGAGGGAGATCAGAGCATTCAACATTCCTTTTCTATCACCTAGTTTCATCCGTCACTATTTAAATCAAATAAACCAGAAACTGTGTTGCTGGCAGGCATCATTACGAGACGCCAACAAAGTAATAAAGCCGCAATTTATGCATTTCAGCCTTTGGCGATGACACACTTAAACTTCATTCGGTCCTTAGGATGGCGACATTCTGCTCAAAATGTCCAGATAACTTCAAGTATACCACGCCAGCGAGCTTCTCCATTCCTCAGATGCCCCAGAGATGCATCAATAGACGGGAATTTCCCTGGGGATACAGTGGTCATGATGTTTTGTCGTGTTGGCAAGATTGTTTGGATTGCGTGGCGAAGCCGTGTCCTGAAAATGTCACGTCGGAATGCCGTTAACGGCGAGTTTATGTCTAGGAAGACGTAGTGAGGCTCAGTGCAATCTGTAACACGTGATGCAGCTATGGGTAAACACTGCACTTTATGTATAACCATGATGCAAGGACGACCTTCCATTTGCAGTGGCGGCGGAAGATGGAATGTCCGGGGAGGGGGAGGGGATGGGGGGGGGGGGGGCTGGGCCGCGGGATTTCACACTTGTTGAGGCCAAGCTCTAGTTTCTCATTCCTCTTCTTGTACTTTTTTTTTTTTTTTTTTGGGGGGGGGGTCTTCTTCCCCTTTCATGTCCACGTGATTTTAGGGGAGACCAAAAGATACCCCCCTCCTCCCCCCCCCCCCCCCCACGCCGGGTTCGGCCGTCCATGATTTGACCACACGAAAAACCTGTTGAAAGGTTGGTTCAGGTGAAGTTCCAACTCGTGACCTTCTTGTCCTCTGTGTGACTCCCCGCCAACGCACATCTGCCACCTTAGAATATATTTCTTATCCGAAAGCTGTTCTTATTTTTCATTGTTCTCGGTCATTGAGAGCAGCCCTGGCAAAAGCCTGAAGCAGTGGTCTGTCTTTCACAAAACCTTCTCTTTCAGAGCAGCCCTTGCAAAAGCCTCAGGCGTTGCGGAATCCGTACTTTTAGACCAGCCCTCGCAAAAGCCTCAAGCAAGCGTTGGTTTTAAACATCCTCTCTACGTTGTTTGTTTCAGATGGACAGTCGGGGCGGGCGCTCGGGTCGCAACAGAAACGTGTTTAAAGGCTCCGTCCTCGTGTCCATCTTGCTGGAGACCCACCCGCGGCGGTTCCAGAGTCGCGCAGCAGCGGTCAAGTTCGCCAAGCGGCTCTTCCGAGAAGGGGTCATCAAAAGCATCTTCGGCTCCAAGACTTTCGAGGACTCGGCCCAGCTGTACATGTGGCAAGACCATGCCGCCGTGCAGCAGCCACGTCACAAGGCTATGATGACGTCACCCGACGCTGGGGCTACGTCACAGCAAGGAAGGCATAATCAGGTCACGTCGCAGTCGGGTGGCGGAGGAGGAGGGTACGAGAGTTTGATCAAGAGAGGGGGTCAGGAGGACGGGGTATCAGGGTACGAGAGATTGGACCCACGGCTGATTGAGGACGTGAAGAACAAGGTGCTGAACCGGAGTGAAGCCTACAACATCGTCACTTCCTACAACACGTTCTTCCAGGTGATTTTTTTTTAGTCCACAAAATTCAGAATGAATCCAAGTCAAAATTTCGAAACTTAAATTGCTGAGCTGACCAGCTCATTTAGGTTCGTGTTTTAGACATGCATTTGCGTGCAATTTTTGGGGGATGAACATTTCCAAATTAGAAGGGAAGGATGCCGAGGTACCTGGAGAGACCCCCCGTATATTGTGAATATTTTAGGGTCGTAAATGATTTCAGTTATGTATCAGTATTCTTAGTTTACGCTCTTACCAAATGGTATTATATTCCTAAATAAGACGGGACCCGGGATAGCCGAATGGCAGAGCGTGGGACTTTCAATGCTCGGGTCGTGAGTTCGAATCCAGTTGCCAAATATTTACATATAAACAAATATTTGTGCTGGCTTTTTTCTCGTTGCCCCCCCCCCCCTTTTTTTTAAAATCACCCATGCCTGGTAGAAAAGGACGTTAAACTCACAAACACCCCACCCAGCCTCCCCGAAATAAGACCTTCGTAGATTCTAAGTGGGTACTTATTGCTTGCATGTTTTTGGACGAACCAAAAGTCAATTTTTTTAGTTTTCCAGTCAAATTAAAATCGTTGGGATTGATCTGGATTTCAGGAGCTTCAGCGCGATTTTCGGACTGACAACGACCGTGAGTCAGAACGTGGGACCAATCTTCATCAGTATCAGGCTGGGACGGGGACGCATCCACAGCAACCGTATCAACAACAGCAACAACAACGTCACCATCGCCAGCCCCACCACCAGCACCAACACCACCGAGAGGCACCGTCTCAGAACCACACACCGCACGCACATCAACAACAACAGCGACAACAACTTCAACAGCAACAACAGCAGCCGAGGAAGTATCATCATCAGGGTCATCCTGCCAATACTCCACATAGATCTCAGGGGTACCAGCACAACTCGGGCACCTACCAGGATCCTTGGGACCCTAAACGGGAAAGCACGTGCTCTACGGACAGTTCTGTGGATACTCAGACCTACTTTCGCACCCGTGACAGGAACAGCAGCAAAAACGCGCACGTGCAACCCCAACCCCACCCCCACCCCAACATGACGTCACCAGCAACGTCAGCCACGATCACGCCTCCACAAATCCGGGATCACTCTTCCATCCCGGAGGAGAGAACTCCTCCGAACCCCGTCCTCGGCGTGCCGGACAGGGTGGACAAGGACAGAGACAGACAGGAAGTGACGTCATCGGACTACGAAATGACGTCACTGGCACCGTCCTCGTCGTCACACCCACAGATGATCCAGTCCATGGTGCCCACCAGCAACAACACGTCATCCTCCCCAGGGGAGATGGCCGTGAACGGGGTAGGCTCACTCGGGATGGGAATAAACAGTGACGTGGTCGGCGTGCCTCCCAGAACCCCTCACTCAAGATGGCCGCAAGAGCCGGCGGCCTACTCGTACTCTGACAACGAGAAGCAGCTGATCGAGGAGATGCGGCGCATGAAGAAGGAGCATCAGGACACGCTGAGGACGTACGAGGGCCGCATCAACAAACTGATGGCCAAGATGCACGAGCTCCGCAACATCGCCGAGATGTTGGAGAACTCGTCCACGAAGTCATCACCGTACGGGCTGCTGCCGGCCAAAGCCACGCTCCTCAACATCATCGGTAAGTCTGGTGGATTTGTACTTCTCGTATTGATGTTTTACACTGTAAGTGTTCGAACATCAGCATCGGCGAGCCGGGATAGCCGAATGGTAGAACGTTGGACGTTTCAGTGCGCGCGCGCGTGTGTGTGTGTGTGTGTGTGTGTGTGTGTGTGTGTGTGTGTGTGTGTGTGTGTGTGTGAGAGAGAGAGAGAGAGAGAGAGAGAGAGAGGCGTGTACCGCTGAAAAACAAACAAACAACAACAACAACAACAACAAAACCCAACCACTTGAACAACAACGAAAACTGCCAAGTTCTATCACTTCAACCGAGCAGCCACACTCAGCTACTGTTGTCCGCTACCAAGAAAGTATTACCCAAAACACATTACTGGCGTGAGAGAGGCAGAGTGAGAGAGAGAGGGGGGAGGGGAGGGAGGGGGGCTCGGCACATTAGGGACATTAACGCGTCAAGTGGTAAGGTTTCATTACGTAAGATGACACTGCAAGGATCATTTCGCAAGGATCATTTCGCTACATTCTGCCCGTTGATACCTCACAAGAACCCTCTGGCCCTCCGTTATCGCAAAGCTCACGGACAAAAGTTTGACACCAGAATTTATTTCTTCTTTCAACCGTGTAGCAGCGTCTCCTACAGATACATTCCTCACTGGTGGCGGTGGCGGTGGTAGTGTGTTTCGAGTGGCCAACGTCTTTTCAGCGGAGACAAATCACAAGAGCTTTGTTTTCGTAGATATATCCTTATCTTTTTACGACTGAGAAGCCAGAATGTACAGCAAATAGCCAGTATGATGGGCGGTCGGTGGTCTTGTGGTTATAGAGACTTGTCACCAGTGCGAGAGGTTAGGGGTTCGAGTCCCAAAGTCGGGGCAAAGAAATTTTTCTTCTCGTATGTGCCACAGATCATTCGGGCCGATCGTCGGGGGTTCTCTCCGGGCACTCCGGCTTCCTCTCCCTCTGCTCTCAGCCCACAAAATTTGAAAAATAAATGCAATTCTAAATTCCGAAACTTAAATTGCTGAGCTGACTCTTTGCACCACGTGATTGTAATATGTTCATGTCCAGTGTGTGAAAGAATGTGTGTGATTTACGTGAGCGTGCGTGTTGGGTTCAGTTCTCGGCGCTTTGAGCCGATTCATGAAATTGGGTAAAGCGCCTATACAATACTTATTATTATTATTATTATCTGTAAAAAGACGCACTTTTTATGTTTGTATTCCTGTAATACTACGCTCTACTAAAGACAAGCCGAATGGCAGAGCGCTGAGCGGTTAATCGCAGCACTTGACCGACTCCTCGATATTTTCGTCGCGTGAAACCTTGTTTTGGCTGAGTGTCAGCCTGTAAAATGCTGTCGCTGTGCAGATGTCCGAGTGTTGGACTATCAAGCGAGCTCAGAACGGTTCGTGAACATAGAAATGTCGGAATATGGGCTTCCATTTAGTTTTAATTGGCGCTCTGTGATCATTCTCCGTGTAACCCGCATTTACGCCACTGTCGCTCTCAAACAACGCGTTTTTCGCTGTGCGGAAGTGCAGTAACGATCTCTATGTACGGACAATCAAAGGGTTATAGTTTATACACTTGTTGTTTATTTCACTGCGTACCGTACACTTAGGGCAACTATGCTGTAGTCCAAGGTAGACATAAGACATGCCCCATTCACAATGCCGTTTCCCTCCTTCCTCACTTCAGTGTGTTTTTATGGCTGGCTGCGGTGAAATCTGCCACTAGTTGCACACGTGTCCAAACAGTACGGCGTAAAATGGCATCTAGCACTCTGACTCCTCGTAAGGCATGACACTTCCGGCACTGTGTGATGGTGATGTATTTTCCACGTTTGGGACCGGTAATGACGTCAGTGCATCGACGCCTCCGCGAAGGAACCTCACTTCTATACCTAGCCGCGTGCAGTACGAGTTTCATGTAGGCTAGATACACCGGGCTGTAAATTGTATTGTCTGGTTACCCGTGAGTTGAGCCTCGCCTGAGAAAGAAGTTGCCCTTGTTTCATTTCGCTGGAGAGCTGCATGACGTCAAGGTTGTTTAGGTAAGAGTAATGATGCTACTGCCATAACTGGAGGACACAGGTGTACATTCTGTGAGACCAGGCGGGTCGCTTCTGTGAATTGTGCTGCATAAAACTTGAGGATTGTGTACATGGGAGCGGCTTAAAGAGGACATTGTATGGACTGGTTTTCACACACCGAAATCTGCTGCTGTTGCATGAATATTTGTGCTGTGTGTGCGTCTTTTTTATTTTTATTATTATTTTTAGTTGGGATTTAGTCGGAGCCTGTCAGTGGAAAAGTAGCTGGAAACAGTGGTGATATTACGTGTATGTTTAAGGCGTTATGCACATTACCAGAAACATAAACGAGATGTATATCTGTGGCAGTATTATTATTCAAGAAAGTTTGCTGGAGGTATCAGAATAGTGACACATCGTGCAGATTCTTACGCTGTCCTCAGCACGCTTTGAAAGCGCCTGAGACAGTTATTTAAAAAAAAAAAAGAGAGAGAGAGAGAGAGAGAGAGAGAGAGAGAGAGAGCAGGCTGGGGAATTGTCAATCATTTGGCAAATTTCAGTCAAATTTCCTGTCCTTTCAGTCAAAAAAAATCATCTAAGTTTCAGCCGGAAAAAGGAAGAGTGAAAAGGTTGCACACGTATCATGATACATGTAATAGTGGAACGTCAGTCAGTTTTGAAGGCTTGCATATCAGTACCAAGGCAGCATAAATTTAACTTCTGGGTGCCAGTAGAGGCTACTAAACGCCTTTAAAAATTATGCTAAAATTTGTTCTTCTGAAGTGGGGCGTTGCCGCCGTGGTCCCCACAGTAGTGTGCTACTGCTGCACCCTGGCCTAGGTTTAAGTCTTTTTTCAAGAGAGAGAGAGAGAGGTGCTTTTTCTTTAACTCATTTCCTACCAAGTACGTTTGGGGTTGTGGGCCTTTGGCCTCGCTCAAAAACAAAATGGTTCATTTAAATTTGCCTCAGTGGGAGTGTTGCACTTTTATTATACTCATGTTCGCTGCAGTAAGAATGGTTAAGGGACCGTGAATTTTGCCTGATGTTTGCATACAGGGCCAAAACCGAAAACGTGAGACACCCATGCGCGGTACGAAATGTGTTAATTTTTTTTTTTTTAAACCGTTTCCGTCTTCTTGTCTCTTTCACTGCGTTGGCTGTCTTTTTCCGCTCTGGTAAGCAACATTTCGGGCTTTATCATTTGTTTTTACTTGAGGGATTGTTATGTTGAATTCGGAAAATGGAAAAATCCTCTGACAACAACGCAACAGTTGTTCTTTAATTTTAAAAACCATTGTAACCATTTTGTTCTTCTCCCCGTTCCTCTAGCCTCCGGGACCAAGTTTGACGATGCAGAGAAGAAACCCCCGTCCAATACGGGGGACGGGGACGTGCCTCCACCCCTGCCACCCCGCCCTGGGAGGGGAGGACGCATCTACCCCAACAAACCCATCATTCACACAAGGACGCGTATGAAGGCTTTGACTTGGAACCGCATCATTCTTGGGGAAAGTGGTAAGTGGTTTTGTTTGTTTATTCATGTATGAATTTGGCCAAATTCTGACGTTGGTGTGTGTGTGTGTGTGTGTGTGTGTGTGTGTGTGTGTGTGTGTGTGTGTGTGTGTGTGTGTGTGTTTGAAAGCGTGCATTCGCTTCTACCAGCGCCTACGTCCGCGCGTCCTCCCCCTACCTCACTACCCCGTGTCACCGTGGTCCAGTTCGTGTGTGCGCGTGTGTCAAGCTGTAATTGTCGCATAGTTTCGCGGAAAACGTCAAGGCAGCTATGCGGACTGTCGTAGTGTGTTGACTGTCCGAGCAGCGTTGAGCAAACGTCGCCATGTTCGCACGAGCCTAACGACGCTCGGACAAACGGGGCTGTCACGGGGACCCTGATGGCAAACGTTGGCGGCCGCTAGGGCCTTGACCTGCGGGGTATCGGGCGGGTCGTGCTGAAATTCCTGAACCGTAGGGAAGGTTTGTGTCTGTCTGTTCAGTTTCTGCGGATTTTTGAGTTTTGGAAGAATGTCTGCGGAAGGTTTTTGCTTCCCGATAGATTTCGCAATGTAGGAGAAACAGTCGGTTTGCAGGCATAAACTCGGTTTAAAATACTAAAACATACCTTAAAATAGATTAACAAACAAACAAACAAAAATAGCGACAACAGTAACAAGCAAGCAAACACACACACAACAAAGACCCCCCCCCCCTAAAACAACAACAACAACACGCACGCACGCACACACACGCACACACACACAAAACAACAACAACAACAAAAACCAACAAAAAATCAAAACAAAAACAAAACCACACAACCAGCAACAACACAAAAACGTAACTAAACATTTTAGGCGACAGGTTACTAAAGAGGTTGTCCAACTGTGACAGCCAAAAATATTGCTTCTTCTACATAACTGACACATGCCACTTACAAATGACGATTCTATTACAGAGGTGACGTGTATACAGGGTCAGCATACCACGTCATCAAAACGACGCACACACACACACACACACACGCACACACACACACACACACACACACACACACACACACACACACACACGCACACGCGCACACACACACATACACACACACACACACACACACACGCGCGCACACGCACACACACACACACACACACACACACACACACACACACACACACACACACACACACACACACACTCGCACCTGTAATTTTCCATCGTTTTTTTGTCTGTGGAGTCTATTGTTATCTAACCTGTTGGCCAGTCTTTATTGTGCCACAAACCACTTCGTGTAGCATGACTAAATATTATTAATGATTTGCTTATGTATACATTATAGTCTCTAGCTGAACAGCACATGCTGGTGACTTTACTAAGGTAAACTTTGCTCTTATCCACGAAGTGTACCATTACTACACTCGGTAATGAGCTGCCAACAGAATTGTCCCATGCTGAACGGCTGTAGGCCGGGAAACTTTACTCCACGCACTTAAACAGGACTAACTGTCGATAATGACCTGGGCCCGTATGTAAAACTCGAGGTTAATTTAACCCACAGCTATGGGCCTAACCCAGGCTAGGACAAAAGAAACCCCAAAACAAAATTAAATTAAAAAAAAATTTAAAAAAGCGAAGAAAGAGAGACAAAAATCCTTCTATAACAGCATAAGCACTTTGCTGGAATGGACTCGCTTCCTGATTTAAAACAAACAACAACAGAAAATTTAACCCAAGAGCTAGTTTAGTTCGAGGTTAGACTCTAACCCGGGGCTAAAAGTCCTAACCTCGACTATAACATACGGGCCCAGCTCATATACTTTAAAAGTCTCAGTCATGCTGAAACTTCACTCCAATTCCACGCAGTGTAGCGTGACGAAATATCGATAATGAACCGTTAACATTATAGTTTCATGCTGATCGCGAACGGCAATAGGTAGGTAAACTTTACTTTCCCTCAACCAAACCTTGTTAGAGCGGCGGAATGCGGGCAGTCGTTTGTTACCACAGCGAAGATTTATACATGGAGACGGCTCTAATCTTACACAGTAAACCTTCTACATACAGGTGCAAGCGAGAAAGCCAGGTATTGCTGGAGAGAGAGAGAGAGAGAGAGAGAGAGAGAGAGAGAGAGAGACAGACAGACAGACAGACAGACAGACAGACAGACAGACAGACAGACAGAGAATGACAATGATCTCTATTTTCCAAAGGTAAACGTTTGGCAGAAACTTGTCGTTGCTAAACTATAAAAATGCGAACAAAGGAAGGAAAATCGAAAAGCTACAGGAATATAACGAAGAAGAAGGGAGAGAGGTGTGTGTGTGTGTGTGTGTGTGTGTGTGTGTGTGTGTGTGTGTGTGTGTGTGTGTGTGTGTGTGTGTGTGTGTGTGTGTGTGTTGACTCCCTAATCGAATCAAATCCCCCACGAGGGTCTACTTAATGCCGTGCCGCCGGGGAGTCAGTCCGTTGTCTGGGCTGTGTGAACGTCGTTTGAATCTCAGACATACGTCACGTGTTTGTTCGTGCCCGGGCACACGAGGTCAGGATTAAGTTCCTCCTCGAAGAGAAGACTGCATTCGGTTTTTAAGGGTGTTTTTGGTTGTTGTATTTTGTTGTTGTGTTTTAAAAAAAATGTTTTGGGTTTTTTTTTGTTTTGTTGTTTTTGTGTGTGTGTGTGTTTTTTGTCGTTTGTTGTTGTTTTTGTGTGTGGGTTTTTTGTTTGTTTGTTTTGTTGTGTTTTTTTTGTTTGTTTGTTTGTTTGTTTTTGTTGTTGTTGTTTTTTTGTTTTTTTTTTGGGGGGGTTGTTGTGCTTTTTGTTTTGTTGTTGTTGTTGTTTGTGTTTTGTGTGTGTGTGTGTGTGTGTGTGTGTGTGTGTGTGTGTGTGTGTGTGTGTGTTTTTGGGGGGGGGGGGGGTCGTTCTTGTTATTGTTTTGTTTTGTGTGCCTCTTTTGTTTCCTGGATTTAACTTAATCACAGAGGGCCCTTGTAGGACCCCCCCCCCCCATTGCAGATCTCCCCACCCACCCCCTTTGTAGACCCCCAATCCTTATGGACTCCCATGCCCCCTTCTTGTCCACTCCTCAACGACGGAAGAATCGTACCCTGTTAGTCCGTTTTCATTTTCCATGCACAAGACGCTGACGCCTGAGGTTCATATTCGAAGAACTTCATTAAAACAGAGAGAACTTAGTAAAGCGATGGAAAACTCACGACGAAAAAGTTTCCTTGGGAAAAAAATATTCCATCGAGTCGAATAAGCATTCATTCATTCATTCATTCATTCATTCATTCATTCATCTGCCCACCCGTCTGTCTATTTATTGAGAAAGAAGACTACAAAAAAGAGAGCCTGTTAGCCACCGACTCAAGTACAGATAACCCACATGCCAAAAAAAAAGGAGTGAAGGAACTTTGCCAAAGCTGTGGAAACTCAGGGCAGAATGGCGAGAGTTGTCTATGTAAATTGCTTGTTGCATCGAGGCAAATCACTGGCCGTGTCTGGCTGTCAGTTTGTTTGATGTTGCGCATGTCCTCTGAAGTCACCAGGTAGGCACGAAATCAACATCACACAGAGAGAGGAACGTAACAGACACTTGAACAGCGAGTCTTGTGTTTGGCTGTCAACATTCTCCGTGACATCTCTTTTGCACTGAGAAAATTCAGTATTTGGATCCGGCGAAGTCAGAACTTCAAATATCTGCTCAGACGCTGAGAAAACAAAAATTAATTCCAATCCAATGTCCATGTATATATAGCGAAGCTGTGGTCAGTGAAAGCGGTTCTTGCTTGTTGCGCTTCTGTTTAGTCCAGGGCTTAAACTTTTCCACCTTTTGGCGGATGTCCACCAAGTTTCCTCCTCCGAAAGACTTTAAAAAAAAAAAAATTAAAAAAAACACGCCAGAACTCACCGAACTGTAAAGATTTTACTTTAATTCTAAAAATTGTCCTCCATAAATAGGTTTTTCTCCTCTAATGGCAGCAATGGCAGTGATTGTGTCGACACCCCACTCACCGAGAACAAGTTTCCTTTGCTTTTTTTTTTTTTTTTTGGAGTCTGAGTCAAGCTACTCGAACGTGCTGACAATCAAATATACAAGAGATTCTCTTCCTATATCTCGAAACTGTCGAAAGACGCAGTCTATACAAATTATAATTAATATACAGTGGAGGTTGACCGCCCGCATAATTTGGGGGAGGCGGGACAGTCTAAGCGGTAGAGCATTGGACTTTTCAATGCTCGGGTCGTGAGTTCGAATCCTGGCTGAAAGCAACAAAACAACAAAAACAAACCAAAAAAATGTGTTGTTTTTTCCCTTGTCACCCCGGCCTTGGCGTCACCCTTATGTTATGAAAAGGATGTTAAACTCCTAAACACCCACCCACACAATCGCCCACATCATTTGCCCACCAGGGCCCCCATGTAAAACTCGAGGTTAATTTAACCCACGGGTACGGGCCTAACCCAGACTAGGATAAAAGAAACCCCAAAACAAAATTAAATATAAAAAAAGCAAAGAAAGGAAGAAAAAAATCCTGTAACGGCTTAGGCACAATGGTGGAATGGACCCGCTTCCTGATTAAAATATAAAAACAACAGAAACTTTAACCCTAGAGCTAGTTTAGTTCGCAGTTAGACTTTATCCATAACCTCGACTTTTACATGCGGGCCCAGGGGTAGCACGCCCAAAAATGGGGGGGGGGGGGTAATCTTCTAGTCCGAGAAGTCATTAGAAATTCTGACTGGAAAGGTAGTCGAGAAATTCCAGACACCTGTGCGATGTTTGTCAAATCAGACCTCAGAGGGAAGGCAGAACCTGGCAGATTTAATGAGACGGCCGTGAACAAACATGGCTGCCGTCGTAAGGTTAGCTCCCTTAAGCGCCATGACCAGTCACCGTCGCCTTTGCTGTGTGGTGTCAGGTCGCCGTGGCGGTGGCCCCCAGACCTTTGGTGTCATCCAGTTGGTTTGTATGCATGTTGTTTCGTAGTCGACGCCCGCGGGCGGCCTGTCTGCTGAAAGTGGCCCGGAAATGAAAAGATCGGGGTAAAATGTTATTTTCTGGGTACACACGATTTCAGTCTCGTCTTTCTGGCGTGATCCAGTGAAATCTTTACTTTTTTTTTCAAGTTTTTTTTTTTTTTTTTGGTTAAGTGGGGACGATAGAAGTGTCAGTATTTTGAGTTATTTGCATATTCTTTGCTTCAAGACTGCATGCCAGAAGGTAAACAATACTTAGAAATGAAATGGTTTCTCCGGTATCACCTGCTTTATTCACACGACACGATACGGAGTCATTCACTTTGTAAGAACAGCTAGAGGTTTAGTTCGAGGCATCGAGATCTTTGTCTCTGTCTTTGTCCTCGCATGGTCTAAATGAACTTAGAGTTCATTACAAGTACAGGTCTGAGGAGCCTTCCCGAGTGATGAATCGGCTTTGTATGATAGTAACATTAGCCTTGACCTCTTTAATCTTTCGAGCCCTCTCGGGTTTTCCAGTTCATCGTTAATTGAAGGACAGCCTCTTTCAGGAGCCGATTTTACGCTGCCTGTCACTCGCTGATAGTACTCCTTCAGTCCCGGTTAGCCTGGGATCAGTTCTGCGGTAGCTCCTAATGAGATACTACACTGTTCTGATCCAGAAGGATACCTCGGTCCGCTCATTCGCTTGGCTTTACAGCTTCGCGAAGCAGTGTAGTGAATATAGCTGCATCTAATTACTTGAATGGAGTTCTGGCAGATTGTCTGTAGACCATTCTGGAGCAAGCATTTCAACCGGCATTTTTTTTTTCCTTTAAAAATCAGCAAGAGGGTTTCTGGCCCAAAAGCCATTTTGGAAGGGTTTTTTTTAGGTTGTTTTATTTGTTGTTGTTTTTTTTTTTTTTTTTTCCTTTGACCTTCGTCATCTTCCCTTTTTTTTAACAGTGATTGTCTTTATTTTGTGATATTTTTATATCGTGTAGATGTACATATTTTGGCCAGTAAGAAAGCAGGTGTCAGTGGTTGCTGCGGTGCCGCAAAGGGCCTTCACGCGTTTACACAGCAACATAGAAACTGATTGTTCATGTCGTTCATATAGACCGTCAGATGTAGTTTGTCAGTGTTGTGAATACTTCTTATCCAACACGCTTCTGATAGACAGGTAACAAACTGCGCCATACGATGGTGGGTATTATGGAGGGAACTCGTACAGGTCTATTTTTAGCGGTTAGGGTTAGGGTTTGAACGCGCTATCGGGCGGCGTTTGCGGAATCCCGTGACCTCAGGTGTCCGTGACGTCCGTCAAAAAATAGACCTGTACGAGTTCCCTCCATAATAGCCACTACCGCCTCTTACAGTGGAAGGAAGCGACACCGCATGTAGGTCTTAGCAACAGTTACTAGGGGTTACGCGAACTGAATGTCCATTGCTGGGTCATCTGTGCGATCTCTTGTATTATGCATAGGAATCGAAGCTTTAAGTGCAATTTGTTGAGTGGCTAAACCTCAGAATCGAACTAAGCCTAATCCTTGAATCAGTTATACATGTCGGGCACTCGGCAAAGTGTGGCAAAGAGTCGGCTGCCGACTGTTGCCGGTACTGAGCCGACCGTGGCCGCCTGCGGGCCGCTGCCGGTGTAGCATCCGGTCCGGTCCCCCCTCTGAAGTAGTCCCCCGAAACTGCTCTAAGCAAAGTGTTGTAGCGTTTTATTTACTTTTTAATTTCTTATAAGTGTCAGGAACATTTCTTGATCAGCATGTGTGTGTGTGTGTGTGTGTGTGTGTGTGTGTGTGTGTGTGTGTGTGTGTGTGTGTGTTCTCTGAATATAACTGCTGTCTGGTACACATAAAAAGCAACAAATAAACAAACAAAACACCGTCTCCAGGCTCACCCAAACAGCAACAATAAATACAGGATTCTCGAATTTCAACTCAGAAAAATGTCATCTAACATCGTGGATGAATTTAGGTTTATTTCTTTGCAAGGGGGGACCATTATAGAGCAGTTTTTGCCACGAATTGGTCCCCCGGGGGACTACTTCAGAGGGGGGACCGGACCGGATCCTACACCGGGCTGCTCGCTGGATAGCTGTACATCAGAAATTCATTCATAAGCACCTCTAATTCAAATCCCCCTCTCGTTCAGTGATAAAGATTATTGTCTAGGATGTTGTCGGTGACGTCATGCCACGTGCCACATAGCGAGAAGGTATAGATCGACTAGAGTTCTCTGCATACCTGTCTGACGCCGTGTTACGGCCGACGCCTGAATGCATGATGCTTGCTTTGGATACAGTCAGTGGGACAGTGTGCATGATTAGATTAGAAGTCCGGCGCGGTCCTGGTGTGAAATGGCTGGCCATTAGGCGCAGGCGTCGTCCGTGTGGGTGATTTAGTGACCATTATCCCTAACTCACACTGTCTGCCATCTGCTCAGTTCCAATTATTCCTGACGTGTGAGTTTAGCTGTACTGGCTCGATTCCAGGGAAACAGAAGGATGAATGGGTGGGTGAGTGTTTTGATGTGTTTATTATATATATATTTTTTTAAATTTTCCTATTTTTGTCCACCGTGAGGGTGATTAATCGTGATCTTGCTTCTTCATTAATTTGACTGTTTAAGTTTCTTGTTTGTATAATCAGTCGTGTATGTTCATGTCCGTCTTCAAAGGAATTCATGTGTGCATGCATTGCCGAGTTGGGGGGGGGGGTTAACGTCCTTTTCCACCACGCATGGGTGATATCAAAGACGGCGCAACGAAAAAAGGCCAGCACAAATATTTGGCCCCAGGCGGGGAGAGAGAGAGAGGACGCCACCTGTGATTCGTTTCCTCGTTCAGCGAGGTGTAAATAAATCAGTTAATCTCATTAATTCGGTGTCAGATAGGTTTGCGGTTCGTGGTAGACGAAGCAGCCTTGGCGGGGAACGGGCTGCCGGATGTAACGCTGGGCTAGCCCACAGTCACATACCGTACATTCCGCTTCTGTAGCGGCCAAGGTTCCATCCTGTCACACGGAAGTGGGAATGTATTGCTGTCCGTGCTGCCAGCTTCTGATCAATCATGATGACGACGATGTTGATGATGATGATGATGATGGCTTGATATATTGCACCCCGTGTGTTCAGTCATGAGACTGCCTCGCGGCGAAGCAGCTCAGGGCACCTTAAAGTTACAGTCAACACACACTGACACACACACACACACACACACACACACACACACACACACACACACACACACACACACACACACACACACACACACACACACACGGCAACCAGTATTGATGTCAGGACAACAGTCAGTGGTCTAAGAAAATGAGATGTGGAAAGAAAAAAAACAACAACAACAATATGTGCTTGGCCATGGTATATAGCAATAGGGTGACACGCATGTGACTCCGGCCCACCCCAGGATGCCTCCGGCCGGCATATGAGGGTACCGCCCTGTTTCTTGTCAAATGAGTCCACAGTCCCGATGTCGTATGACAACAAAGCTGTACGTGCACGCTACTAAAAGCGTACACGGCAGCGAGCTCGTCCCGTACAACGCATCAGGAAACAGTTCAGGGGAAAATCTGTTTCGATCCAGTGCTTCCGTACGCGGAAATTATGATCTGGGAATGACGGACGGTCAGGTCTGGCAGGCAAGACTAGTAATGGTATGGTTTCCGGGGGCGTGTTGACTGTCATCTTGAAAAAAGGTCTAAGTGTCATGGATTTGATCAGCGCTTAGTCCCTTTTTTTTAAAGATGACTAGAAAGACGGATAGGCGAACTTTAAAAAAAAAAATCGCTAGGGGAAAACTGAGTGAAACATACGGTATATGCAGGCAGCGCTTCTTGAAGAAGGAAGTTAAATGCGCGTTATGCGTATCTGTACAGGGTGTTTTCGTGTGTACTGCTTAAGCCTGTACGTTCGTAACGCCGCTGAGATGGAAAACCCGCTTTCGAAACTCTAATGCTGTTTTGCCAGAGTGAAAGATGTTTCATTTGGCCATCATAACTTTGTGGCTTCTAATAGAAGGGAACTACGACTTTCTTTGAGGCTACGGTCCATTCCTGAACAGACCGGGACTCGACTGACAAAGCTTCTAAAAATAGTTACCACTCAACGCCGTCTAGCTGATCGTCAGTCCGCAACCAAATAACGACGTCTGCTCAGTATGCAGCACAACTTCTACAACAACTCATACGCCGGCCAGAGTCACCACAATAGTCTCAGAAACTGTATAGTGACCTAAGTGACTCATTCTGATGCACAGAGTCGGCGCATTCGAGGAACAGTTTTCCGCACGCTGTGGTATGTCTGTCATTCCCAGTCCGGACTTGCTGTCCCAGGCTACTATGACCACAAGAAACGCTCTGGTGCACGGGCTTTCAAGAGTGCAACTTCTTGCCTCTGGAACAACTTGCCAGCTCACCTCAAGTCAGGTTCTGCGTCAGTCATGACCTTCAAGCGGAACCTCAAGACGCATCTTTCCTCTCAGTTCTCTCTCTCTCTCTCTCTCTCTCTCCTCCCAAAGGCGCCGTTAGCATGCTTGCTGCATGGAAGTTTTCTTGTAGCACTATATGGCCAATCATCATCATCATCATCATCATATTGAGACGTCATTTGCGGACTTTGGCTTGGACAAGAACATTTGTAAACAATGTCCGAAATATCAGTGAAGCTGTGCTATTGTAAGTGAAGAATCAAGCGTTACGTTGTCTGGTTGTGATTGAGTCTTCGTAGTGGTGAATTCTTAGTATGTTTGATTGTTTGTTGCAGGGTCCGAGGGCAATCAGAGCACAGTATGGCATGGGATGGTGGAGCCCAAACTTGACACAGACGAGCTGGAAAGGTAAGTCTGTAGATTACGCTGGCTAATTCCGTCTTTGCTAAGCCTACTTATGTTTTGGAACAGTTTCGCTCGTGAGTGTGCCAGTACGGTTGAAATACTCTATCATGATGATTAGTACAGCTCTTAGTGCGATACAGTGTTGTTTACACTACGAACATTCAAAGTCTACGACTGTTGTCACTGTACTGGAGCGCTCAGTGTGGTCGCCGCGTCGTCGAGTACGCTTCTCTTGGCTCAGTGCTAGCATTAGAGACGCTCTCACTGTCCAGGCGTCTAATTGGTGTGATGATAGATATCACGAAAACAGCTCAGAACGATCTGTGAGCATAAAAATGGTAGAATTAACCCCTTTAACTCAGCCCAGTCTCATAAATATTTTGCCGCTGAAGACGTCATTGTCTTCTAATTGGTGAGTTATTTTGCTGTGTGTGTGTGTGTGTGTGTGTGTGTGTGTGTGTGTGTGTGTGTGTGTGTGTGTGTGTACGTGCGTGCGTGCGTGCGTGCGTGTCTGTCTGTCTGTCCTCAGACTTTACAGCACCCCGCCTGAGCCCGCCACCGATGACGTCACCCTTTTAGACGACATTTACGCCGTCAGGGGTCGCCCGAAGCACCAGGTAACTAACCGTCTTTGACCTATGACTGTTTGCCTCAGTCAGCGAAACATCAGGGAAACGTAATTTCTTCAACAACGAAAGGCCAGGCACATTTAAATGCCTAAATTCCACACTGGCATAGCAACATTTCGTACCGCACACGAGTGTACCACGTGTTTGTACCGCTTGTTCGGATTTGGGCCCTGAATGCGAAAAATAGGCAAGATTAATGATTCCTTGATAGCGCTTATTGCAAACACGAGTATAATCAAAGTGCAACACTCCCGCTAAGCTAATTAATTATGATATTTTGGGACTTACTTGGTAGGGGTGGGGTGGGTGGGTGTTTGGGGGGGTTAACGTCCTTTTCCACCACATACGGGTGATATCAAAGACGGGGCAACGATGAAAAAGCCAGCACAAATATTTGGCTTCAGTCGGGATCGAACTCACAACCCGAGCATTAGAAGTTCAACGCTCTACCATTCGACCACCCGGGCTCCCCTACTTGGTAGGGATTGAGTTAAAATGGAGACAGAGAATTCGCTGTGACTGAAGTAATTTGTTTTTGTTTTTTTTACTTTTAAACTCTTTTTGATTGGTGTGCACCCTGCAATAGCAAAAGGAGTTAGTATGGATACAGTATATTCACCCACCCACCCACCCAACCCCAACCCCAACCCCAACACCTACCCCTTTCAGTATATCACATCACAACAGATTTGTAGATGTGATAACTCGAAGTTATACATCATGGTAACACCCATTTCACAACCTTATCCTCATTTTGTCAGTGAAACACATTACTGAAAAATCATTGTTTTTATCCATCAGCTGCTGGCCATGTTTGACTCTGAACGGTCGCAGCGGGTTCTGACGGAGATGAGGAATCTACGGTGTTCACTGGCTGACATTGTCGGTGCTGTCACCTCGCTAGACTGCAGGCATCTTCATCAAGACAGGTAAATAAGTTTCTGGATTAAGTCCAGCATGTCTACCACCTTCTGGAAAAAAGGGTGTAACTGCTGTGTGAATTTGATACGCACGTAGGTCCTTTTCCAGATGCCGGACCACTCAAAAAGAATGTTTCCTGTTATAGAAATCCACCAAAACTTGGTTAGGCAGAATCGGCTTTTCTTTTTTACATCCCTCCCCCCACCCAGCCCCACCCCAAGGCGACATTAGTGATGTCCTTTATGTCTGTAACTAGTTCTTTCTTTCCTGTTCTTTTTTTTAACTAGGAGGTGGGGTGAGGGGTCAACACACAGAGGCAGAAAAGCACTGGACGAATGAGAATGATGAAAGGGATTTTTTATTTATTCATCCCGGAAGCTGTTAGCATAATCATCAGCTTACAAGGAAGCACTGCGGATTTCGTATTTATTCGTGGTTATTGGAAGGGTGTTAAAGATAATTTCACTGTCTAGAGATTTCAAGATGAAGTGAATGTACTTCCGAATCGTTCTTGCGTCTTGTCAACGTATTTCTTTAGACCACCTTGTGCAGAGAAAAAGGGATTAGGGACGTCATCAGAGTCGTGAGAAAAGAACCATTTGGTCTGGCAATCCTGATCTGAAAACTGATGTGAAAACAAGATGACATTGAAAAACGAACGGTTTTGGTCCAGCAATCCTGACTGTTAGGCCTATTCAGAGTAGTGAGGAAAAAAGCCTATTCAATTCATTGTCATCCAAGTGCAGGTTTTCGTGCAATTTCTTCTCGCGACAATGGCTAGGTGATTCTTCTGACAGCAAAACCTCTCACGTGGAGCCGGTGTTGTTCAGTACATCTGTATTGATCGTATTAGGCTGTAATCCTGTAAATATGGGAACATTTTACGGCACACAGACGATGCAGATTGCGCGAAGCTTACCGCGCCAAGCTAGGCATTTTTGAGTGACAGGAAATCAAACCGCGCGAACTTCGTGACCGCTTTTCGGAGAGGTATTATTAAAGGTATTACTATTGAAGAGGTACATTCCTTCCACATACGTCAGTCACACAGTAGACGACTCCACTCGGCACGCCCCGAGGCCAACGCCCCGCCCCTTTACCCCGCCGTGCATTTGCAAACACAGTACCCCCATGACGCCATTTTATGGAAAAAGGGGGTAATTTCAAGATGAAAGAGATTGACTTAACGGCCTTTTTCCTCAAATGACCTCAGTGGACTTACTTCTTCCCCCCCCCCCCTCCATGTTTCAGTTATATCAAATTACACGTTGTAGTGTTTGGCAAGAAGTTTGCCAGACCATGCCACGTGTTGTGCTCATTATGCCGCGGGACGCGATTAGCTGAATTCTGGGGGTTCCACCATTTTGATTGACAGGCGTGGAGTCTCCATTATAGACAGACACAAGGAGTATTGAGGCGGTTTGATGGACCGCTACAACTCTAGCGTAATGAGAAATTAATTTGCTTCGAGTAAATTCTGCTTCAAAACTAACAAAATACATAGTCTGAGTTAGTTTTCAGTCAAGACGTTTTCCGTGTTAGTGAAGACCAGATGTCCGCAGAAACATCAAACGTGATGCATTGCTAAGGAAACCTCCTACTGAGGCCCACTTTGATGTATTTGTGGTCGATCAACATCTGTTACGCCCGACAGGAGGTGTGGATATGGATGTGGGTAAAGATATGAACATATGGCCTCTGATCAATATTTTCATGTAGGAAGTCCTTTTTTAATAGGAAATTTGAACCGTGGAATATAGAAAAGCATGCATTTTTGCCGTGAAAGAGGTCACGGTTTTGGTTGTACAAGTTCTCGTTGCTTACTTCACTAGTTCATGGAGGAAGTCCGTTTCGAACTGGGAGCATTGACTTGCAGAAAGACTTGTTCTTGTGATGTGAACGTTCACCTTGAAGGCATGCACGATTCCAACAGTAATGGTGTCTTGTTGCCGGCTTGCGAACACGGGTTCGGCAAGACAGTACAAGTTAGTTTGTATGTGCGCTACTTTGACTAACTGGAAACAGTTTTGACGCCAGCCATGGACACATACGGCGGGAGATTTCTGTGTAGCACATGCTGTCCGTCTGAGACTAAGGGGACCAGTACTGTCACTAGTGCTGTGGATGAGCCCAACAGCGTCATGAAGAGCTGGGTGTGTTTTGCGTGTTGCAGTTTCGCGGAGCTGCTCGAACTTCTCAACTCGCCGCGCGATGTGGACAAGATTCTACACCATGTCAAGCGGAAAGGCCCAGGTGAGTTTTCCCATGTAAATAAATAAAGAAATGAAAAGGTAAGGCTGTACATTTGGTCTTTTCGTGGTTCGTATGAAGTAATACCAGGAGCACTCGGTCTTCATAAAGGGGCGGTTGGTGGTCTAGTGGTTAAGAGACTTAGCCACCAATACAAGAAGTCAGATTCGAGTCCCACACGGGGCAAAGAATTGTTCCTTTTCGTACCTTTCCTGCCCCCCCCCCCCCCCAAGCCACCACCGCCAACACCCCCCCCCCCCAAAAAAAAAAAAAAGTAAGTAGTGTCCTCTAAAGCACTTAAGTCATGCCTAAATGCACCAGATTGTAGTGTAATTTTGAAAAAAAAAAAATGTCCGGGGGAGCAGGCCAGCGCTCGTGGCTTTTCCAATTATGCCACACACCTTCTTTTCTTTTGGATCATGGGCAGTTGCAAGCTCTTGATAATGCGTCTTTCAGTTTCACTTTCACCGCGAGAACTCCACTGAACTCTTTCCACAGTACTACATAATTATATATTGGTATCAACGTGTGACATGTACTGCTTGCCTCCCTCCCTCAGGTCAGCTTGACACGCCCGAGTTCCTCATTTTCGAGTTGTCCAAGCTGGACCACTTTCGGGAGAGACTGGAGTTTCTGCGCTTCAAGAACAAACTGCAGATCAACCTCTTCGAAATAGGTCAGTATACAGTCAGTGTGGCTGGAGAGGTTTGATTGAAAGACGTTTATTGCAGTACAGGGTGTAGAAACGTAACAGTTAATGAGCATAAACACAGCTTACGGTAATACTCATGGTGGAACAAATACATTGTGAGAGTGTTGCAATGGCAGACTAAATTATGGTACATGTAAATCAAAACTACAGGGGGGAGAGAGATACAGAGAGACACACAGACTGACAGACAAGCATGGAGAGCTTTGACCTCGCAGGAAAGATGCAGTTGGTAGTTTGGGTTTTTTTTTTTTTTTTTTTTTTACCACGTACATGTAATGCCAAAGGCTCGGAAACAAGAGTTGAAAGTCAGCATGACTGTATAGGTTCGAATCGAACCCGTGACCTGAGAATTGGCAGTCCAGCGATTTACCAATCTGGCTAAGCCCTGGAGGTCCACGAAAGAGTGTTGACTTTGGTACTGCACTTGGAAGTGACTGTTTTGAAACATTTTATTGCTGAAAGCATTTCGCAGTGTTGACTGAAACACAATTTCTATGTTTGCAGATCAGCAGCTTCGTGAGCTGAACACAGCATGTGACGAACTGATCAACAAGTGAGTAAAGTGGATGTTCTCAGTTGTTCTCGCGTGAAATAAGTACCAGCTGGTAATGGCACGGCGTTTCAATGCATTGCTCATTTTCAAGGTGCAGGACTGTTACATTGGTTCAGATCGTGCATTGCTTTGGAAAACGTTGCACTAGACGTCACGTTCATCACTTTGGAAAACGTTGCACTAGACGTCACGTTCATCACTTTGGAAAACGTTGCACTAGACGTCACGTTCATCACTTTGGAAAACGTTGCACTAGACGTCACGTTCATCACTTTGGAAAACGTTGCACTAGACGTCACATTGGCATGTATTGTATTTATTGTTTTAACAATTTTAGTCAGTAAGGTTTAATAATGTGACCGTGTTAGTATGTATGTGTGAGTGACTGTAATTTATAGTAAGTTTCAGCATGCGTGTGTGAGTGATTGCAAAGCAGCTCACTTAAACCACAACAAATCCCTAATGTTTACACATACGGTAATAAAGTTATGTTTATGTTATTCCTTCCTCTCTGTTCCAGCCTGTCTCTGAAGAACGTACTGGAGACCATCCTTGCCCTGGGGAACTACCTGAACGGCGGTACAGAACGTGGGCAAGCTGACGGCTTTAGTCTGGACATCCTCAACAAGCTCAAGGACTTTGTCGACAGGGTGAGTGAGACATGCAGTCAGTTTTCCAGACTTACCAAAGTCGAGTTTTTATGATTAAGTGAATGTTGTGTAACGTCTGTGTCGATTCCCCCTCCTCCCCCCCCCCAAGTTTTGTTGTTTTATATATATATATATATATTTGTTTGTTTGTTTGTTTGTTTTTTGTTTGTTTGTTTTGTTTTTGTTTTTTTGTTTTTTGTTTTGGTGGGGGGGATACCTGTTTTGTTTTTTTTTTGCATTCTTTGAGGTGTGCAGTCCGTTTGAAACGGCATTTTTGGATGTATTTTGCCGGAATTTTAGCATAGCTTGCGCAGGATTTTTTTTTTTTTTTTTTTTTTTGTAAGATAGATTTTGCTCACTTCCCATGATTGTTACAGACACGGAGAGGCAATCTGCTGGAGCTGGTCATGCGCACTTACTGTCTTCAGTATGAGGCTGACCTCGATCTGGGTTGTCCCACTCGCTTCCGGTTACCGGAGCCATCCAACATGCGCCACGCAGCTCAGGTAATTGCAAGCAGAATCTGGGTTTCTAGTCTAGGTTTCAGTCTTTTTCCCCCTCAGCAATTCCCCAGCCTGGTTATGGGAGATTCGACTTCCTTCCTCGGGGAAAGCGTGTCACCACTTGTACAGCGCCACTGATTTTTTTTTTTTTCTTGTCTTTTTTTTTTCATGCATCATATGCACTTCTCTTACATTTTGTGGCCCCTCTTGACTGGAACAGGATCTGTTACCGTGCACACTTGATATTTTGAATATGTATGCCAGCTGGGAGCATCGTGCTTCTGGGCTTGGCGTACGTTATATCTTGCTATATTACTGGTATGCGCTTTCATTGATTCAAGAAATACTGATTGCTCACGTGTCTGTGATGTTGTTGTCTGCCAGGTTTCGTTCGATGAAATCCAGAAGGCACTGAGAGACCTCAGGGAGGAACTGTCTCAAGTGAGAGATCGGGTGAGGGAACTGGACATTTTTTCATTTCATTGTCACAATTACTTCTAACACGTTGCCTGGAAGACTTTCGTTTAACCCTTCAAAATAGCGTGAATTGGACAGCCAGGTCTGTAAACACATTGTGAAGTATGCAACACAGCAGCAAAAGATCCAGTTGTTTTCAAAGGGATCATGATTGTGTCTTATGTTTCCAGTTAGAGGTGCTGTCTAAACGAGAAAATACCAACCTGACGATTGCACTGCGTGTTACGAGCGAGAACTTTCTCACTTCAGGTAAGTGTCAGATTTTTCTTGTTCTGCAGTGTTTTAGGAGCCGTTTGTTTATGTGTGTGTGTGTGTGTGTGTGTGTGTGTGTGCGTGCGTGCGTGCGTGCGTGTGTGTGTTTAATCTATATGTCTATCTGTCTGTCTGTATGTATCTATTTAAGTGTTATTTTCTGTCTGTCTGTCTGTGTGTCTATGTATTTATCTGTGTAGCTGTGTATCGATCTGTCTGTCTATCTATCTTTCTGTGGTCTGTCTGTCAAAAAGTCACGCAGTGAATCAATCAGAAAGTCAGTCAAATAATCCTTCAATTACTTTATGTTGACAGCTGTGGAGGTACTGGCGGAGGAGAAGCGGTACCTGGAGGACACGAAAGGACATTTCTGGAAAACCACGGCCTACTTCTTTCACACTAGACAGGTAAGCACTCACCAGCAGTTTCTTACAGGAATCTCTCACACGCTACACATGAACACATCACAGTCACGTGGCAGGAAGGGTCAGCTCAGCAATTTAAGTTTCGGAATTTAGATTTGTATATATTTTCACATTTTGTGTGCTGAACATTTCCGAAGCAGAGGGGGGAGGAAGCCGGAGTACCCGGAGAGAACCCTCGACGATCTGGACGAATGAACGGTGCCACAAACGAGAAGGACTCGAACCTGATCTCTCGCATTGTGACGAAGTCTTACTCACTGGACCACCGACCACCCTGGTCATGGTGCATCAGTTGATAGAGTCTACTATTGTTAATTGTAGAACGTCCGTCTTTCGCCGTCATCTCCGCAGCATCGTGTGCAGGTTTAATCATGTATGTGTTTTTTTGTTCTTTGCGCAGTGTACGCCGCAGGAGTTTTTCCAAACGTGGGCGACATTTCTGCATGACTGCAAGTACTACTGGAAACTGGCGCACCGGAACTTGGCCAGGGACAAGTTCGAGCGGGACTTCTCTACAAAGTGTCAACTGGTCGGTTTCGTTTTGCTGCTGCTCTTCTCTGAGTATTATTGTACCCGGCACACACACGCACGCACGCACGCCAAAGACGCTGCGCGGTAGTGCTTTCAGTATAGAACACACGCACAAGAAGTCTGAAATAGATAATAACGAATAAACCAAGCATTGAGGCGTCCGCCTGCGGATCCAGGGATCCATAAGCACAAGGTTCGAATCCCGTGCTGGGCAGGAATTTGTTTGGTATCCTCTTGGTATCGCAATTTCACTTAAATTTTTTAGATCAATTTGAGCCACTTCAAGCCACTATTATGCAATCTGCAGCGGTCTCGGGCCTAGCGGGGAAGGCCCACGCCTTGCGTAATAGTGGCTTGAAGTGGCTGCTACTTGTGTGCTGTGGTTTGTTCTGTTTAACCAGTCGTATTGTATCGTGGGCAGGGGATGGTCGGACTAGGGCTCTTAAGAGTTACCGCGTACAATGCATTGCATGGAATTGCTTTTTGTTGCAGTCCTGCTCTTCCTTGCCCGGCTTCACGAACCTGAAGAACAAGATGATCCGCACAGTGGCCACGCTGCAGAACGACCAGGAGATGCGCGCCTCTAAGGCCCAGCAGCTGCAGCACATCAACAACTGGATCGAGTCCGTGGGCAAGTACACGCAGGAGATGGGGCCTGACGTCCCCAAGGACACGTACAGCAACACTGCAGGGGTGGGGGTGGTGGATCCAGCTGCCACAGCCACGACGACCACAACACCAGGGCATCACCGTCAAAGGCACAGCCATCGGGGGAGGGAGCAGGGTGGAGGCCAGGGAGCGGGAGGGGAGAGGTCTTCATCCCCGAAACCCATCGGATCCACGCCGCCTAACGTCCACAAACCTCAGCCCATCACACACGTCAGTCCCACCACCGTGTCTTCAGCCTACTCTGCTACATCCTTCCACAACAATCCTAGCGGCAGCGGGACGCTAACCAACACGCCTCACTCCAACGGGACGACCAGCAGCTACCACCAGCGCTTCCAGAGCGACACGGATACACTGGATGACATGCCGTACGAGTCGCTGAGCAAGGCAGCCATGGGTGTGACGCAAGACGGAGAACCTTCTAGAGATTCTGTGGACAGCGGTGGTGGCAAGAGGAACTCTCAGGACAGCAAGAAGAACCCCAACTTCTCCCTCAAGTCCTGGCTCAAGCGAGACCAGCGACAAAGGACCTCCAACGACGAAATGTCCTCACCCAACGGCCAGTCACCGCAAATCCAGCAGCAGCAGCAGCAACAACAACAACAGTCGGCCAAATCGCCCACCACGCCTTTCAACAAGCTACGCAACAGCGTTGTGCAGAAGTTTGCAGGGGGTGGCAGCTCTAAGAAATCCAACGATCCTTCCAAAGGAGCTACTCCTGTCGTTCCCCCTAAGCCACCGAGGTCTCAAACGTTGGAGAACGCCGAACCCGCGCCTTCACACCAGATTCTCTTTCCCCCTCAACACCAGCAGCAAGGCTCAGACACGGAGCTCAAACGCAGCTCGCAAGATGTGCCAGATTACGAGGTGAGGAACTACCAGAACTTCTACTACCAGTCTCGCCCATCCAAGGACCGGTTTTCGTCCGGGCACGACTCTGTGCCTTCCACTCTCAGCAGCGTAACGAGCCGGGAGTTCTCTCCAAACAAGTACGAGGCCATGACGAGGGGTGAGGGAGGTTCCCGCCTGAGAGACGGTTCTCGAGAACGACCTGCTCGTCATGGGAGCAGCGAAAGAGGTCTGGCGCCTTCCAGCGAAGCTCTGCATGGCGGCACTTCCAGCGGGAACAGCAGTGAGCAGACGTCACCGCAGAAGGAGAGTCGGGCGCGAAACCGAGCTCCCATCGCGCTTGGCAGCAACATGAGCATCTCCGACGCGTATGGGCGCAACGAAGAAGAACAAAGACAACTCCTGCATCAGCAACAGCAGCTGCAGCTCCAACAGCAAGCTTTCCCGCCTCACCTCTCCCCATCCGGGCACCTGCAAGGGGAGGTCACTCCGCCGCACCAGCCTCAGCAGCAGTTGCCTCTCCCTCCTCCTCCTCAGCCCGCCAACGTGGATTCGAAGCGAGTGAAGGCGAATGCGGTGCCGGTGTATAAGGCCAAGCTGATCCCCAACTACGAGAACCAGACCAAGCTGGACCCGCGGATGGAGCACGGCATCAGAGGGCAGGCAGAGCCCGTACAGCCAGGAGTTCACCAGCCGGTGTCTGTAGCGCACTTCGCCCAGTCTTCGAACAGTTCGGAGGTGCGTATAGGTGATAATGCAGCTGGATGTGGTAGCGACACGAGTCAAGCGGGAGGTGGTGGGGGTGGGGTAGGGGAGGGAGGTGTTCCTCACAGGCTGCAAGGAAGGTGGATGTTCGCGCGCGCGTGTGTGTTGTTGTGCAGCCAACAAATATTTTATTGCCTTGAATTTAAAGTCACTGGTACAGGTGATTTTTCCCAAAACAGGTGTGTGTGTGTGTGTGTGTGTGTGTGTGTGTGTGTGTGTGTGTGTGTGTGTGTGTGTGTGTGTTAGAGAGAAAGAGAGAGAGAGATGGCGGTGGGGGATTAGAGCGAGGATCAGAGCGAGCATAACTAAAACAGTGTTTGAAAGGACGAACGTGTCCGTCCTCTACTGTTCTTTTTGCACGTCAGCAGTCGTGTTTTTTGTTTTCTTTTGTAATTATATTTCTAAAAAAAATATGTAGGAGTTCCTTGAAGATGTATTTGATCCCCTTTCATTTCATCCCGTTTCAGGTTTACCGCCAGGAGCTGCAGCGTAAGAGTGAGATGTACGTTCCCGGCAGCTACACCTCCCCTCCACAACCCAGCCCCCACTCCCACACCCCTCCCCAGCTGCCCCAGTCCCAGACCCCCCACCTCCCGCCCAGCGCCAGAGGGTCCGCGAACTCCGTGCCCTCAGCAACAAGAGACGGAACCCTCGGCCCAGTGAACCCCTCCTCTCCTCACTACGACGAGTTCCAGACGCCTGCCCGCCGAAGCGCTTCAGCCCAGAACATTCTGGAGAAGTCCGGATACGGCGTGAGCGAGCAGAGACAGAGCCAGACGAACTCGGAGCCCGGAGGACCTTCTCACAGCTACTTGGCCAGCTTCGGCAACTTCACCTCCAGCCTGAACTCTTCCCCTTTGAGCAAGAGGGACGACGGAGGTCGAGGGAAGGGTCCGGGGTTTAGGGAGCCCGGTAGAGACAAGACGCCTGACTCAGGAGCTGGGGCTGGGGCTGGGGCTGGGGCTGGGCCTTCCAAAGGCGTGTCCGCTCTCATCAACCGTTGGGAGAAACAGGTGACTGAGGAACCGCTGGGGTCTTTGTTAGACGGTCAGGACAAGCCCCCCTCCATGACTCCACCCCCGTCACGCGCAGGAAGAACCCCTCAGCTCACAGCGAGCGTGGGCGCGAGAGAGACGGGGGTACCAAGAGCGCTACCGTGTATCCCTCCCGCAGTCAGTCTCAGCACAACTCCCACACGCCTGGGGGTTCTGGAGGTTTGAGCAACGGAGTGTCTCCTTTCGGGGGTAGTCATCGCGTGCAGAGGCACGACACCTACCCACAGAGCCAGTCGCCGCACCAGAACCCGATGTCCCAGCAAGGAGGGAGTCCGTACAGACAGCAGCATCAGCACCAAGCCCACACTCCCCGCTCACAGGCGTACAACTCACCTCACAGCCATCACCATCAGCAGCCTCAGAGTTACGTCTCGCCACAACAACAACAACAACAGGCTTACAACTCCCCACATCAACCGTCCTACAACTCGCCTCAGCAACAGACTCCCTACGGCAACAACAACCACAACAACCATGGGGCGAACCTTCAGCAACACCACCACGGACACACCAACACGTACCCTCCCAGGTCCTCCCACACACCGGGGCGTCACGCAAACGACAACGGCTCCAACCTGGACATCGCCGACAGCTACAGCGACCAGTTGCGGAAGGTGTCGCAGGGGAGTGGAGGGGGCGGGGTGGGTGATGGGGGTATGTCCACCTCACGGCCGATGAAACCCGTCCCGCTGCCGCGTCATAACGTGCCAGGCGCCATGGCTGTTGTGAAACCCACCGTCATGCACCAGGGGGCGCTCACCTTCATGGAGATCTGAAAACGAGACTAATTTGAATATGAATCGAGTTGAGTTGTCCACATTGGACAGGTGCGACAGTAAAGTGACCTTTCAAAGCTTCAGATTTTTGCCTGCCTCCTGTGTGTTTCTGAACTTACGAAAACTTTGGACGAGAGACTGTTTTCACTGAGAACTTTGGGAAGTGTTGGTTCATTAACAGATACAGTTCTAAGGTCAGTTCTGGCTGGTAAACTTTTTTTCTGTTTTTCTTTCTTTTTTATATTTTTTTCCCGGACTGACGTTTATGAAGGAAATGTGCCTCTTAGAGAGGTCTGCTGTGTTGATGGAGCATATCCAACGAGACGAGCATTGTCTACAAGACGACAAAGACTGAGGAAAGATGCCTGAACTGATGTGATATACTACATCAAATTGGATGTTATCGTCAACGAGGCGACAGAAACTGTGACTGAGGGAACAGTTACAAAACCAGGGATGATACACAACATCAAAAAGGACGAATGATATAATAGTGAGGCGACAAACTGTGTGGAAACATCTAGAAACTAGTTCTGATCCCATACACCGCATGGGAAGGAAATATTCGCCCCCGAAAGTCGACAGAAACAATGTTAATTCTTGCGAAACTGGCCTTGTCGAGCAGGACATTTTTTTGTTTGTGCATGGGAGTGAGTTCTGTATAATTTAGTATGCATCAGTAGGGACCACTGACTATGGCTTTCTGTGTTCACGTTTTTTGGATAAGCTAACAAGCATGGTGACGGATGTATCCAGAGCGATGTCCAACAGGTGTGAAGATACTCAACTCGCGCCGATTATTTTGGGTACACGCTGGTTGATCTTGACATTTCCTCAAGCTTAGTATTTTTAGCTGGAATATTGCAACCAGATTTCTACAGGCCATTTCTCAGGTGCATTTCCGAGCGCATGCCTGCAACTCGAAGCCAGTACAACACAACCATACGCATGGAAGTGGCTGTGTGGATTATTTTATATCTTGAGTGAGAGAAAGACGCTTACAAGTGCTGTGCATTGAGAACGCAAGCGCGAGAGTTGAGAGTGTCAGCAGAGATGCCAAATATTCCACCGTCGGAACCCACTCAACAGCCTTTGCATACTCACACGAGGAGAAGACTTTTTGGTCAAATTCTTGTCCATGACTGAAGGCACAAGACCGTCTACATGTTCCTTACAGTGTGACACTTTAGTCATGTGTGTTGTCCTCTTGTCGGTTGGGAGTAGAAACCAGATGTCCTTTCTGATTTTACGTCTTTTTCTGTGATGAGAAGGATTTCGGACGCATATCTTTTTTTTACGGTTTGAGGAACAACCGTTTTTCTTTTTAATTTTTGTTGTGCAAGATGTAAAGAAAATCATTTCTCATAATCATAGAAGAGCGAAGGAAACTTCAAAGAAATCGTGCAATGTGTTCAGTGCAAGTTACGCTGTGTGTTTGTTTCAGAACGTTTTTAAGTCGTAGTAGTTCATACTTTTTAAAATCATTTGGCTGATGTGTTTGTAGAAGATGATTTTGGCGATTGTCCTGTGTGGGTTGTCTTCGCGATAGCATTTTTTTGGATGGCGATGGTAAGGTGAATTGAAAAAAGAAAAACGGTTGAGGTTGTTTTGAGGAACATGGAACTCTTTGGGTTTTATTTTCTCTGCTCTTTTATGTTTCATTGTCTTTCGGTTTTTTTTGTTTTGTTTTGTTTGTTTTTTTCGCGTGAATCTTTAAACTTTGTTCCATTGACAACTGATAAGAAGACACGCCCTTTTAGCTGCGGGTGCGTTTTGTTTTTTTTAATTGACTTGATCACATACAATTTTAATTTGGTTTTTCACATGGGCTGGTTGGCCTGTTGTATGTGACGATCGTTTTAATATAGATGTTTGATTGTCCTCTCTTTTCCTCTGTTTTCTTTATCACTTCGGTTCATGATGAGTTTCACTTGTATTGTTTTGTCCTCTTTTCTTTTTAGTAGTTGTTGTCGTGATTTGGTATTTTAGTTACCCCCATATGATTTTCAGGACGCCTACCAACGAACAAAATTTGCACGATCACTTCTTTGTGAGGGTGTAAATATCTCACACCAACAACGCCCTCCCCCCTCCTTTCACAGTCCCCCACCCCCAACCCTCACTCCTCTCTTTTCATCGGCTGCCTTCGGTCGTCACGCATTCCGAATTCTCTTGCATATTATTATCATTTTTTTAATTTGTGCGAGTGTTTTTTCACACTATTGAAGAATTCCTTTTAGACACGCGTTTTATGTAGTCCTTTGATTTGAAACCCCCGCCGCGGTAAGCTTGGGTGAATGGTTGTGTTTTGGAGATCAAATGTCGGCGGGTTTAAGTAATATCGTGAATGATCGAGTAGAGAATCAAACTGACTTTGTCTTGTGATGTTGAAGTGATGTTATGTGATGTGCAAGCTACACCCTACTAGATTTATACGTGGCTTGTGGAGCGAGTTGTGATGATCTGAATCGTGGAAGATATTATGCTGTGCCGCTGTGTGGCCAGTGTATGTGCCAGTAAAGCTGTAAGGTTTGAGATGTATTGTTTCTGTATGTTGATTTGCAGTAGTGTAGTGTGTGCCGTGTGTGTGTGTGTGTGTGTGTGTGTGTGTGTGTGTGTGTGTGTGTGTGTGTGTGTGTGCGCGCGCGCGCGCGTCAGTGTGCGACGGTGTGTGTGTGTATGTGTGCGTGCGTGTCTGTGTGTGTGTGTGTTGTGTGTGTGTGTGTGTATGTGTGCGTGCGTGTCTCTGTGTGTGTGTGTGTGTGAGAGAGAGAGAGAGAGAGAGACAATCATTTATTATTCAGGTTGTTCAGACCCATAACAACGAATCCATCTTCCACATCCGCATCTACACCATCTTCATCTACACGTACGCACCACATTATTCACATCCACATCTACATCTGCACCCACAACATCCTCATCACACTTCAAATACCCTACGCCAAAACCACAACAACCAAACACAACACCCACATACGCCACACTAAACAGATCACATAGACCGCTCTTACCTCCACAACACTGCAGAGAAACTTTACTTCAAAACCAGCCACACACCCAGACTACCACGCACACCACTTCTACAGACACTGACCTAACAAACCAGCACACACTCACACTGATAAACACTAACCAACACACACAGTACACTGATACACACTACAAATCATACGTTTTAACCCATCACTTCACATCATCTTTCATACCCATTCTCATCTTCATCTTCATACGAGAAATACACAAAAATAAAAATACAATTCATCATACCACTATAAGTGTTCCCTCTTCTCACTTGTTGGTTGGTTTGTTGGTTTAAATACTTTTATTATTCCTTTTTATTATCCTTTAATATATCTCTGGATGGGGTTACTGGGTAAAGTCGATGTCTTCTTTCCATAAACAAACGTGAATCAGAAATGCAGCGAAACGCACTGAAAATTAAGAGAGAACTGGAATACAATCATCGTATGTGAGGAACGAAAGCCCATTTCTAGCAGTGTTTTGGTCAAAATCCGCAAGACAAAGCCGTAAGTCGACATACAACACTTGTATTTGCGGCAAATGTGAAAAAAATAACAATACAGTTGACGTAACTCAAATTACGGCATTTGTATTCCCGCAAGATACTCAGTAACTTGACTTACAGTGAAAGTATCAGTTTGGTAATAGCTCTCCTATTTTTAGAAGGAAGTGTTTAAGACTTTGCGAGGTTATGCCCCTTGCCCTGGCGATATGGCATACCAAAAATCTCAAAAATGCAAAATTTGTAGTTACGGCACTTGTATTTCCGGGCGACGATTTATGATCGCCATTTGAAGGACTGAATGAAATATTCATTTATTATAATTACTATTATTATTATTATTGAATCCCGAATGAAAAATTTTTGGCAGTTAGGACAATTTTTTTTTTCTCACTGACGAAAGAAAAAAAAATATTGTCAGAAGTGGGATTCGAACCCACGCCTGGAGAACCAGACTGCGACCTGAACGCAGCGCCTTGGACCGCTCGGCCATCCTGACATCTGGAAGAAAAGGCAGCAAATTAACATGATAATCTCAAAATCAAGTTCTTGCCAGTTACTCTTTCATTTTATATAGGTGAGTTGTCAGTGTTGTCAGTTTCATCATTCCGCTGCCTGAATATGCTGTTAACGTGGTTATTGTCAGTTTCCGGTCGCAGGAGAGTGACGAGACAGAAAGTGTTTTTTAGGGCAGGGGAAACAACTCATTAAAAAATCACCGAAAATTCGTGGTACTCGAGTTTTTCCCCTTGTCTCGCATTTCTCATCTCTCTTCCAACCTACCAAAAACATGCGAAGGGGTTGTTTTGATCTCAGTTACAGAATATGTTTAGTACATCACAAATTGTTGTAGAGCCTTTCAGACTAACGTTATGAGAAAGTGTGTATGTAAGGTTGTGATTGTGGATTAATACCGACCGTAGTTTATAAATTGTTTGTACGAAATCAGTGTTTAGTATATGTTTTTAAGATGACATTTTCCTGAATTGAAGTATTAAGAATCTATATATTTTTCCATGTTAAAGACGAACCAAAAGAAAAATTTCTGATGTTTATCAGACAGTAAATTTATATTCAATTGATTTGAAATGAACGGAATAACAGAACTAACGTAATAGGTCATAATTCTAGGTCGTAATACTATGTACGTCAGTGTCTCAGTCAGCTCAGCGTCTTTTGTTTTTATCTCTATGTGCAAGACTGCCTCTAGATACCTTAAATAATTACTGACTGGCGCCGTTCTTGATTACTTATAGCTTGAGACGCAAATAAAACCGGCCGTCGCTGTGGGCCATGGCCACCCCGCGGTCACCCTTGACTGAGTTGTAGCCGTGTGCGTGACCGTTACGCTTTCTTAATTTCAGATCCTGTGGCACCGTCAGTATTATAACCATCGGTCATTGTCCGGGGATCAGCTAGACCACGGTGTAACGGACCACATGCACTCCTCGGCTTGTTTAACCCCGGGCCACTTCTAGCGTTAAGCTGCATTGACCCGGGGCACTTCCAGCCACAAGCTGCATAATGTGACCCGGGACCCTAGCTTCCAGCTCAAGCTACACAGACCCGGGGCACGTCCAGCCTCAAGGCTGCATAGAACCGGTGCACTTTTAGCCACAAGCTGCATAGACCCGGAGCACGTTATCCAAATCACTTCCAGCCACAAGCTGCTCTGACCAGGGGCACTTTTAGCCACGAGCTGCATTGACCCGGGACACTTTCAACCACAAGCTGCTTTGACCCGGGGCACTTCAGCCATAAGCTGCATTGACCCGGGGCACTTTCAGCCACAGGCTGCATTGACCCGGGGCACTTTGAACCACAAGCTGCATTAACCCGGGGCACTTTGAGCCACAAGCTGCATTAACCCGGGGCACTTTCAGCCACAAGCTGCATTAACCCGGGGCACTTTCAGCCACGAGCTGCATTGACCCGGGGCACTTTCAGCCATAAGATACATAGAATCAGGGGCACTTCCAGTCTCAAGCTGTATACACCCGGCACACTTCACGCTGGGTAGTACATTCCGCGCGCTGCACCGGTTCTAATTGTGAATACCCAAAAACACGCTGCCCGGCAGTTTTCATCTTGACCGATTAACTGTTAAGCTGTGATAGAGCAAGCAGTGGCCGATCGGAACAGTGGCCGATAGGAACAAACAGGCTTCATTTTGAGTTTTGACACTTTCACTCCGTGACTGACGGGACTTGTTCAGTGCGTTTGTCAGGTGAGTTTGAATTTTCTCTGACAAGCGGTATGTCAGTCCGTCAGGTGATATGTGTGTGTGTGTGTGTGTGTGTGTGTGTGTGTGTGTGTGTGTGTGTGGTGTGTGTGTGTGTGTGTGTGTGTGTGTGTGAGAGCATTTTTGTCCTCTTGTCCCCCCCCCCCCCCCCCCCCCCCCTCTTTTTTAAAAACTACTTTATTGTCCTTTTCGGGAAGTTCGGGCTGCTTCCCCGGCCGGCCGGGACTGCCGAGCCGGACTGAAACGCGTCGCCGCGGTGCAGCGCCATCCAATAAGTATCCTGGTTTTCAAGTTTCTCTGTTGGAATTTGACTTCATTAGTGTTAATGAGAGCCGGCCGCAGCGCGTCTCAGTCACCGCATTATGAAAGACGGATAATCAGTTATACCGGCCATTGTAGCACTGAAACAGCGGCCACACTCATGAGTAAGTTCTGACACTGAAATGAATAAATGAATACATTAACATCAGTCCGATTACATGCCCCCCCCCCCCCCCCCCCCCCCCCCCACACACACACACTGTGACACACCGTGGCCGTCGCAACTTGAGCCGGCTAAGCCGGACTGAAGGAACTCAGTCGCTCAGTGTTCTGACGGCGTCGGACACTGACGACTCAGCCGTATCACTCGTCATGTCAGTTTTCACTCGAAAACTGCCTCAGTAAGTGGGGAGCCGGGGTGGCCGAATGGTAGAGCGTTGGACTCTCAATGCTCGGGTCGTGAGTTCGAATCCCGCCGGCTGGGGCCAAATATTTGTGCTGGCCTTTTTTCTCGTTGCCCCGTCTTTGATATCACCCTTATGTGGTGGAAAAGGACGTTAAACTCCCAAACACCCACCCACCCACCCGCCTCAGTAAGTTCCAGGCAAATCAGGGAGACACTGAACTGAATCGCTCAGTGTCAGTCATATGATTATAGGGGCCGAGTCAGTTATATTACCGAAACTGACCTCAGTCAACTTGAAGAGAGTTTGCATAAGTCGGGCACATCTTAATTTCTTTTCTCAGTATGCACTGTTCGCCGGGCCGGCTAATTAGTCGACACGGCGGCATTCGTGAGACAGCTTAGCTTAGCTTAATCCTCTTTATTCCCTGGGGAACATAGGGCTGCAACCACACTCCGCCAGCGCACTCGGTTCTGGGACGCCCTCTTTAGTTCGGCCCACGTCGTTCCGGCGGCCTTGGCTTCAGCGTCCGTACTCCTCCGCCAGGTCTGCTTCGGTCGGCCCACTTTGCGCTTTCCCTGGGGGTTCCAATCAAGGGACTGCCTGGTGACATTTGATGTTGACTTTCGCAGAGTGTGTCCGATCCATCCCATTTCCTTTTCTTGATCTCCTGCTCGATGGGGACCTGTCTTGTTCCCTCCCAGAGGTCTTGGTTGGTGATCACCAGTGGGTATCTGATGTTGTGAATGTTGCGGAGGCATCTGTTGATGAAGGTTTGCAGCTTGTGGGAGCTTGTCTTGGTGGTGCGCATGTCTCCGAGCCATAGAGTAGGACCGACTTCACATTTGAGTTGAAGATCCGGATCTTGTTTCGCAGGGATAGGGCTGTGGATCTCCAGATGGGGTGTAGATGTGCGAAAGGCATGTCTGGCTTTGTTGGTGCGGCTCTTGATGTCCTCGTCCGTTCCTCCATCCTTGCTGACAATGCTGCCGAGGTAGACGAACTTGTCCACCTCTTTGATGTCTTCCTGGTGCAGCTGGATGGGGTCGTGCTGTTTGTGATTGACTCTCATGACTTCGGTCTTGCTGATGTTGATCTTGAGGCCGGTCTTCTCAGCTTCTTCGGCGACTCTGTTCAGCTTCTCCTGCGCATCTTGTTGTTTGTGGGAGAGGAGGGCGATGTCATCCGCGAAATCCAGGTCCTCGAGCTGTTTGCTGAAGGTCCACTGGATCCCTGTCCTCTTGCCGTCAGTGGCTTGCCTCATGACCCAGTCGACCACCATCAGGAAGATTGTGGGTGAGAGGATGCAGCCTTGACGAACGCCGGTCCGTACTGTGAACGGCTCTGTCAGTTTCCCGTCGTGGATTACCTGGCAGGTGGCATCTTCGTACAGCTGTCGGATGATGTTGACAAACTTTGGTGGAAAACCGTAGTGAGACATCAGCTTCCAGATGACCTCCCTGTCAACACTGTCGAACGCCTTCTGGAAGTCAACGAAGGTGCTGTACAGGGGGGTCTGCCACTCCAGGGACTGCTCGATGATGATCCTCATCGTGGCTATGTGATCAGTGCAGGATCGGTCGTTGCGGAATCCTGCCTGTTCCTCCCGGAGTGTCTTGTCCAGCGCGGTCTTCAGCCTCTCCAGGATGATCCTGGTGAGAACCTTCCCTGGTATGGACAGGAGCATGATGCCTCGCCAGTTGCTACAGGATGAGAGGTCCCCTTTCTTTGGCAGCTTTACCAGGTGTCCCTTCTTCCAGTCTTGTGGCACGCTCTCGTTCTCCCAGATCTTCCTCAGGAGCGGGTGCAGCATGTCGGTGGAGGTCTGGATGTCGGCCTTGAGGGCTTCTGGTGGTATGCCGTCGGGGCCTGCTGCTTTGCCAGACTTGAGGGACTTGATGGCTTTGATGATCTCGGTCTTGGTAGGGGGGTTGGTGCTGATGTCGAGTAGCTGGGCTGCCGGTGGTATGTCTGGTGGGACTGGTGGTGGAGGCCTGTTGAGCGTTTCCTTGAAGTGTTCAGCCCACCTTGTCCTTTGGTCTTCCTCTTTGGTGATGATTTGTCCATTCTTGTCTTTGACTGGTCTGGTGGGGTTGTTATTTTTCCCAGAGAGTGTCCTTGTTATTTCGTAGAGCCGTTTCATGTTCCGTTGTCCTGCTGCTGTTTCTGCTTCTTCTGTGAGGTCGTTGATGAAGTTCCTCTTGTCGTTCCTTGCGCTCCTCTTGACCTGCCGGTTGACGTCCCAGTATTGAGCCTGCAGGTCGCGCTTGTCGTCTTGGTCGTCAGTGTGGTTGATCAGGTCTTTCAGGCGTTTCCTCTCTGTGATGAGGTCCCAGGTGTCAGATGTAAGCCACTCTTTGTGTTGTCTCGTCTTCTTTCCCAGCACTTTCTTGCATGTTGCTGTCCAGGTTTCTCGCAGGTCATGCCAGTGCTCCTCAATTGTCTCTTCAGGTGGTGTGTCAAGAGCGCTGAATCTGTTCCTCAACTCACACCTGAAGGCGTTGGTCTTGACGCTCTCCTTCAGACTGTGCACGTTGTACTTGTGAGATGGTCTGTCCGCCTGGTCTCTGTAGGCCTTCAGCTTGATCTTGATCGCTGCAATGACGAGGTGATGGTCTGAGGCTGCATCAGCTCCCCGCTTTGCTCGGACGTCCAGCAAGCTTTCTTCGCCACTTCCTGCCGATGGTGATGTGGTCGATCTGGTTTACAGTTCTTCCGTCCGGTGATGTCCAGGTGGTTTTGTGGATGGTCTTGTGCGGGAAGATGGTGCCTCCGATGACCAGGTCGTTGGTGGTGCAGAATTCTGTGAAGAGCTCTCCGTTCTCGTTCTGTGTCCCTGTTCCATGTTTGCCCATGATGAGTTCTCTGTCTGTGTTGTCGGTGCCCACTTTGGCGTTGAGGTCTCCCATGAGGATCTTCAGGTCTCTTCTCGGTGCTTTGTCCAGGACGGCTTGGAGCTGCTCGTAGAAGTTTCGTGAGACAGTCGAGTCACGAACGAGTCCTGCATGCATTCTTAGTCAGTTTAGTTCTCGTCACACAGACAGTTTTACTTTGACTATCCTCCATTCTCGGTGCTCTTCTGAGCTGAACTGTTGACCACGCCGGCCTAGTTGCTCACGGCCCATACTGCCGTACGGGGAGGGGGGGGGGGGCTGCGGACTGACTCGCAGGTACTGACTGACGTGTTGTAGTAAACAGTAATGAAGATCGATCTCGAAGGAACCACGGGCGCAGTTTGTACAGTGCCCTTTCAACCGCTCCCTCCTCCAGCTCTGACGCAGCTCAGTTTGATTGTTTACCTGTATCCAAGCAGCGAAATTTATGATAACTCTCGACTGATGTGTAGCGAGTTGCCGCGCTTCGCTCTGCACACTCGCCGGCCGTGCACAGTGACAAGAAACTGAGCCACCGCGACTACAGCGCACGAGTACCAGCGCAAGAGGCTGCTTTGCACACTCACAGTACAACGTGCGGCACAGGTAGATACATACATCCACGGAAACTGCACAAATCTGCCAGCAAAGCAAAGCCACCGAAAAGAGACTAGGAAGAAACAGCTGGAGCGGTGCGCTGCGCGTGACACTCAGTCGTCTGCGCTTGGTAGTAGAACTAGGAAAGGGGCTCCGCCCACGAGCTGTCAGTGTGAATACGCAAAGCGAAGCTCCCCCCAAAGGCTTGGCATGTTCCGGCCAGCAGCACCTCCCTCCCACTGTGTGTTGTAAAGATTCGCTGTGGTCTTGACCCTGTGACCCGCTGGACTTCTCTTCCCTTCAGATTACGGTTATTGAGTTTGGAGCGTTGCCATACCACTGGACTGAGGGGCTCTGAAGTGTTTCACTTGACCACAGCGGCCTTGGAAACGAGAGAAGAATTCAGTCCCATCTGAACGTGTGCGGGAGGTTTTTGCTACCAACTCCTCAACACCACAGAGCTGTGCTTTCTTCTGTGCTGAGCAGGTAAGGTGGGATTTCGGCTATGCTTTTTACAAGTTGAGGGCGGCAGGATTGTACGCTCTAGTACTACAGGGCGTCAAATATGACTGATGCGGTGGCGTTGTTGAAACCTGAAGCGTTTACCGCGGCCGCAGAATTTGCGATAGTTGTGTAGCCGGCGGCTACTCAGTCGTGATGCAATTGTTGGAACTGATCAGCATGTAAATACCAGTGTGTGCAATTTGGCTGTTGTGCACGAAAAAGAAAATCTGCATGCGTGTATGGGTCACTTGGTGGCATGATGAAAATTCGATGTAGCCACATGTGCCGGCCGGGTACCGGTGTGTTTGGTTTCAGTAGCTGTGTACAGTATCATTGCCCAGCGTGCACAAAAACGGCTGGTTCACGCGTGTAATTACGTCACTGTCATTCCGTGCAAAAACATATTACAAAAAACAACTATTAGCTTTGAAGTCAGTCTCGTAATAATTACTGATTCTGCGCTCAGGGACCTGTTTCAGCCAGGTCAGTGTTATTTGCACTGCTAATGACAGACTAAATCAGTTACACCACACTGTCACTGTGAGTAGTCAAATAACTTGCCATAAGCGCTGCAAATAGCTGCATTTATACCGGAAATCTGACGGAAATTGTTACAATCCTCGTGCACGACGTACTATTCAGTGCTACCACGCTCAGTACGGAGTTCAGTAGCTGGCGGTTTTCACGGCGGAACTGAGGGGGTAGGCAAAAATTAATGTGCAAGCCACGCGCAACGTGTGTTTCGGTTTGCATGCATGATTTGCGCGCTAGGTCAATGCCCACGTGAGCTTTATTTTCACGGATGAGTGGTCAGAGTGTGCGACGTAGATTGGAGTATACTGAAGTAGTGTACGTATCATCAGTAAGAACTTGACGGACTTGCTGCACTACTGAGGCGCTGTGAAACGCGTTGCTTGCGGTGCGGTAGTCAGTGGCGTGGATGCGTAGATCTGCAACCCTGACTGACGGAGAATGACTTGCAGTAACTCGCTTTTCCGTATGCGGCCCTTTCCGGGTCCCCCGTTGTGTGTGTGTGTGTGTGTGTGTGTGTGTGTGTGTGTGTGTGTGTGTGTGTGTGTGTGTCCGAACTGATATCCCCCCCCCTCTCTCTCTCTCTTCAAGTGTTCAAAACCTCAAGTTTGTAACTGACTGATCGCCGCAAGCCGAGACCGGCCAAAACTCAGTCCACGCGGCGTTTTCAAAGAAAGTTATTTCAACTGAATCGTTTTCATATAAAGTTATTTCCAAATCACTGAAGTTCTCTCTCTCTCTCTCTCTCTCTCTGTGTTCAAGTCTTAGCAAAACCAGTTCATACACTCTTCTTACGCACAACACACCTCAGTGTCAAACTGGGGCTCATCGCGAGACTCGGTCATAACACGCCACAGTTTGCAACTTGAGTGCACTTGGCATCTCAAGAGAGAAGCACTTAACATGCCAGGGTCGGGACGAGCGGAGTGTGTCAGTTGCTGTATCGTGTCTGTGCGCCTCGTATGATTTTCAGCAGTAACCTGCACACAACTCACCATCTTCTCCCGTTTCTGCAGAACCAACAGTTGCTGTTACCATACAGGGATCGGTCAGGCCGGCGGAGACTGACAAAATGAATAGAGAGTGTGTGGCACAGCTGTCGCCGCGACGGTATCGTGTAGATGAAATCAGACATGTACCTGATCTGTATCATGTATGTTTCTAATGTAAGGTGATTCAGACTCAGACTCAGACTCAGACATAGTTTATTGTTGTTTAGGCCTTGGCCGCCTATATCAACACGTCTCACAAGTTGTTATGCATTACATACATAGATGAAATGATACAAGAATGACTAAATTTAGCACCATCACAACACTGCGAGAACTGGGATCCTGCGAAAAAAGGACCCATTTTCATCAGAAGAAAAACAACTACTGGGCACATAAATTAAGCACAAAAGGCTCAGGAAGCTGGCTACACCAAGCCCACCAACCTGGCGGGAGCAACACATGTAAACATTTACTGTTGGAAACTTGCTTTTCTTCTGATCTGTAGGTTCAGTAGGAACCACGCCAGCTGTCGTATTGTACTTCCATTTTTACATGACATGACTTGACTAAATCTTACATCTTCCGAATAAACATTGTCAAGTTTCAACATTCTTGGTCTGATGTGGTTTTAAGCTTTACAATAGAACAGAAAGTGATACTCGTTTTCCACCTCCAACGGACAAAAGGGGCATGTACTAATAGTTCGGTTTTCAGCAATATACAGTCAGTAGAGCCACTCAGTCGAGGCGATTTCACCTGCATGCCACGGTTAATCCTGAGGTACTAGTACCGGGTTCTAATCACCTGAGCATTCGGCAGGAATTTTTCCTGTTAGGGAAGTTTTCCCAGATTAGGTCGAGTCACATTTACGTGCAGACTCTTTACGGTGCCCGTCTTGCTCTGAGAACACACGCACGCGTGCGTAGCAAGGTGCGCGTTCAGATCCCATTTAAAACGGGGGGGGGGGGGGGGGGGGGGGGAGGAGGGAGGGAAGAGGGGAGCAGGGGCAGCCCAAATCAGTGTCCCATCACTGAATTGAACAACAGAGATATTCTAAACCAGCTGTAGTCCGTTTGCCGAAAAAGAAAAAGAAAAAGGAAAAAAAGATATTAAAAAAGTGGGTGTTGCAGTTTTTCCCGATTGCCAGCAAACGATACACTTACCTTGAACATTGTCAAAAGAACAAGTGTACCTGACTCAGAGACCCGACCAAATTCCATTTTTGTTTCCGTCTGTCACCGTTAAGCTTCCACCCTCAAAAGAACACGCCACTACACACCAGTAGGAGCCACTACTACGCAAGGCGTGGACTATTCTCGGCGAGGTCCAGAGACCGCTGCAAATTGCATAATAGTGGCTTGAAGTGGCTTCTAGTGATGTGAAGAATTCAAGGAAACTTGTAATTTTTACGTGGGGTTTCAAGAGTTAAAAACAAAACAAAAACGCCAGCGGTTTTTTGTTTGTTTGTTTGTTTGTTTTCGGCAAACGGACTATACAGCATGCACTTGCACTGAAATAATGTACAGCGAGTCACCTTTTGTTCAGGATTTATTTCAAGCTGTCGTCGCCCGGCACTAGCGTCAGGCGGTCAGGTACGTTGAAATTGTATTGACTGCAGTGCCTGTCATGAAACAGAAGTGAGAATGCGCTTATGAACTTGACGTTTTGATGTGAAGTTCTGAACGGTGAAAGGAATACTGAGACACGCCAGTTTGAGAAAGCCGTTTATTGCTGACGGCAAGCCCGTAAACAGCAGTGTCAAATTCAGGCCACGGTCAGCTTTCAGCCCGGTAGCAAAGAAACGTCGGACTTATGAAGGCAGTTTTATGCACAGTTTCACCTTCAGGTTTTGCCAAAAGATTACAAAGATTTAGCGTCGTTTTAGCAGCACATGCTGTTGCATGTGGAGTGAAGGTGTGTGTGTGTGTGTGTGTGTGTGTGTGTGTGTGTGTGTGTGTGTGTGTGTGTGTGTGTGTGTGTGTGTGTGTGGAGATGATGACGATGAAACGTTTTTTGTTTGTTTTTTTTATTCAGGATAGAGCATTTAGGCATTGCTGCCTATCTTACATGCTGTCCTGCTATTCTACATTAAAGGGTACTGAGTAAAAAAAAATCAAACAAACAAACAAACAAACAATAAAAAAAAGTATAAACTATCTAAGGGAAATACAGGAGAGAAAAATACACACGATAAACAAATCGAAACATACGGTGGCATGTGCTGATGATACTGGCTGTATGCCAAGTAAGAACTTTAAAGTCCTCTCTAATATTTCAAAATATGTATGTAACACATTTCTATGTATATGGTCAGATAAGCGTGTCGTGTAGAATTTGTTTGAAGAGAGAGAGAGAGAGAGAGAGAGAGAGAGAGACAGAGACAGAGAGAGAGAGAGAGAGAGAGAGAGAGAGAGAGACAGAGACAGAGAGAGACAGAGAGAGAGAGAGACAGACAGAGACAGAGAGAGACAGAGACAGAGAGAGACAGAGAGAGAGAGAGAGAGAGAGAGAGCTAAACCATGTTACATACAGCCAGTGAACTTCTTTTGTTATTGTTGTTGCTGTTGTTTATCCTTACAGGCCGCCGGTAAACCTTTCAAGTCCTGTCGCTTTTCCCTGCAATTTCAATTCATTTGTATCGTTTATAATGCACTTCTCTACACTTGGGGGTGTAACGGGTCGCAACAGAGCCCTGTGTTTGTAAAGGAGCGAGTTGGCCCTTGCTATGCCACTTTCCTTCCTGCAAAAGAAACCGGTTTAGTCTGCTGTGCTTGCCATTGAGGAAAATCATGTAGTGTCACGTGTTTCAATCTGTCAGGAGACGCCCTCAGTAGCTTAAAGGTTCAGTGGAGCAAGTTCGCGCTGACTTCACGCATCAGTGAACACAGAGCTGTTTGGTTTTGTGATCTGTTTGTAGATTTCTGTAACCCAGAAATTATTCACGTAACCAAAACTGCATCTTGTGTTTTTCTTGTTTTGTGTGTGTGTGTGTGTGTGTGTGTGTGTGTGTGTGTGTGTGTGTGTGTGTGTGTGTGTTGTTGTTGTTGTTGTTGTTGTGAGTGGGTGAAGTGATCTGTCAAACCCTAGCCTGAAGGGTGCTGTCCGCAATACAAATTGTTACCACAGAAGCGAAAAGGGAGACATAATTATTGCCTAAGTATATGAACGCATCCGTAAGCCCCCCCCCCCCCTCCTCCTCCTCCTCATCCACCCCTCTTTCTCTCCCCCCCCCCCAACACACACACACACACACACACACACACACACACACACACACACACACACACACACACACATTGGCCGTCTAGCGTTTTCCAAGCTAAACCTGGACCGAGAGTCACATGGGTGTCACGGTATTTCTCTGTTATCATCTTGTCACTCGTGTCTGCCGCAGTGGACTGACGGCACAGGCAACAGGTAACCACGGTAATCCCTCGAATTGTACATGTGCTCGTTACTCAATGACGCACACACGTCGCCAAGTTCATGCAGCTTGCTTGACAACTTGGTTGTCAGGGTGAAAAGTTCACTGCCTGCCCCTAAACGCAGACTTTCCTAGCCCCAAGTTCGTTTGCTCTTGTCCCGCCATGTTGTGTAGCTAGCCCGCAGCAAATCCTGTGGAAACAGTCCCTGGCCAATATTGGACAGTCAACAAAACCTGAATACATGCACGGCCTCAGTGTTGACCGACCATTCAGGCGACACGCATGTGCCAATGTTGGCAATTCTTTTGTCAGCTGTGTGTGCAGTTGTCGGCATGTGGCAGATGTGTGATGGCAGGTTTGTGAGGTGTGGGAGAGATGACATTCTTCAGCATGTGTGTACACAGCATACCGAATGGAGATCCAATTATCCACATATATAAAATGGTTAATAAAATTAGTGCGGTCGAAACCTGTGGTTATATGATTACGTTGCAGAGGAATGTTTTTTGTTTTGTTTTGTTTTGTTTTGCATTTCACGCACCGAGCCACGGACGGCAAGCAATTGAGCAAGGTTGCTACTTAACATGTAGCCCAGAAGCCTGTACCCACGCCCACTGACTAAAACGAATCCTCCGTGGCAACTGCACGCAGCACACACATTTTTACCTTGTGATCTTCTTGTTAGGCACATACTCCGACTAGCTAACCCACTGTTGTGTGTCGACTTGTCGGACTGTTCGCGCACTTCGATTGGCGAGGATGACCTGTCAGTCAGGAAATGGCTACATGTGAAATTGAAACTCGCTCGCCGGCTGTGAAATGTCAAAAGTGAACCAAACGTATTGTGCACTGCTCAGTTATCAGTGATTTTTCCTTTTGGATCGTTAGAACTCTGATGGTCACTGTCCTTGCAAGTTGAAAATTGTTGCCCTTACTTATCAATAGACCTAGGGATGCGCCACACAGTATAGGGGGAGACGGGGTGGCCGAATGGTAGAGCGTTGGACTTCCAGTTCTCGGGCCTTGAGTTCGTATCCCGGCTGGGGCCAAATATTTGTGCTGGCTTTTTCATCATTGCCCCGTCTTTGATATCACCCGTATGTGGTGGAAAAGGACGTTAAACCCCCAAACACCCACCCCACCCACACAGTATATTTCATACGGCACGGGACCTCACAGGTTTGGCCGACTACTGACGTACGACATTAGACCAGTCGGCAATTTGACACGGCCACGCCCAACACCCACCCCCTCTCCCAAACTACAAACCACCCGAAATAGGAGTGTAGTATATGTCACATAGTGTCGGGGACAGATTAAATATCTGGGTGGCTCACCAGTGTAAACAGACAGTTTTATCCTGGACGGCTTCAGTCTGTCTGTTTTCTTCATCATTCAGTAACTCTCATATACACAGCTGGAGTAAGGACTGGCTGGGGTGAGTCTGATGACACACGCGATTTTGGTTTACACTTTAGGGCTTTGCTATATGGTGTGGTGGGTTTTTGTTTTGTTTCACGGTTTTACTGTTCAAGGCAGTCTTGTCGTCTTAGTTATGTTAACATGCTGTTTGATGTTTATTGTTGAAGCTTGTTGCGAGGTGTCACTTTTGGTTTGGTGTTCAATGTGTTCTTTGGGCTTTTTTGTTTTGTTGTTGCTGTTGATGTTTGTTTGTTTGGGTTTTTTGGTTTTGTTTGGTTTGGTTGGTTTTTGGTGTGTGTGTGTGTGTGTGTGTGTGTGTGTGTGTGTGTGTGTGTGTGTGTGTGTGTGTTTTGAGGGGCGTTTGTTTGCGTTTATATGAGGGGGAGGGTGCAGGGGGGGGGGGGTCTTTCCTCATTATATCTCCTCTTCCATGGCGGTGCTTGTATCAAAGAGGCAGCCATGTGAACCGAGCCGTGCAGGCAAGTGATATTGTGTGCTAGGAGCCATGAACTGCCATGCGAAGCGCACCGTAAAATGGAGAAGTGCGTGGCAGGTGTGGGTAGAGACACCAATCCTTCGATCTTTTTCAATAGAGACACCCTACGAGATCACCTTTCGTTGCAGGTGCTGCAGATATTTAGCCACGATCGTATAGTGGAGACGCGTACTCACTCAGTGCAGGTGGAGGGGGGGGATAAATACACTGCATTTCTTTCTGAAGATTCGCCTAGTTTAATACGTAAAACTTTCCCATATAACATGTAAAGTGAACCCAACTTCTCAAAGGCGCGTCAGTCTACAGCACACCTTTCACAAATACCATGCGGAAATCTGAGCTTGTTACAGCTTGCCAGCTTGGAGACGAACTTCCTGGGCGAAATTTAGACCTGAGCATACCTTTCTTCAAAGGGCGTTTTTCAGTCGTCACACTTGAGTGCACAGTGTGAAATACTTGGACGACGTTTACGACAAACGTGTGGGATCGTGGGTGGAAAAGAATGTACCAAAACTGTGAATCCTTTTTCACGTGAATCATTTACTAGGACGATAGTGCGTATACTACAAACTCCATGGACTAGATTTTATTCCGGAAAACACGGTTGGAAATCTGGGCCCGTATGTAAAACTCGAGGTTAATTTAACCCACTGCTACGGGTCTAACCCAGACTAGGACAAAAGAAACCCCAAAACAAAATTAAATATAAAATGGAAGCGAAGAAAGAAAGGCAAAAATCCTTCAATAACGGCATAGGCACCTTGATGGAATGGACCCGCCTCCTGATTAAAAAAACCCCAAAAAAACCTAGAGGTAGTTTAGTTCGAGACCAGACTCTAACCCGGGGCTAAACTCCCTAACCCCAACTTTTACATGCGGGCCCTGGTACATTCAGAATTAAAATGAGTGTACACCGCTTTGCATTGGGCTAGTGTTGCAAGGAATATAAGTTATACGAGTGATTATGCGTGACACTAACAACGAGCGTGAACTCCGCCAGTGTGACGTGGCTCGTGGACGTGACTTTCCATTGATGACCATCGGCATGGAGCTATAGACCGCGCTCAGATTACTTATCGTTTGGTGTGTTCACCACTCACTGGGGCAGGTGCAGGGGCGTAGGAACCACGGGGGCCCTGGGGACCCAGGCCCCCGTTCGAATTTTGGACGGGGGGCCCGAAGATCTTTGGGCCCCCCTTGCTTTTGATAAGAGGAGAGGGGGCCCACCAGTGGTGGGGCCCCCCTGCTCTGCTGTCGCAGGACACAATCCTTGGCAGTCAAAACACACACACACACACACACACACACACACACACACACACACACACACACACACACACACACACCGACCCTTCTTCACCCCGGCCGTAGGGCTCACCCGACTTCGTGGGCCCCCCTTCTTCTCAGCATCTTCCTACGCGCCTGACCTGGTGTAGTCTACAGACTCGGACAAATTGTTCAACGATGAAAGTGCCACTCCCTGTGGCTTCAGATTGCAATATATACTGGTTCCTGACCATGCAATACATTCAGCGACTAATGTCAGCCGAATTCATGGCCAAAATTGCACTTCCAACATTGGACGGATTACGACAGCAACAGCCACAACAACGACAATGACGTATGCGTTCTTTACAGGGCGTTTGGTGTTCTTGTGGAGAGGCAGAGTAGGAATTCCGATCTGGCTTAGTGGGAGTGTTGTACTTTGATTATACTCATGTTTTCTGCAGTAAGAGCCATCAAGGAACCGTTATTCTTGCCTGAGTTTCGCATACTGTGCCAAATCCGAACAAGACTTTAAAAAAAGGGATATTCGTGCGCGGTACAACATGTGGTTGAGGGAATTAGTTTGACGCATTTCAAGGGGAGCCATGGTGGCCGAATGGTAGAGCGTTGGTCTTCTAATGCTCGGGTCGTGAGTTCGTATCCCGGCTGGGGGGTGGGTGAATGGGTGTTTGGGGGTTTAACGTCCTTTTCCACCACATAGGGTGATATCAAAGACGGGGCAACGATGAAAAAGGCAGCACAAATATTTGGCCCCAGCCGGGATCGAACTCACGACCCGAGCATGAGAAGTCCAAGGCTCTACCATTCGACCACCCCGGCTCCCTATCCCGGCTGGGGCCAAATATTTGTGCTGGCTTTTTCATCGTTTCCCCGTCTTTGATATCACCCGTGTGTGGTGGAAAAGGACGCTAAACCCCCAAACACCCACCCCACCCCACCCTCACCCTGCACGCATTTCAAACAGAACTGGAAATAGCCTCTTGTTGACTCCAGTTTGCAGTTGTAGTTTTGTTGGGTTTGCTTTGCTTTGCTTTGCCTTGCTTTTTCTGCATACACAACGAAATGCTTCGTCGGAAATACACGGGCCGTTTCGCTATTCGTAGCAAAGTGGCAAGACATTGATTGTTCACGCCCTCTGTGCCACCTGTTTACAAAGTTCTCCTTCTGTTACGTCATTGTTCTCTTTAATTGCGGTTCGTGTGGCCTGAAATCCCAGTCTGCGACCGTCGGCAGGGAAATATTTGGCCCTCCGTCTCCAAAACATTGATCAGTCCACAACTATGGGCGTTCGGTCTCGATTCGAATTTACAGCCCCATGATCCTTCACCCTACCCGGCTACCTTCAGTAAAAGTCTGGCGCGTACACGTTTCACTGGCAAGGTTCACAAACCGTGCGCATTCACTACTCGTGTGTGTGTGTGTGTGTGTGTGTGTGTGTGTGTGTGTGTGTGTGTGGGTGTGTGTGGGTGGGTGGGTGGGTGTACCATTGTACTTGTACCATGTATTGTCACGCCCATTGACTACTGCAAATTCTTCTTATCTATTTATGGGGCCTCGGCTTTCTGGTAACTGTGTGTGCGTGCGCGCCTGAGAGTATGTGTATGTCACATTGTGCGCACGCTGCGTGTGTGCGTGCATGTAGGTGGGTGCGTGCGTCCGTCCGTGTACATACAACTTGCACTGTTACATTATTCTCAGTGTCACGCCCATTGCTCGTTAACTTGTATCTTATCAGTGTGTAGGGCCGGTGCCATTCTTTGCCACCCTCATTCGCTTTATAACTCACCCGTTGTATTATATCATCCCCCCATGCAAATATCTAGCGCGCATGGTAACGGACACAACACGCAGAAGTCGAGAGTACATAGTTACTACATTTCTCTCACCTCAGTTAGTTACCAAGCCTCGAGAGCAGCTCAGGGTCACTTTAGAGTTGGGGGTTGTGCATAAAAAGACAAAAGAATAGCTCATGTATGATTTACTGTTTCCAACCTTGTCTAGTATCTCGCTGGCGGAAGATTTAAGGGCGAGGGAAAACAGAACGTACAGAGAGAGAGAGAGAGAGTAGCACCAACCCCCCATGCCCCTCCCCTCCCCGCTCTTTCTCTCTCTGCATGCCACCTGCAAAAAATCTGTGTGTGCCGGTGTGTGTGTGTGTGTGTGTGTGTGTGTGTGTGTGTGTGTGTGTGTGTGTGTGTGTGTGTGTGTGTGTGTGTGTGTGTGTGTGTGTGTGTGTGTGTGTGTGTGTGTGTGTGTGTGTGTGTGTGTGTGTGTGTGTGTGTGTGTGTGTGTGTGTGTGTGTGTGTTGTACGTTTTATACGTTGGTTTATGTTATGTGTAGTTTATGTACGCGCCCTGAGCTCTTGTGAGATGGGGCACCACAAATACCCTTTATTATTATTATTATTATTAGAGAGAGAGAGAGAGAGACAGAGACAGAGAGACAGAGAATCAATGAATCTTTATTTTACAACGGTAGAGGCAAAAAAACATTAAACAGTTTCATACCTGCCGTTGCTAAGAATTACAATTATCTAAGCAATCAAAGAGAGAACAGGAGAAAAAGAAACGAACAGCACACACGCGCACAAAATGAACGAAAAATGGGAACAGCAGAAACAGCTTGAACAGACGGCAAACAAACAAACAAGTACACCGGCAACAAACCAACCAGTAATAACAAACAAACAAGGAAAGAGAAATCTAAAAAAAGACAAACATACAGTCAGCCAAACGTAATATGGCCTTGTCATCAGTATTTGATGATTCCCCTCTTTACTGTGACGTAAAGTATTTGAATGGCCTCTCCTTGAAAATCGGAGAGAGAGAGAGAGAGAGAGAGAGAGAGATCAACAATGTTCGATCCGATTTCTCGTCAGCACAGCTGCACCATTGTCCAGAAATACCTGTCGTTTTTGTTGATGCGCGGTTTGTGTACCAGTTTCCTTGGTGTAGTTTCCAGTCACTCAACTGCGGAATGGGACCACGTGACCAAACCGAGGGAGTGATCGTTATTTCCATGATAATGCAGACGCTAGTATTAACACTGACACGATCTCTGTCAATTGCTGCAGTGGGACGTTTACTTTGTGAGCAAAGGAGCGATTGACACTTCACTGCGTACTTCATTCAGGTTCGTGTCAGACCCTTTCAATGTTTTGTGCTCAGAGTTTTGGAGGTTTAAGTATCAGGCTGATTCAGTTCAAGGCGGGACTAATGCTACCGTTGTATACTCGCAGATCGGGCTGAGCTGTGTTCGTGCCATCTATCATCATGTTTGTTTGTTTGTTTTGTTTGTTTGTTCGATTTGTTTGTTAGTTTGTTTTGTTTGTTTATTCGATTTGTTTGTTTGTTTTGTTTGTTTGTTCGATTTGTTTGTTAGTTTGTTTTGTTAGTTTGTTTTGTTAGTTTGTTTTGTTTGTTTTGTTAGTTTGTTTTGTTTGTTTTGTTAGTTTGTTTTGTTAGTTTGTTTTGTCAGCTTGTTTTGTTTGTTGTTTTATGTGTGTGTGTGTGTGGGGGGGGGGGGGTTGTTATTGTTGTTTTGGGTTTGTTTGTTTTTTTTTGGGGGGGGGGGGTTATGTGTTGTTGTTGCTGTTGTTGTTTTGCTATATTTGCATTCAGTGTCTTGTACATGTATACTCTTCATGCTTTTAACTTGTTTTTCTCGCTCATTCAGGTTCATTCTGTGACTTGTTCTTTATTAACACTGACAGTCCCCCCCCCCCCCTGCTCCCCAACCCTCACTGACCTTCCGTTTCTCTCCTCCCATCCCCCTCATAAAATCTCGCTGTCCACGCACGCACGCACGCACGCACGCACGCACACACACACAGGCCGCTTGCAGAAGCATATACTGATATATTCGAATTCCTCTGCTCCATTCTCCCGTGGGAGTCTGCCTGCAGTTTCACTTCTGGCGCGAAATTACTCCAATTGTACTAGTCTTCCCTCTCTTTACTGCTCCATTACTGGTATTAAAGGGTATCAAGTCCAGTCTGTGAATCATTCAGCAGCACATGTGTAGAGCTTTGCCCCATCTGCGAAACGCCAGTCAAGTTACGAGAATGGGACGCTATGATAGGGTGTACCAGGCGGCTCCAGATTTGAAAACGATGTACGAAATTGTCAGTGCAGTGCGCTATACAACTGTCATAGTTTGGTGGTGATGGCGGAGGGGCAGAACTTGATCTCTCTCTCTCTCTCTCTCTCTGCCCCCCCCCCCCCCCCCCCCCCCCCCCCGTTTTGATGTTACTTTAGCCTTGCCATTTTTTTTCCTTTTCTTGTATTTCGTTTTATCTTTGTGTAGTTTTTTTGTTTTGTTGTAGCAACGGCTGATTGAAAACTAATCATTGTCTGGTTAAGTCACTTCCGTTGGAAAACAAAGTTCTTCCTTTCGTTCGTTCGTTCGTTCGTTCATCGTTCGTTCTGTTTCTGTCTGTATGTCCTGTCCTGTCCTGTCCTGTCCTGTCTGTCTGTCTGTCTGTCTGTCCCCCCCCCCTCCCCCCCCCCCCCCCCCTCCGCCCAGCCTTCTTCTCGTGAATGCCAGTGAGTACTGAAGACGCCCGAAGCACGACTTTAGTTTGACATGGAACAAAAGATTTGACTGAGTCATTTCGTGTGTTTGTCACCTGACGTAAGAGCTGTATCCCACAACATTGTCGTTTGACTAATCCCAGTTAACTGCATCCGGGACTGGGTTTCAAACGAGGGTGTCGAATTAGGTCCCTGCTTTTGTGTGCACTGACGCACGGCTGTGTATAAGTTAAGCTTTTTTTTAATATAGCTTCACCAGCGTAGAAGGCAATCGCACTGCAAAGTATGTACAGAGTGTTCAGCAAACAGAATGACAGTATATCAGTGCTGGTCGGTTTTGTCCTGTCATAACTTTTTTTTTTTTTTATTCGGGGGGGGGGGGGGGGGATTCTTATTTACACCACTCGCCAGTGCTTTTTTTTTTTTGGGGGGGGGGGGGGTTAGTTAACTACGAGTGCTAAAGCACTCCGTAAAACGCCCGAAAACAGCGAGGAAACGGACAGAGAGCGAAAGTGTGAGTTATGGCTTCTCATCAGTAACCGGCCACTCAGTGATTTACCAGTTCACAAAAACACACTCCACTTACGTCATTTGTCAAAGACGCGCAGAAAGTCAATGCGTCATTTCAAACATTTGAAACTCATACGTCACGGTCGGGGCACAGTTATTTCCTTCACTTTTGGGGTTGAAATTATATTTTGCTTGGATCACTTAAAAATGATCGCACAGAGATTCTCTCCAGGCAGAGTTCCTCCCTTGCAGCGCCGAATGTTTACTAGCTGGTTCTCTTTGATGCTCAGTGACGTTTTCCCCCACGTATAGCCCCGTCTTTGACATCACCGCACGGTAAGCGGCGGAAAAGGACATTAACCCTCTATGCAAGCCCTTACTAAATCACACACACACACACACACACACACACACACACACACACACACACACACACACACACACACACAGACTGACACACAGAGGCCCCACTTCCACCCGCCCGCTTTCAAGTGGCCATGCTCACCACCCCATCACTCCCGTCAGTTTATCTGCAATGGCAACAGCAGCAGCAGCAGCAGCAACATCTTTCCCCCCTCTATAGCAACAGTAGTTCACTGCCCCAGTTTCAGTTCTGTCACGCTCACAGCTTCTGTTTATCACACAAGTTTATTGGCTGGGCATTTCTATTAGTCATTCTCTTTGTACCGCACGCCTGTTTTATTTATTTCTGGTAACGCCTTCTGTTTAATACATGGACGTTAACATTTATACCAGACTTGAACCGTCCGATATGCTTATGTACTTCACCAGTACTTGTGTGTGTGTCTCAGTGTGTGCACGGTGTGTGTGTGTGTGTGTGTGTGTGCGTGTGTGTGTGTGTGTGTGTGTGTGTGTGTGTGTGCGTGCGTGTGTACGTGCGTGCGTGCGTGCGTGCGTGTGTGTGTGTGTGGGGGGGGAGGGGCAGTGTGTGTGTGTGTGTGTGTGTGTGTGTGCGTGTGTGTGTGCTGTGTCAGCATTTGGGAACGTTGTTTCAGCTGCATACGATTTGTGCGGGTCCCTGATGGCATTTTTTTTCCAGTGGGGCGTGTGTGCGTGTGTGTGTGTGTGTACTCATAACTCACTATTTTGCATACTCTATGCGAACTTGTTTCATAAGAGAGGCAGTTTCAAGACACACTCAGTTACGTCATCATATACACGGCGTCATGTGAGGAAAATATCACGAGTAATTAAAATGTACAGGACATAGCCCGTGTAGAGAGCATTTATGCCCCTTCCGGGTGACGGTACCGGTTTAGCGTCGGATTTCACAGTCAAGTTCACGAGTTCCTACCCTGACAGAGTCAAAATTTGTACATTTTTTTGTTTTGTTTTGTTTTTATTTGTTTTTAGGGTTTTTTGCATTGTCCCCCGGACTTGAAATCACCCTGTCCGTGGACAAAAGACGTTGAACTTCAAAACACCCACCCTCCCAAAACACTATTGAAGTTATGTCCCATTTGTTTGAAACGTTGACCCGTGCCGTCCTTTGTGAAAGTTAAGTGGTTTCTGTCCCTTTTATGTCGCTTTTATTTGCTTCACTTGTAACCACTTCGCAGTCATTACCGTTTCCTCTTCTTTGTTTGTTTCTTTCTTCTTTGTTTCTTTTTTCCTTGTTTCTTTTTTCTTTGTTTCTTTATTTAAGTCACAGTTTATTAAAAGTAGGGTGTAGCAAGTGAAACCTCTCTGTTTCACCCAATCAGGTGATGCACAACTCAAAAGTTCAAGTTCGCCAATTCAGTCACGGTTTCCGGTTGAATTCAACAGGATTAGAAAGTCCCCTTTGTACATTTTGTGACTATCTTCTTGCGCACAGGAAAAAAAAACCCAAAACCCCAAAAAACCCAAGATTGCCTAGTTCATTTTGCAAGGAAGCCTTTCAGTATTCAATTCTATAGCATGGGCGTAGCTGAGAAACGGCGATTCAGCGCTAGTCACACTGACACATGAACTCCCCCACATGCCGGCTGGAGGACACAGCACACTGCGTGACTCACAGTCATAACTGCAAGGTGATGGGCAAACATAGATTATACCTCACCCATGCTGCAACAGGTGCACGGCCGGTAACCTGGGCCATATAACATAGGCAGTTAAGCTTCAAACAATTCAAACAGCATTTGCCGATGATGTACTGTCGGCGTTGTGGTTGTCACGTAGTGCTTCCACATGCCGTGATTGTCACGTTTTTTTTTCCTGTGGGGTGAAGAGCTTGCCTCCGCTGTAGATAGGTATTATTGTCTATTGTGTGGCAGATTTGACGACAATGCGTTATGATTGTCGTTGGCAATATTTTTATATTTTTATTTTGAGTCCGCCTATACGGGTGGTCCTGCACCTATATACACGTATAATTGAGTCCAGAGTCACTCTGGGCAGAACGCCGCAGGTAGTAATGCAAAAGGCAGACGTGTGAATAGATTGTATCATGCTAAATGTTATAGGCTATACAATTCGTATGTATGAAAACGACCCATGCTTTGCACGATACGTGTGTGTGTGTGTGTGTGTGTGTGTGTGTGTGTGTGTGTGTGTGTGTGTGTGTGTGTGTGTGTGTGTGTGTGTGTGTGTGTGTAAGAGAGAGAGAGAGAGAGCGTGCGTGTTTGCGCGCTCGACTGTGGTAGTGAGACTGAGAGGCAGACCTCAAAAACAGCTCAGCTCGCCTATAACTCTCGTTCGTGCGTGTGTGCGTAGGTGCGAGCGTCAGTGTTCGTGCGCGCATGTGTACGAGAGTGTACGTGCGAACGTGCATGCGTGTGTGTTTTTTGTAACACTGTAACATCGATCGTTAGGCCGCAAACTCGCTTTTATAACTCTCAGATGGTGACATTCGTTGCAACCTCAGCAGTCTGCTGCATAAATGTGCGCCCACTTACCGTGTACAGTTCGCTGCCTGTCCCGATTCGCAAAACTGGCCGGCAACTTTTCCAATTGCTGTGTAAACCACTGCTTTCACTAGTGTCAGGCTGCGCCTTTGAGCTATCCGTTTACTTTGCGCTTTTCAGGTCTTGTGTCCATAATTATACCTCAGTGCATAAAATGATGTGTGCTTTCAATTCAGTTCAAATTCAAATCAAAATACTTTATTGTCTGTTTAAGAGAGACTCTAAAAACAGAAATTCATCGTTGGCCCCACACGATGCTGATAAGATGGAATACAGCCATTAAAGGTCTTGACACAAAACATAAAAATATATATTTAAAAAAAAAAACGTTAAGGTAAAACAAACTTCAGAAACTTTCATTCGGACGTTCCTACACTGAGTTTATGAAACCGTCAAATTTTAGCCTGGAATTCTCCTCATTTCCTCCACCAGTCACCCTCCGTTGAAACCATCTGTTTTCATTCTGAACACTGTTCTCCGTATGTGCGTGTCGTTGCGTCTAGGCCCTGACCTTATGGCTCTGTATATTTTTGTGTATGTTTCTTTCTTTTCATTTGTTTTTTTTTTATTTTATCCTTACGCGCTTAGAACTATTACTTATTACTAGGTTACAGCGCTACATTATTATTATTATTATCATTACTTTGTGCGGGGGATGGTGGGGGGGGGGATGCTTTGAGCCGGGATAGACGAATGGTAGAGCGTTGGACTTTCAATGCTCGGGTCGTGATTTCGAATCCCGGCTGGGGCCAAATATTTGGGCTGGCCTTTTTCTCGTTGCTCCGTCTTTGATATCACCCGTATGTGGTGGAGAAGGACGTTAAACTCCCACCCACCCACCCTTGTTCGAGGGGTGTTACGCATGGCATGTGGCATGTGCTGTTAGCTGGTTTTAATGAATTTGATAGCGGTGCATAGGCTACCAGAATGATTCATTCCCTTCTTCCTATGCACGTGCCTACCTGAAAATCAAAATCCCATGTCAAATTTTTCAGATTTGAAATTGAAACACTTGATCCTGAAGGAAGACCAGTTCAGTTCAACATTTTCACATGTACGACTCGATTTAAACTTCCAGTTCCAGTCTGCTTCGACCAGCGTATTCAGAAGGCCTACCGTTTCAATGTGTGTGTTGTGCAAATTAATTTGTCATAGTTATTTCATACGACGCACTGTTTGTCTGTGTGCAGACTTCCCCTCGTGACGTAAGCAACAATGGGAGCAGGTGACGGAGCTGGCGAGGGGTCGGGTAAGGGAGGGCTGTGTCCAGGACTTCTGTGGGCCGTCCTCTGGTTTCTCATCTTCTGGTTCCTCGGCTGGCCGATCGCGTTCTTCATCGCCTGGCTCTACGTCTTCCTCCTGCCCTTCTCCGCCTGTATAGAGCCCCTCAAGGGCGTGTGCGATGCCATTCTCAAGGTCGTTCAACTGCCGTTGACGTGCATAGAGAATATGATCGCCATGAAACCACTGTGCGGATGAGGCCTTGTCAAGGAGAGACTGAAACTTTGTACTGACTGAATTGTTTTTTAAGTTTTGTTTTGCGTTTTTATTTTGTTAAAACTCTCTCAGTCTGCAGCATACTTTCTCTACTCAGTTCTTTGTTGATGTATTTTACACTTAGCGAAGTGTATGTATTTATTGTGCAGATTTTTTTTGGTACTTTGTACATATCGGGCGTTACTGATGATTACACGGTTAGGTTTCATTCACTGAAGATGATTATAGCGTGGTGTCACGCGAAAGCCAGTTTAACCCTTTGACACCCACAACCCCTCTACCGTGCCCTCGTATAACCCTGGAACGAGGCTTCAGCTGAAGGTTAAAAAAATGGAGCCCAACCAAAGATATCATTGGCGTGGTTGGTTCATGAGTTAGACCACGTCTCAAGTAATTCCTTCGTTTTCGGGGGAGCCGGGGTGGTCGAATGGTAGAGCGTTGGACTTCTAATGCTCGGGTCATGAGTTCGATCTCGGCTGGGGCCAAATATTTGTGCTGGCTTTTTCGTCGTTGCCCCGTCTTTGATATCACCCTATGTGGTGGAAAAGGACGTTAAACCCCCAAACACCCACCCACCCACCCTTTGTTTTCGTGTCCTGTTACCCACTCAACGTAACTATGTGTCCCATTTTGCTCTGTAGTAAGGGAAATAACACCACCGCTATCGCCGTTTCCAACTCAGGCGGATGTGCACGAATTGCTTCCCTTCATTTAAGGGAGTTTGTGGCTGACGGCCCAGTTGTTGTCATTGGGTTAATGAAATGGCATCGTCATTTTTGTTTTCATTTTTTTCTTGATTTGTTTTTAACCTATAACCATTGGCTTTTGTTTCTTGCTCGCCATACTGTAATATTTATTCATTGCCATCTCATACGTGTTAATCTGAGCCATTACTCTTTTTGCGAATCATGATGTACACAGGGATAGGTAGATGTCTGTATTTTGCCAGGCAGCGATAATCATTTCAGGTGATTGTTGTTTTCTTTTGTTAATGTTGTTGTTTGATACATGCAACTGCAGATTTTCAGTGCCACCTTGCGCGGTAAATTCACCTCCCTGTTGTCATCCTTGGTCAAAACAAAAAATAACAACAATAAGAAGGGTATTTGTGGCGCCCCATCTCACAAGAGCTCAGGGCGTGTACATAAACTACACATAACATAAAAACAACGTATATAACGTACAACACACACAAATGGTCAAAACGTATAAGCACACAAGACTCTTGCAGTCACTTTCCTCTACCTACTAGTGCTTGCGTGGGCTGCACAGTTTTGGGATGCAAGTATTGTTTCATCCGCCAGTTTTCAAGTCCTTTACTCGTTATCCAGTGTAGGGAGCTGGAATAACCATTGGTTGATTCAAAATGGCCTCTGTTAGGTAGCTTTTAATTAATGATTGGGTCGACTTTTGTTGTTGTTGTTGTTTTCAGAGAACACTTTCCTTTTTAAATCAGGGTTTACCAACCAGTTTAATTTCACTTCATGCAGACACTATTGTATGTTCTTTTCCTGATGCAAAAAATAATCGTGCTTTCTAAGCAGTTCTCCATTGACAATCTAACTTGTCGTGTTTGGCTGGACGGGCCGAACAACAGAAATTTCCCCGCAATAACTTTCCAAGTTCTATGTGGTGAATATTGTTCTAAGAGTGTATTTTCCCTGGTGCTTAGTACACAGACTGTTACCGAGAATTGTTACCACTGTTACTGCTGCCTTTGAAACATACAAAACAATGAATACAAGAAATGATAAATCATTGATGAGATATTGTTTTGGCTGGATTTTTTGTATGGGGTCTTGTTGTTGTCGTGGTTGTGGTTGTTGTGGTTGTGGTTGTTGTACGCTCACAAGATAACACACACACACACACACACACACACACACACACAAGGTCATCAATTTTGACATTAAAGCAAGGGAGGTAAATTTTACCATATGGCATACTTTGTCGGGATTGGGGAAGAAATTATGCGATTGTTTCCCTTGCACCGTCGTGAGTTGTGTGCCGTGTAGCCTATTTTCTTTACAGTAACGTTCCGGGAAGGCATGACTGAGGAAGACAAAGCCGTGTCTAGATCGGCTGTCCACACGAAGATGAAGCAAACCAGAAACGATAGACTTGAAAGCCGTGTTTAGATCGGCTGTCCACACGAAGGTGAACTGAGCAAACCAGAAACGATAGACAAAGCCGTGTTTAGATTGGCTGTCCACACGAAGATGAAGCAAACCAGAAACGATAGACAAAGCCGTGTCTAGATCGGCTGTCCACACTTAGGTGAAGCAAACCAGACTGAAACGATAGACACTGAAAGCCGTGTCTAGATCGGCTGACCACACGAAGGTGAAGCAAACCAGAAACTGACGATAGACAAAGCCGTGTCTAGATCGGCTGTCCACACGAAGATGAAGCAAACCAGAAACGAAGAGTCGAACATGTGACAGTACATCCGATGAAATTAATTTTGTGGTTGAAAATTTGTTTTCCGTCACAACTCCTGCCTGCTGCAAATAGACGACTCCACTCCTGTCAATCAAAAGGGGCTCGGCGAACCCTCAGAAATCAGCCAATTGCAGCTTGCCGTGGCATTATGAGCGTAACAAAATGGCATGGTCTGGCAAACTTTCTTGCCAGACACTACAAAGAGGGAATCGCGTGTAATTTGATATGACTGAAACGTGGACAGAAAGCAGTCCTTTGGCGTCATTTAAGGAAAAGACCATTACGTCAGGCTCTTTCATCTTTACATAACCCCTTTTGCCGTGACTGAAAGACGTCATGGACGTACTGTGTTTTGCCACTACAGGGCAGTAAAGGCGGGGCGGGGTTTTCGCCTCGGGGCTTGCCGAATGGAGTCGTCTGTTGCAATTGAGGTTACGTCAGTCGGATGGTAAAAAGACTAGAGAACACCTGACCCACCTTAATTAGTACGGACCACAAAAAGAAAAAGAAAAAACACTATTGTCGTATTGTTGCATAGTGTACTTTCTGACCTTCTCTGGACCTGTCAGTACAGGTGATCGAGCGGGGGGGGGGGGGTGGGTGGGTGTTTGGGGGTTTAACGTCCTTTTCCACCACATAGGGTGATATCAAAGACGGGGCAACGATGAAAAAGCCAGCACAATATTTGGCCCCAGCCGGGATCGAACTCACGCCCCGAGCATTAGAAGTCCAACGCTCTACCATTCGACCACCCCGGCTCCCCAAGTGACCGAGCGAGCAGAGATCGAAGACAGACATGAACTGAACAAAGACTTGGATACTTGAGGACCATAAATCACAGTGCCAGCACTGATCTTCACTGTAGCGACGAAATGGGTCACGAACTCTCACTGACCTTGCTGGTCAAGTTATACGATAACAATATTTTATGGACGGACTTCACTGAGCACACTGTCGGCGGCTAGTTGGACTGAAACGGAAGGTGTACATTCAGCGGTTCGAATAACTTCATACGAGCTGGGAAGATTATTTCATGCCTGGGAAGTATTTTGGTTTTTGCAGTGTTAACCGGGATCGGTGAATCAGGCTGAGTATATTCGCGTCAGCGGCAGTGTCTGTCGGATATTGTGGTTTTTGCCTCTTCGTTCGCACCCTTGCCGGTAAGACTTCTTGACTCGTGTGTGTAACTGAGTGAGCCCATGTTAATTATAGTCCGCAGGGCCCGCATGTAAAAGCCGGGGTTAGGGAGTTTAGCGCCGGGTTAGAGTCTAACCTCAAACTAAACTAGCTCTAGGGTTAAATTTTCTGTTGTTTTTTGTTTTAAATCAGGAACGGGGTCCATTCCAGCAAGGTGCCTGTGTCGTTATAGAAGGATTTTTGTCTTTCTTTCTTCGCTTCCTTTTTTAATTTAATTTTGTTTTGGGGTTTCTTTTGTCCTAGTCTGGGTTAGACCCGTAGCCGTGGGTTAAATTAACCTCGAGTTTTACATACGGGCCCAGCTGTCTGTTTGTCCGTCTGTGACAAACTTTAACACTGGCCTTTTTCTCAGGAACTATGAACAGTAGAAACACCGAATTTGGCACAAATGTTGTCGGTGACAAGGCATTTTTGAGTGACTCTCTTTAAAGGTCAAGGTCACATGGTGATGAAGTTTCCAAAATTCGCATTTTCTCATTTACTCAGCAGCCACATACAATTGTAGTTTGTATAAAAAGCATTTGTACATACATTTTTTTATGACCTTGCCCTTAGGTCAAAGGTCACGTGCGAAAGTTTCAGAGATCTTTGGTTTGGCAGAAGATTTGCCTCAGTTCCGAGCAGTGATACATTCAGTTGGTAACAATGCCTTTCAGTTCTTGAGTGACGTCTCCTAAAGGTCAAAGTCAGTCACACGTGGGTCATACAGGCTTTCGTTCTGGTTAGTGACCTGAGTGACAAGAAGAAAGAAAGAAGGCGAACAGCCAGAAACTGAGAAAGAAAGAAACTGTGACGTAGTGGCTTTATTTTGTGGCGACTGATTAAACTGACAGCCCGGAGTTTCAAACTGATAAATCTGTATTATCCCAAATGGGAAATTCTAATATGGTGGACATAAAACGAACAAGGGGGTGGGTGGGTGGATGGGTGGGTGTTTGGGAGTTTAACGTCCTTTTTCACCACATACGGGTGATATCAAAGACGGGGCAACGAGAAAAAGGCCAGCACAAATGTTTGGACCCAGCCGGGATTTGAACTCCCGGCCCGAGCATTGAAAGTCCAACGCTCTACCATTCGGCCACCCCGGCTCCCAAAAGGAACAAGCAGACAATACATACAACATAACATGAAAACAAATAGACTGATATTTAACACACTTTGAAATTAGAGAAAGATTTCAATTAAGTATTGCTCAGTTGGTATAGTTCGCCCATTAGAGGGTGCAAATATATACCAGTCAATTCCGTCGATATTTCGGCATAAAGTCAAGTCGTAGAACGAAGTCAGCGGCCACGTGACTTCACCTCGCTAGACCCCGAAGTACATTTGCCCCCCCCCCCCCCCCTTTCCGGGGATACAGTCGCCCTCGATAGTGGACGACTGGAGTTTATTTGCCCCTCCTGCGCATGACTGGTATACATTTGCACCCCCTAACGGGCGAACTGTACCAACTGAGCTTAAGTATCACCTAAATCACTTCTTAAAGTTCGCGAAGAAGAGAAAGAAAGACAAAAATGAAATCAAGAGTGACAGAACTTGTGACACGCGAGTCTTATTTTACAGTGACTGATGCGGCAGGCCAGCCAAGAGGCGGGATCAACAGGTGGTGGTGATGGAGGTGCTGGAGGTGCTGGAGGTGGTGGTGGTGGTGGTGGAGGAGGTGGTGCCATGGGGTTGTTATGGGCGGCTCTGTGGTTTCTCTTCTTCTGGTTTATCGCGTGGCCCATCGCCTTTTCCATCACGTGGCTCTACGTGTTTCTGCTCCCTTTCACAGCCTGTGTAGAACCCTTCAAAGATGTCTGTGACGCAATCATCAGGATCGTGGATCTACCGTTGACTAGCGTGCAAAACATGATCGCTATGAAACCAGTGTGTTCGTAAGGCCAGCGAGGCCCAGCAAAGAGGACTGTGATTGTATCGTCATGATAATTTCGTTACTTACATGTAAATTTCATTCAAACATTCGCGAATCAGAGGCCTGCTGATTGTTATTCGATATATTAAATATCATTTATTGTATTGTCAATTGTTTCTCGATTGTTGGTGCTCTCTCTCTCTCTCTCTCTCTCTCTCTCTCTCTCACACACACACACACACACACACACACACACACACACACACACACACACACACACACACACACACACACGCGCGCGCGCGCGCGCAGTACGAACTGCGTCGTCTGCATGGGCAAATGTGATGACGCAAAAGTGATGAATTGATATGACGTGATCGGTAGTACGTCACTGTCTGTCTCCTCAATGTAGCACATAGAAGATCCTCTGTCACAGCGTGGGAACCACGCGGATCTGAGTCCGGTAAGTGTATTGATATTCATGTAATTCCACTACGAACAATACGAACAGTATTATTAAAACCACCTTTATACACTTTGTTGGTTAACCAAAGAAAAGCTGGCCATTAAACGGACTAGTTCCATCTTTGCTGATTGCCCTTCAAAAGAAACGCAGAGATCATGCTATCTCTGAAGCTTTTGCATTGGCTCCCTGTAAAACTGCGCATAGAGTTTAAACTCGCAACCCTTGCCTATCGCTTCTTCGATGGTGCACTGCCAGCATACTTGTCATCTTGTCTGATCGCTTATGACCCGCCAAGAACTCTCCGTTCCAGTTCACGGAAAAACTTGCCACCGTCCCCCGTGTGAAACTTACATTTGGCAGGAGGTCCTTTCAGTACAGGTCCCGAGAGTTTGGAATTCACTTCCTCTATATGTCCCTCAGTCTCCATCTTTCACAGTTTTTAAAAACAAACTAAAAACCCACTTCTTCCAGTCAGCCTTCTCTCCCTCTTAGTTAATTAGCTGCGAAATGGTCTTTGTTGCTCGCACAACTCTATCCATCTGTAAATACTCATCCCCCCCTCCCCCCAGCTCATTTTATCGAGATCCCAGCTGTATGTTATGAAAGTGATGTGTGTGTGTGTGTGTGTGCGTGCGTGCGTGCGTGTGTGTGTGTGTGTGTGTGTGTGTGTGTGTGTGTGTGTGTGTGTGTGTGTGTGTGTGTGTGTGTGTCTTTCTCCGTGTGTGTGTAATTCTAATTGTAGAGCGCTCTGAGCCAGCGTCTGCTGGGATACTGCGCTATACAAAAGCAATTTATTATTATTATTGCTGAGGCAACTTATGTTTTGGAATAGTTCCGCTCGTGACCGTGCCTATACGCTCGAAATACTCTATCTTAATAATTAGTACAGCTCTCAATTCAACACAATGTTGTGATCACTTCGCGCTAGCGGTCGAACATTCAAACTCTGTGACTGTTGTTGCACCACTGGAACGCTCATTGTGGTCATCGAGTACGCTCAATGCCAGCATTACAGACTTTGTCACTAAGTGGTGTGATGATAGATAGCACGAAAACAGCTCAGAACGATCGGTGAGCATAACAATGGTAGCATTAACCCCCTTTAAGCTCAAATCCAAAGCACAAACCAACCAGCCCGCTACCTCCTATACTAGATCCAAAGAACCTTGTCCAACTTGGATGGACCAAGTGTCCAGGATTTAGGCGAAAGGCTAGATCTAGGTTTTGAACGAAAAGCTGTTTGTTGTTCCTTTCACAGTACAATATCGTTATTTATCTTCGTGGTAATGACGCGTCCACAGGACTAAATGGCTGTTCAAGCCCCGGGTTCATGATCAAGAGTGGTGGGACCCCGCTGGGACTTCAACACCACCATCTGCTCCATGTCAGCGAGGAGCAACACAAGCCACAGCCTCCATCCTTTCTGAAAACAGGTCACTACGCCCTGGTTGGTCTGCTTGTGATGAAATGGTTGTTGTCATACAGGTTTGGTGGTGAGGTGTGCACCATGTCGTGAGCAACACTTTTGGTTGAGTGAGTGAGTGAGTTTTTAGGGCTTGGCGCAGCACAAGCAACACCAACTATTTCGCGTCTAAGTGTGCCTGCACTATGTAAAATAAATAAATAAATAAATAAATAAATAAAAAAGATAACGTTGGACAACTGATGCAAACTGGGCTGCGGGGCAGTATAAACCTAGGACGTGCAGAAGACGCTGCACCTGCAACACTTTCGGGAGTGAAACTAAAATGTTAAAGTGAAAGAAAGAGACCCTGTTGTCCATAGCTTTAAATGGAGATGCTGCTTGTTGCGAGCACATTACAATTATTTTGCGGACGCTCAGATCAGGCAGACTTCAGTACCCGTGAATGTTTCTTTGCTCACAGACATAGGAGTCCGAACAGAGCCAGGATCGAAAGCCAGGACCAAGAAGTCTGGAGTGCGAAAACAGTTATCCGAAGCCCCCCGAACCGGACCCGCGTGTGGGAGTCAAACAACCCGAGTCACGCTGAATCATCTTCACGAGACAGTTTCTGGGCTGCACTATAGCGGGAGGATGTGCTAAGCAGTCAGAAACATAAACACAACCCAGTTTCATGAACCTGCCCGGCTGTGAAGAGCTAAAGGGCCCGCGGTAAAATATCTTGTGCCGTGGACCATCCTTACTGCCAGGGACAACCAAAAATACAAGTCCTTGGTAAGTCTGGCCAGCCGCTGTAAGTTCGGCCAGAACGTAGCGAACACACGGCTGTGAGGCCTGAAGTCCGCCAGTCCGCCGTGGAAAGCTGCTCAATGACCTAACCGGACCGCCACGGTAAACACGTCCTCGCCCAAACACTCCACCAGCAGGTCAAGTCAGAACCTAGCGATCATAGACTTCTGCGAGGTCTGAAATACACCGAGAAGTCGGACGTGAATACCAAAACACCAACAGGCCGTAGTGAAAGGACCACCCTAACTAGGTCCGACACGTCCAACAGGTCCTCGGTTAAAAACGTAACCAGCACGTCCAGTAAGAACTTGGCTAAGAAAGAGTTCTGCGATACCTCAAACAAGCTAAGAAGCCAGACGGGCCGTTACAGGAACTAACCATGGCCGCTGGAGAAGGCACAGGCGAGGCTCAACCTGATGAAGCTTGTATGAAGAAACTCTTTAACTCTTGTCTCTGGCTAGCGATCCTCATCTTCATTGCTTATCCAGTCGGCTTTTTTGTGGCCGGCCTTTACGTGCTTCTAGTCCCCCTCAGCGCCTGCTGTGAACCTTTGAGAGACCTGGCCGAGTTCTTGCTGAAAGGCGTACAGTTTCCCTACACTGCAGCAATGCACTGTAAGAACGCGACGCCTCTATGCTGAGTAACGTCGAAACAGAGCTGCCCAAGTCTGACAAAACGCCTGTTGCGATCCATTGAAAGATCTGGCCGACTTCTTGCATAAAATCGTAAAGGTTTCCCTACACTATAGCAGGATACTGCAAGAACTCGACGCCTCAATGTTGAGTATCGTTGAAACAAAACTGCCCAAACATGCGGAATACGGAATGCTTTGTTTTACCAGAAATGAGTGGAGAGGTTTTGAAGAAATGGGTTCCGGGGGGGGGGGGGGGGGGTAATGGGGATGGGCGGTGGTGGCCGGGGTGGGAGGAAAGAACGCAAATACTTTCTTTTCCTGAACTACCGAGTCTTGTCCATTGTCTGGTCTCTTCACCAAACCAGGGGAGCCGGGGTGGCCGAATGGTAGAGCGTTGGACATCTAATGCTCGGGTCGTGAGTTCGTATCCCGACTAGGGCCAAATATTTGTGCTGGCTTTCTCATCGTTGCCCCGTCTTTGATATCACCCGTATGTGGTGGAAAAGGACGTTAAACCCCCAAACACCCACCCCACCCTCTTCACCAAACCAACGCTTTCAAATGACCAGGAGGTGTTCCTAAAACTTCTTCAAATCAGTGTTTCCCACTTTACGTGAATTATTCCATTGCTGAAAGAATTTTTTTTTTAAATCTGCATTTAAATCATTCAGTAGGAGTAGCTAAAATCTTCAATACATATCGTTGATGAGTGTGCTCGTATGTACAGACGCAGGATATACGAGGCCGAGCAAGCAGAAACAAGTGGTCAGAAACTAGAAATCCAACAACACAAATTAAGAAAAACTTGCCACCCCCTAGACACAAAGAAACACGCATGAACAAAGGCGTCCAGGGTTCAGGCAAAAGGGCAAACAGAACGGCACAAACTAGCCAGAACCAAAACTATGGTGACAGAAGCAAAATCAGAAGTTAGAGTCAAGTTTCGGCACAAATCTCGCAAGATATTCTTCGTATTTATCAGGGTGTGATGAATCCTTTTGTAGCCCACATGTGGTACATGGAAAGAAAGAAATGTGCGTGATACAACATCTGAATGAACGCTTTGTGAAATGTACTAAGAAACATTCAATGAAAACGTGTGCGAACAATTAAAGAAGCTGGAAAGTGAAATGCATCCTCTTTGTCATCGATGGAATGCTCTGTCTGTCTGTCTGTCTGTCTGTCTGTCTCTCTTTCTCTCTCTCTCCGTCTCTCTCTTTTTCTCTCTCTTGGATTTGTTTTTACTTCGCAGTCATTACCGTTTCCGTTTCTTTTTGTTTTTACGTTCATGCAAGCGATAATGTGTGTGTGTGTGTGTGTGTGAATGTTAATGTTTCACTGGTATATGTTTGAATGTGGCATATTGAATTTTGACCTTTTTAAGTTGTTTCTCTATAGAGAAACAACTTTATGAGACGGGGCAGATTTTGCTACGCGCAGCAGCAAGTTTCAGTGATACAAAACAAGACTGTGACGTTTCTCCACACAATACTTACTTTCACGCACACAGTGACGTAACGAAATCTGCGTCATAGACACCTTACGTGCACACTTTGCTGCTGCGTTCGTTTTGGCGGGAATGACGTGTGTGTGTGTGTGGACGGATGTAATGATGGCTATCTGCTAAACCACCTCGCCGGATGGCTTTTTACTTTGAGATAAAATGGGCAGTCATATTCTCCAGAGGTATTTTTCACGATTTTTGTCCTGCCGCATTTTGAGAACAGTTATCGCCGATTTTAAAAAATCGGTCATGTCACGAATTTTTTCGAAAAAAATGTTCAAATGGCTTCATTTTTTGAAATTGGGAATCATCCAATTATACTGCCTGTTTTCGTAGCACAGCTCTGTAGCTCTGACAGGTTTTGTGTAAGAAAAATATTTCCGAGGTAGGGGTGGTTTGCATATAAAGCCAAGTATCTATGAAAAGACTCCTTCAAATTCCTCATCATTCCGGTATTTTTGTCACTTGTGACAACTGCACATATGACATGAACTATTGCACTATTATAGCTTTAGTATTAAGAATAACAGAGCTTTTAGATAAACACATTTTTTCACGTTTCTGCGAGAAGCGCCGGTCAAAAAAGTTCCAATTTTGCAATTTCGTAAGTACAATCCAAGGCACTTTAAGTCCACGTTTCATCAGCTCTCTAGATCTTCCAGATTTTATGTCAAAATTAATTCAGTCCCGGAAGTCACAAAAGCAACAAGGAAATCACAAGATATGAAGAAGTATCATCTGTCAGACGAGCAGCGTGAGGCTGACGGCAAATGTTTGGTTCACAGACAAAATCTGCAAGTATCGTCACTGCTTCCGACATTTCATCAGCCCTCTACATCTTCCAGATTTCATGTGAAAAATAATTCAGTCGGAGAAGTCACAAAGCCAACAGGGAAATCACAGGACATAAACAAGCATCCTCAGACGTAGACTCCAGAGTGCAGTCCCTTTTCGGCGGGGCGTGAAAATGTGACTGCTTACACCCAGCGCCATTTTCAAAAATGGCGATTTTTTTTTAGAAAAGCGAAGACTTGTATGTCATATGAATCGATTTGAAAGGAAGTCTTGAATATCCGACCACTTTTCGTTTGGGCAAAATCTTTGCCAGCGGACAATTATTGTTGCGCTTTGATGGCACTGTTTACATGGTACACTGATCCAACAGGATGTGAGTAAACGGCAAGGGGGTTGCACTCTGACAGGCCAAGGTGTTGCACTCTACTGGCAAGTATTATTGCACGGTGCAGACGATCACGTACCTGCCTTGTGGTGGAATAAGAGACGATTACAAAAGCATACACACCCGTGCTCTAGGACTGAATGTAATAATAGATCTGTCCATTCAGACAGAGACATGTTATGTATGTCTCTGATTCAGAAACACGCCTACTTTCACTCTGGAGACAGCCTGCCATTACTTGCGCCATTGAGGATCCCTCTGGGTTCAAAGCTGGTCAAGGATGACATAGTGCGCGACCTTGTGTTTGAGAGCACCGAGACAATTTAGGCCCGTCACGGTAGCGCAGTGAGCGCCATTTCCCCACTGTGCACAGAGGTACTTTCCACTGAAAGACTCTGTGCCCCAGAGAGTGTCTCAGTGCTAGAGGCTGACGCCAAAAGTTTAGTTCACGGAATTGACGTCATCTCTCTCTCTCTCTCTGTATGACGACCTGCTTGAGGCTGACGTCAAATGTTTAGTTCACGGAACTGACGTCTCTCTCTCTCTCTCTCTCTCTGGGGAGCCAGGGTGGCCGAATGGTAGCGCGTTGGACTTTCAATGCTTGGGCCGAGAGTTCGAATCCAGGCCGCTGGGGCCAAATATTTGTGCTGGCCTTTTTCTCGTTGCCCCGTCTTTGATTTCACCCTTATGTGGTGGAAAAGAGCGTTAAACTCCTAAACACCCACCTACCCACCCTCTCCCTCTGCCTCTCTCTCTCCCTTCTTCCCACACCCGGCCCCACCCCCAGTCACGTGGCTAATCGGTCGAGGTCGTAGAGAATCTAGTGTCATCGGTAGAACTTGGAGAGGGGAGAACCGGCAACAATCACAAAACAGACAAAATAAAATGAAGTTTGGAGAAACAACTTTGTAGGACGGGGCCGTTCCTCCTTGTTTCTGTTTAAAACGGCTAGTTTGGAAATCGGTCGGAAAACCAAGAACTTGTACCGTTTTTAAATAAAAAGTTATTGCTCTCTCTCTCTCTCTCTCTCTCGTCTCGGTTTTTTCTTCTTTTTTTTCATGTGGTTTAATCATCCATTAGGCAAATCTCGATAAGCAAGCGTGATTCGATCCTCATACTGTGAAGAATCCACCAAGCCATCGTGGACATCGAAATTCATGCACTGAAAACTGTAAAATTTCACTTCCAAGGACAAAAGAACAATAAATCCAATAGGACGAATATTACGTCACCTTTTCGTGAAACTGACGTAATAGTTCTATTCAATTGTGCAGTTCTTCAGCCTTCTGGTTAATGTTCGTGTTCGTGTTCTTGCCACATCTCAGGTGGAATAAATTGCAGCAAGGTCTACCAGAACCAGGACTGACTGCCAACGAAAGAAAGACGTGTTCTGGGTTTGTCTGTCTTTCCTTCATTATCCACGAAACTGACGTTCAAGGCGAAAGAAAAGAAAAGAATAAGAAGAAGAAACAACAACCAAATATTTCACCGCTGCCTTCGTGTGCCGTGTTTCCTCTCTCAATTCGAATGGCGGAACCCTTAAAATCCTTTTCTTTTTTGCATCATCAGCATCAAAACCGCCAGTGCATTGCGAACATGACCAAATGACAAGTGCCAGGTAGGACAAGACTACATGGTCTGCGTTACCAGGGCAGAGAGGCCAAACAGGTGGAAATTTAGAACCAAGAAACAGGACTACATAAAAAGACTAAGAGCCTGAGGTCCAGCCAGACTGAAGCAGCCTGGAACGAGCCCGCAGTGAAAATCCGAAGCAGCAAGGGTTGGCGAGCACCAAGAAAGAGGGCTACGAAAAGGACTAGCTTCTAAGGCCGAGTCAGACTCAAGCAACCTGAAATGAACGCTTTGTACAGCCAACAAGCACTGGGTTCACGGGGACGAAGCAAATAGACCACAAAAGTCTAGTCTTTGAGGCTCAGCCAGACCCAACCAGCCTACGACGAACACGTGGTCAAACCAAGCGACCAGGGCTGACAGGACAAGAACCGGCGGCTCGAACCAAACAAACGAGACCAGTAACACGACCTAAACTCAAGCAGGCAGGTGGAAAATCTCGAACCAAGCAACAGGGCAACCAGGTTCTAGTCAAGAACTCAAGCAGCCTGAAACGAGAACGTAGTATAACCAAGCGGCAAGGGTTGACAGGACAACAGTGCGCAAGTGGAACCAAACACTCCAGGCCAAGAACTTACCAACCACCCTGAAACACGTCTTACAATCAAGCAGCAAGGTTTGACAGGAACCAAGCAACAAAGCTTAAAAAAGAGTGTAGCCCCTAAGGCCCTGTCAGACTCAACGTCAAGGACTCAACGTCAAGGACTGACAAGACAAGAGCGAGCAGCCCATCCAAAGAGAGCACGTAGCCGAATGGCGGCAGGAGAAGGAGTAGGGGAAGGGATGGGCAACGCTCCTGGGAAGGGGTCCGGAAGAGGCTCGTGTTGCCCAGGACTCATGTGGACCTTCATGTGGATTCTCGTCCTTCTCTTCATCGGCTGGCCGCTAGGCTTCTTTGTGGCCTTTGTCTACATGGTCTTCCTTCCGTTCGGTGTCTGCATACCACCCCTGAAGGATTTTTGTGCCGCCCTGCAGGGTGCCTTCAAACTGCCCCTGTCTTGTGCTGAGGGTATCGTCAAACAAACTCCAATGTTCTGAGTTCGAATCGCGGATTAGAGCCAAATGTGTGTGCTGGTTTAAACTCCGTCTCCCCGTCTTGGATCTTACCGGTGTGCAGAGGAAAACGACGTTAAACTCCCAATTGACCAACCAACAACTGTTAGTGTCACACCACTGTGTAGTCTGCTGATACCACACCGCATAAAATGTGCACTTTTCTTAAAACCACTGGCTGCTTTACTTCAGCTACACATGGCAATATCTTTTTCTTTTTATTTTACTGATGTAGCCGCTGATAAATTTATCGGTGGTATCTTGGCAATGACGCGTGAAGATAACGAACGTGGCGATGACGTTTCTGTTTCTGAACAGCACCGACATACCAACCTGTCCCGCGCAGGATCGTAGACACACCTCTAACGGTGAACGACGACGTTGTCAACTCTCAGAGACATTGACTGTTGATATCCGGAGGCCGTCGGTGTGTGGGAAACGTTGGCAGCAACCAGTTTAGAGCTCAGTGACGTGATAAATGAGCATACTGTTACTGCTGAAAGATCTACCATCAAAAAAAGTTTCTTTGGATCGGAAAATGAACAAACTTCTTGTCTTTCATGTGTTCACTGGAAAACAACATCTTGAGGTAATTGCTTAAGTCATATCTGACTTTCGTCTACTCTCATCTGCCAGCAGCTTTGTCAACAGTTAGTACTGAGTACCCCGGGAGATCAGCTGTTAGGATCGAGTAGACAAGACCAGCTGTTAGAACTGAGAAGCCAAACAGCAACCTACAACCCAGCCTCTGGTCGGTTTGACCAAGCAGCCAGGAGGGACCTGGTATAACTCATCAGACACGACAGAACAACCCAAACGAAACAACTCATATCATGGCGGCCGGGGAGGGTCACGGAGAAGCTTCAGGAAAGGGATCAGGAAGAGGCGGATGCTGCCCCGGCTGTATGTGGAGCTTCATTTGGCTCGTCGTCCTCCTCGTCATCGGCTGGCCTCTGGGGTTCCTCGTGTCGTTTCTCTACGTGTTCTTCCTCCCTTTCAGTGCCTGCATCTCGCCTCTCAGGGAGTTCTGCGAAGCCCTCCTGAAGGCGGTTCAGTTGCCCCTCTCCTGCGCTCAGGGCATGGTGCAGCAGAGCGCTATGTGCTGACCCCATGACTCCGGGGTCTGAGCTTCAACATGGGGGTTGGCATAGCTTTAGTGACCCAGCACTAGACTTTCATTCAGATGGTTGTGTTAGATGTTAAATCCCAACGAGGCCAACTCCGGTACAGATTTTTATTTCCTGTGCCCCTATTCTTTGAAATCATCTTCGTGACTGACGACGCTTTAACATTAATTCAAGGCAAAATATTTTCGAACAGGAGACAGTTTGTACCAGAATATATTTTAAATACAAATTATTTTATTGCGTGACTATTATTGACAGACAGACGCTGGAAATAAACACAATTGCAAACAAATGTAACAAGTTTACTTATCTTTATTCAGTTAGTACGGACTTCTTGGATTTGGCTCGGGGAAAGATTTCCTAGTTTATGTTACATATTTTACATTGTACTCTTATATATTATGCCGTAGTGGAGCCATAGTCTTTGGTAACACTAACAAACTCTAGCCGTTCTTCGACAGTCTGTAAAGCACGGACCCGGGAAGTCCTTCAGTCAAGAGCTCTGTGCTAGTGACCAAAAAATACACTCAAGCCAGTAATTGACTCTAGTCGTACTTCAACAGTGTGTAGAGCAAGAACGAGAGGCAGTCCAGTAGTTTGGGACATTGTGCCGTAGACCAGGGTGGGTGTTTCAGAGTTTAACGTCCTTTTCAACCACGTAAGGGTGATATCAAAGACGGAGCAACGAGAAAAAGGCCAGATCAAATTATTTGGCCAAAACCGCGGCTGTTGACCAGGAAATTCACTCACACCCAAACCAGTGACAGACCAGCAGTATTTCGTCAGTTTGTGCAGCTAGAACCACGGGGGGTCCTTCAGTCCAGAGCACTGTGCTGTTGGTCAGTTACAAAATAGACTCTGGGCTCTAGCCGTACTTCGAGAGTTTGTAGAGCAAGAACCCAGGTGAGTCCTTCAGTCCAGAGCACTGTGCTGTAGGTCCGAACAGCCGGCAGTCACTGGAGTCCGCATTTCTCGCCTTGCTGTAGGCCACGTAGAGACAGTTTGGCATGGTCCAGCACTCGCGATGACACGCCACTCGTGACTTCACTTCACGTGCATCAAGGGAAAAGGCCAATGGAAGCTTGCCGCGTGCAACAAGTTTGGAATGACCATCAACGATTGGTTCTGGAAGAGGAAAAACGTGTTTTCTTCAATTTCGTCAATGTTTTCTGATATTTACGTGTTTAAAATATTACTTCTTGTATTCTTGTGTTTATTTCTTGTTGCATTTCGCGTTGTTCTTTTACGTGCATAATGGACGAGTCCACTCTTGTCAATCAAAAGGGTCGAGCCCCCCAGAATTCAGCCAATCGCGTCCCGCGGCATAATGAGCACAACACATGGCATGGTCTGGCAAACGTTTTGCCAGGTACTATCAGGGAAGCACGTGTAGTTTGATACACTATGACTGAAACATGGAAAGAGAGCAATGAGTCCATTGACGTCATTTGAGGAGAAAGACCATTACGTCAGTCTTTTTCATCTTGAAATCACCTCTGTTTTTCATTAAAAAAAATGATGTCACGTACGTACTGTCTATTGCCAATACACGGCAGAGTAAAGGGGCGGGTGGGGTGGGGTGGGGGTGGGTGTTTTGGGGTTTAACGTCCTTTCCCACCACATACGGGTGATATCAAAGACGGGGCAACGATGAAAACGCCAGCACAAATATTTGGCCCCAGCCGGGATACGAACTCACGACCCGAGCATTAGAAGTCCAACGCTCTACCATTTGGCCACCCCGGCTCCCCGTAAAGGGGCGGGACTTGAAGTCGTCTATTGCTACTACTACTACTATGACTACTACTACATATCATAACAAGAAGTCCATCTGTTTGCGATATCGTCTGAAAGCTGGTGACGACAAACTGCTAACTCTGAGGTGACAATAAATCGCTTTCTTTCCAAAATGTCAGAAAAGCGTGTATGACTAACCTTTCTTAGGGGCGTTTCGGAGTCGGTCGACTGGAAGGGAGAAACTGAAAACCTGAAAAACAAAGCAAGGTGGAAATTTAGGAAAATTACTTATGTGGGTGGATGGGGTGGGTGTTTGGGAGTTTAACGTCCTTTTCCACCACGTATGGGTGATATCAAAGACGGGGCAACGAGAAAAAAGCCAGCACAAATATTTGGCCCCGCCCGGGATTCGAACTCACAACCCGAGCACTGAAAGTCCAACGTTCTACCATTCGGCTATCCCGACTCCCCCGATAATGATGTAAAGTGCAAACTTCAAGAATAGCAATATCATCTGTAAGACAGATTACGTCCAGTTTTACGAGATCGTGACATTTGAAACAGCATGTTGCTTTCTGTAACCTTTAAATTCCCGTCTAGTGTGTCAGGCGTTAGGACACAAATTGAGGGGGGGGGGGTGTTTGGGAGTTTAACGTCCTTTTCCACCATCACCATATACGGGTGATATCAAAGACGGGGCAACGATGAAAAAGCCAGCACAATATTTGGCCCCAGCCGGGATTCGAACTCACGACCCGAGCATTAGAAGTCCAACGCTCTACCGTTCGGCCACCGCGGCTCCCCACACAAATTGAGCGTGGGGGTCAAGTTTGGTGTCTGTTTGAAGCAGGGACTTACATACATGTAAGTCCCTGGTTTGAAGTCCTCTGTTTTGCGAGTGTGCTACTTAGTGTAGTGATTTCCGACTACTTCTACCAGGGCCCGTATGTAACAGTCGAGGTTAGGGCTTTTAGCCATGGGTTAGAGTCTAAACTCGAACTAAACTAGCTCTAGGGTTATATTTTCTGTTTTTTTTTTTATTGTTTTTTTTTGTTTTTGTTTTAAGTCAAGAAGCGGGCCCATTCCAGCAAAGTGCCTGAGCCGTTATAGAAGGAATTTTTTTTTTCTTCCTTTCTTCGCTTCCTTTCTTATTTTAATTCTGGGGAGCCGGGGTGACCGACTGGTAGAGCGTTGGACTTCTAATGCTCGGGTCGTGAGTTCGTATCCCTGCTGGGGCCAAATATTTGTTCTGGCTTTTTCATCGTTGCCCCGTCTTTGATATCACCCGTATGTGGTGGAAAAGGACGTTAAACCCCCAAACACCCACCCACCCACTCTTATTTAATTTTGCTTTTGGGCTTCTTTTGTCCTAGTCTGGGTTAGGCCCGTAGCCGTGGGTTAAATGAACCTCGACGTTTACATACGGGCCCAGGTTGTGTCGCATATCATACAATACTAACCGGGTTGACATCTTGCACGTGAAGACCAAGTGGAGCCGCGTATGCCTTCTGCGGACCTTGGCCAAAGAAATACCCGCCCACGACGACCAGCTCGTCCTCCAAAGGGTCGACAGACGGCTCCATTGCTATGGTAACGAAGCCCTCCGTGACCTTGATCTGTGTGGTCACGTATGATCCGTCTCCAACCGGTTCCCATGACGACAGCCTTGACACATATTTCTTCTCCTGAGGAGCGTGTCTGTGACGTATGGTGACACGGTCAGCGTGGCACGCATGCGTGATGAGGACGATGTAGTTCTGTGAGCCGATCACATACTGCGAGGTCAGGACAAGACATTCTGGTTGGTGGGTGGCCCATATGTGCGTACGCTTTGGGCGAAGATCGTAAATTTTGTGATGTGGCCACAATTGACAAAGTCGAAATGGCTAGTATTAATATACGATAATAGCTTGCTGTAGAATATGCTCTCGCAGGTATCGCCATTTCGGCACATTGTCCATCGGCATATCATTGGCCTTTGGTTCAACCTACACGTCATTCTTACTAGTGGTAAGACTGAAAAACATCATCCTTTTATTCATTCATGAACTCGCAAAGCTACACAAAAAAGTTAAACGAAACATTGAATTGAAAACATGACGTAAAAGAAGTCATTTTTTTTCTAGTTTTATTTATTTATTTATTTATTTTATCTAATTTATTTATTTATTTATTTATTTTTATTTATCATTTATTTTAATTTTTATTTATTTATCTATTTGATTTTATTTTATTTATTTTTTTAATTAATTTATTTATTTTTATTTTTATTTATTTTTTTTTTTTTTTTTTTTTTTTTTGGGGGGAGGGGGGTAGGGTTAGGGTGTTTTTTTTGTTTGTTTTGTTTTGTGTCTTGTTTTGTTCGGGTTTTGGGTTTGTTTTTTGTTTTCTTCTTTGGGGGGGGGGGTGGGGGGGGGAGAGGGGGGGTGTCTTTTGGCAAAAATAGTGGGAAGTGGAAAGGGATCATCGTGTGAAGGGTGCAAAACCGTAAAACCGAAAAATATTGATAGTTTAAGATGATGAGGTTTTGCTAAACTTTAATTAGGGTGCTGATGCCTTGAAAAGGACAACAGTAGGAAGTTCCAAATTTCGAGTCAGTCACCTCTTCATTAAAGATGATGGGAACAGTGAATTCCTTCCCGTAACTTTCGAGATGTGGCACCAGGAACATGAAGGGCGCGGAGTCTTCTGTGAAACTGTAGCGGTACTGGACCACCTGTAGAAACACACACACACACACACACACACACACACACACACACACACACACACACACACACACACACACACACACACGCACGCACGCACGCACGCACGCACGCACGCACGCACGCACGCATGCAAAAGTGTTTGTTGAAAAGAAAACAATTCTGTTCAATTTGAAAAGAAAAATTCTGATAACGAAACAGAAAGTTTTAAGGCTTCAATCATTTAGTGACATGAGATTAGCGGTGAACTGGGATTGAAAATGTCAGTCAAAAGGGATTAAAACTATCAGTGAAAAGGAAGGAATAAATATCACCCTGAAACCTTTCTCTGACATCGCACTCTGACTTGTCTAAGCAAAGGCCTAGATACACGAAAAAGTGTCAGAAACAACATTGAAATTGGAGAGAGAAAAAAATCGTGCAATAGATTATTATCTCAATTTCGTTTCTCCCTTACCTCCACCGGTTTGTCGGCTGTGATGGTAAAGCTCGTGCCTGGTGCCACAACCTTCTCGAGAAACTGACCGGGTTCCTGAATTACGTCACGATCCCCGAAGGAGAATTCTAGACTGACGTCACGCTCCTTCCCAAGTACCCGGATGGAGTCCCCAGGCGTCGCAGAGGGAGAGGCAGTCACCACGAATTTCTTGCCCCAGGCTCTACAATACAGTCATATCGTGTGTTTGTCTTACAAGCGTAACTGTTTCAAATCGTAAGTTGGCTTCTGTGAGGCCTAGTTTAGTGGTTATCTTGAAACTGCGCCTTTAACACAAATAAGCAGAGGAATCGGTTTAATACGCCAGATCGATGTACTCCCAGGCTCTTTTGGCCAGGGCACTTCCAGCCTCAAGCTGCATAGACCCGGGGCATTTCTAGCCTCAAGCTGCATTGGCTCGGGGCATATCCAGCGTCAAGCTGCATAGATCCGGGACACTCAAGCTACTTAGACTCGGGGCACTTCTAGCCTCAAGCTGCACAGACCCGGGACATTTTCAGCCTCAAGCTGCCTTGGCCCTGGGCATTTCCATCCTCAAGCTAGACTCGGGGCACTTCTAGCCTCGAGCTGCTTAGACCCGGGGCACATCTACCCACAAGCTACTTTGAGCCTGGGCACAACTAGCCTCAAGCTGCTTTGAGCCCGGGCACTTCTAGCCTCAAGCTGCTTAGGCCCGGTGCACTGCAAACCTCAAGCTGCTAAGACGGGGCACTTCTAGCCTCAAGCCGCATCGGCCCGTGACACTTCTAGCCTCAAGCTGCATCGGCCCGGGGCACTTCTAGCCACAAGCTGCACTGACCCGGGGCACTTCTAGCCCCATGCTGGATCGGCCCGGGGCACTTCTATCCCCAAGCTGCATTGACCTCTGGGAAGTACATCCCGCGTGTTACACGAGGATAGCCGAGTTGGTGGAGCGTTGAACTTTCAATGCTCAGGTCGTAAGTTCGAATCGAGGTTGGCTGGAAGCCAAAACTATGTCCTGGGTTTGTTTCTTTGTTTGTTTGTTTTCTTGTTGTTGTTTGTTTGTTTGTTTGTTTGTTTTTTCTCGTTGCCTCGTCTTTGGTGATGTCGTGAAAAAAGGCGTCACATCCGCAAAACAGCCAGACAAAGAAGATACCGCAACAGTTGTTACCAGCAGTTTTGATACTGACCGTTTGGGTGGTATGTTCTCAATGACTATGTCCTTGCTGTCGGCCGAGCTGATGGTCTTGTGGAACACTGCGGCACTGAACACACTCACCGGTGTCTCAGACCGGATTACCGTCCCTGTCAGATCGGCAGTGCTGTGGAAGTAAACGGAAACTATTTCACTGGGCCCGTATGTAGAACTCGGGGTTAATTTAACCCACGGCAAGGGGCCTAACCCAGACTAGGACAAAAGAAACCCCAAAACAAAATTAAATAATAAAGGAAGCGAAGAAAGAAAGACAACAGTCCTTCCATAACGGACTACGCACCTTGATGGAATGGACCCGGTTCCTGATTTAAAGAAGAAGAAGAAAGAAAAAAAAAAACCCAGAAAATTTAACCCGAGAGCTAGTTTAGTTCGAGGTTAGACTCTAGCCCGGGGGTAAACTCCCTAACCCCGACTTTTACACGCGGGCCCTGGTCAGAGCAAATCCAACAAGAAGGTCTTCTTCTTCTTCTTCTTTATTCACTTCATTACGAAGGACACTTTTTTTTTCTCAGTCTACCCAAGCTTCGACTATATTCAAAAAATGTTTGTTGGGAGCCGGGGTGGCCGAATGGTACAGCGTTGGGCTTCTAATCCTCGGGTCGTATCCCGACTGGGGCCAAATATTTGTTCTGGCTTTCTCATCGTTGCCCCGTCTTTGATATCACTCGTATGCGGTGGAAAAGGACGTTAAACTCACAACCCCCCCTCCCCCTACATCCCCCAAACACCCACCCTGTCCGTTCGCTAAATGAGCAGATTTGACCTTAAAGTCACCACTACCGAAAGTGGACCTTCGGGTAAGGATGGGTAACTTTCGGAACTTTTGATCTCTCCCGGCAATGAAAGAAATCAGAGAAATCAAGAAATCAGTGTCAGCACATTGTATGTTATGGAAACCGGAGGTTGGAAAACGCACTTAGCGCTTTGGTACGTACCTGCTTTCATTTTAAAAAAATCAAATAAAAAGCTAAAAATTCTGCCCTTACCTTTCCTTGTGTGTGCCAAACCACTACGTACAGTGTGTGAGGAAGTCACGGTCACCATAAAACTATTGCATCACATCTCTGACTCGTCAGTGGTTTCGCATAAATTATCAATAATAATAATAATAACAATGATAATGAAAATGATGATAACAATAATAGGGCGCCAATCCTTGCGGACCAAGCTCTAAGCACCTTACAATCTTAAAACAGTAAAAACTGAAGTGAACATTCATTATACAACGCATTCTCTCAATTTACGCTGTTACGCTGGACCAATAACAACTTATAAAGTAAAACACACACACACACACACACACACACACACACACACACACACACACACACACACACACAGATTAAGAGCATAGAGATTAAGAGAATAACAAAAACGTAGGTGAAATTTAAAAAAAAAAAAAAAAAAAAAAAAAAAACCCAGGGTCAGCAGAGACAAAGCACAAATGAAATTAAAACAAAGACCAAACACAAAGATGGAATGATAAAACAAAACGCAAGTGAAATGAAAACAGTGGTAAGACCTACTAATAGTCAACTATGAGCCAGCTAAAAAGATAGCAGTGGTGAACGGCTAAAAGCAAGACTGACACTATAAGACTTACTACACATGCATGGTTATGTTACCCTTAGACCTGGGGGAACATAGGCCTGGGGGAACATAGACATGCTCGTTACAACCAGTCCCGGCTGGGGCCAAATACTTGTACTCTCCTTTCTCTCGTTGCCCCGTCTTTGACATCACCCTTACGTGGTGGAAAAAGACGTTCAACTCCCAAACGCCCACCCACCCCATGTTACAAGCCTTTCGCATTTTGAGATCACAGCTCATACATTTGTGTTAAGCCGGATATATAGTGATAAAGCGATATTTTGCGAGCAGTTAGTGTATCGGAGGTCAATACTATACTTTTGTGTACTGGCTGACTCCGGAGAGCTCTCATCCCACCTTGTGACGTCACGGATGTCAGCGAACTCGAAGGAAGTGAGACGAATGGTGATTGTGTCCCCTGGCCAGTAGACGGTGCCTTTGTAATCCAACAGTGGTCCCCCTTGGTTCGAGCGAGAGGGCAGCGTGACCCACACCGTGTTCACAGTCTCCAAATTTCCGACGCAAATGGACACCTGCAAATGAAACTATTTCAAGTATTTGTAAGTATATATGCTTTGTTGCTGGCGTTCCTGAGCTTAGAAGGGCTAATGTTACCATTTATGTTATCCCTTTTAAGGCCGGAGTGTGCCCTCGTAGACATGCAACACAATGGTAATAATCACACACACACACACACACACACACACACACACACACACACACACACACACACACACACACATCACACATCAGCCCTCGGCAGTCTTCCTCCACCTACTCATAAATCAAACACATAGCATGCCACCGACTCGTGCTGCTGTCTACACAAAACAACCCCAAAATCAGCAGCTGCTTTTTGCCGAGGACACTTTATTCCGACCATACAGTGGCGAGTGAGTGAGTCAGTTTTTGAGGCTTAACGCCGCGCAAGCCACAAAGACTAATTCGCGGCAAAGAGTGGGTGGGCTACATGAAAAAAAAAATGTAACGTTGGGCAACTGATGCAAACTGATCTACGGGGCAATATAAACCTAGGACATGCAGGAGACGCTGCACCTTCATGCTAATTTATCGAACTCCCGGTTACAAAAAAGCGTGGAAAACAAATAACAATTACAAGTAGGTAAAACAAAGATAAATCCATACAGTGGCGAAATAGGGTCGACTCCGGCCATTAAAGGGGTTTTCAATGCTCACAGATCATTCTGAGTTGTTTTCATGGCAACCATCCTGGACAGTGACAGCGTCTGTAATGTCTGCGTGGATTGAAATCTGACAATGGGAGCGTTGCACTTTAATTAACCCTTTCTACACTGAAGCTATCAGCGTACGTCTGGCACCGGCCCTCTAGATCCCGTGGTGACACTGTACTATGTGGGGCACATGATTTTATATTTAGGGGAAGTGTCGATTACATGTTGTACTTTACTTTGACATCACCAAAGGACGATAACCCCCCAAACACCCACACCCACCCTCGAAAACGTTTGTTTACAGTTTACCTCCCTTTCAGTCCAACATGTCTGCTGCCAGGTTTCCTTGGCAACCCACGGAAGGTGATGTGAAAGTAAAAGTGCAACATCTAAGCAACACTTCCCCTAAACATAAAAAATCATTTGTCCTACATGGTGCAGTGTCACGACGGGATTCAGGCAGCTGTTCAGTGGCTTGCGTAGAGAACCTGACGTCAGACATGTCGAAAAGGGGAGGGAAACTGTAAATAAACTGTCACAATTACAGTGGTAGCTCGGGTTAGAATGAGTTAAACTCGTGTTTGCTGCAGTAAGAGCCGTTAAGGGACCGTTAATCTTGCCTTACTGCACGGGAGACTCGTGCGCGACACGAAATGCCCTAACATAGACTATTTCAGCGTAAAGGCGCCATCACAAACAGAACTGCTAAAAAACAAAAGCTGTTTTTCCTGTGAAGCCTGGTAGTCTTGGGGGGGGGGGGGGGGGGGTGGCCGAATGGTACAGCGTTGGACTTCTAATGCTCGGGTCGTGAGTTCGTATCCCGGCTGAGGCCAAATATTTGTGCTGGCTTTTTCATCGTTGTCCCGTCTTTGATATCACCCGTATGTGGCGGAAAAGGACGTTAAACTCGCCCCCACCCCCCCACGCACACACCCTGGTAGTTTCAGGAGGTGCTTTTAGCGTCGTACTAGTTGCCCACTCTTACCCTACTCCCATGCTGAAATCGAACACAGAAAAAAAAAATTCTCCTACAGCCCAAGAAAACATGCTGCAACTCACCTGCCCATTGAACGTTCTCTGGATGCTGGGAAACAGGTAGTCGTTGCCAAGCGACGCCCTGGACAGTATAGATGTGACCCCCGTGGCGTTGTCGCTAGGGTTGTTCACAAAGACCGCGATGTCCTCCTCGGCCTCCACCCTGATGGCGTCCATCAGCTTGCCCCGGGCAGCGTTGGTGCCTCGTGTCTTGATCTCCTGCACGCGGGGCTGGTCGACGGACACGGCAAACGTGTGGTCCACCCCACCGTACGCTACAGGCAGCACTGGCGTGGTGACCCTCACCTTGACAAACACAGCGGGATGATAATAATAATAATAATAATAATAAATTGCTTTTATATAGCGCAGTATCCCAGCAGACGCTGGCTCAGAGCGCTCTACAATTACACACACACAAAGAAACACACACACACACACACACACACACACACACACACACACACACACACACACACCACTTTCATAACATACAGCTGGGATCTCGATAAAATGAGCTGGGGGAGGGGAGGGGGGGGGATGAGTGGGTGAGTATTTACAGATGGATAGAGTTGCGCAAGCACACAGGAGTACACAGGAGTTTTTCAGTCTTGGACCTATGCCGATAAGTCACGTGCCCTCTGGTCCTCAGCGCGGGTTGGCGACAGTGCGCAGACCATCTCACGGCTAAGGTAAATTTTCCGGGCTAGCTCTATTAAGGTTACTGGGGAGTTGAGACTTTTGTGTGAACGGCTTGCCTAACGCCTGAGCTTGCCATTATTAACTCATCCACTTTTGTATTCGTAATAGCAAAGTTCAGGTCATCAGCACGGTAAATCCTTACATAAATCCTACAACATCCAGAATGGGGAAATTTCAGTCGTTTGGCAATTTTCAGCCAAATTTCCTATTCTTCAAGCCCCCCCCCCCCCCCCCACACACACACACATACCCACCCCCACCAAATCTCAGTTTCAGCCAAAGAAAAGAAAGGGAAAATGCCATATGGCACAACCTAACTTCATTTTTGGAGACTTGCATGTCGGTACCAAGGCAGTACTTCACTTCTGGCTGCTAGAAGAGGATACTAAATGCCTTTAAAATGCTAAAATTTGTTTTCTTAAGTGGTTCATTGCCCCCGTATTCCCCCAGCAGGGGGCGCTGCCTCTGTCTGCATCCCGGTCTAGTTTTCAGTCCTTTTTTTCCCTCAGCAATTTCGCAGCCTGCAACACCCCCCCCCCTCCTCTCTCACACACACACACACACACACACACACACACACACACACACACACACACACACACACACACACACACACACACACACACACATTACCCACCATTATATTCCTCGTGGCGTGTGTGGTAATGTAGAGATTCACACGGTCCCAGAGATCATCCACGCGTGACGGGTACACCAAAAACTCACGCCCTTCTGTGCTTAATACGGGTGTACCCTGTTGCCACCACAAATGATATCGTTTTAGCAAACGTTTATACGACGATTGAAAGGGCTTAAAGAGGCCATACTACATTTGGAGAGTCTGAGAAGTTTCCAGAAGTATGTGAACATCTAGTTTGATGGTTATAAATTGACCCGACGCTAAATTATGAATCAACGCAAATGTTTCAGCTTGCGGGCTTTAAAGAAAACAAACACGCTCGCGCGCACGCGCACACACACACACACACACACATACACACACACACACACACACACACACACACACACACACACACACACACACACACACACACACTTAATTTCCACTAGCCTAGCTATATAAGAAAGTGAATTTTCTTTGACCTGAGAGACGATAGGTGTGATGAACATTAGCGGCAGAAGAACCTGAAAAATATCAGTCAAAAACAGCATTGAATCCCTCCCTTTCCTAAATCCGTATTGACATATTTACTCTCTCTCTCTCTCTCTCTCTCTCTCTCTCACTCTCTGTGTGTGTGTGTGTGTGTGTGTGTGTGTGTGTGTGTGTGTGTGTGTGTGTGTGTGTGTGTGTGTGTGTGTGTGTTAGCGCGCGCGCGCGCGCGCACATCTGCTACTTACGACTGCCAGCAAGCCGCCGCATTCTGCAAACATGGCTTACTTTTCCCGCAAGGGAAAACCTTTTATCCAAGCCCCCAGCTGCACACACACACACAAAAAGATCAAAGACAGGTCAATCCAAAGTGAGAAACATGAACCACGAGTTAGGAAGAGTTACACTATCACTCAGATTCGCAATATAATCCTTTATCAACGTAATAACTGTTAGAAGGTCACCTTAGATATTTCTCCCTGCTTGCAAAACTAAACTAAAATAAATAATTTAAAATTAAAAAAAAAAAAAACTGACGAAGTTGTAATAGTCACCTTACATTTATATTCCATGCATTACTTAGCTCACGTTTAACTCAGAGACTTGTCTGTCCACAGAAATTACGCTTGAAGTTTGACTGAAAAGCTCACTACTCCCCCAAAATCGCAGCAGTGACTGAAATGAGGGCTGTTCACCGTTGATGGCGATTCTCTCCTGCCCGTGTCACCTGAACCAGTAGCTACGCCGTTGCCATGCTGCCTGTCGCGATGATGTAAGAGGGACAAGCTACTGATGAACTGAAGAGCCGTGCAGTTTCAAATTGCCTCTGGGTAGGAACTCAATCACCGTGCTTTCTGCCTGAAAGTTACGGGAAGGGAATTCACTGTTCCCGTCATCTTTAATGAGCAGGTGACTGACTGGAAATTTGGGACTTTCTGCTGTTGTCTTTTTAAAACGGATCAGCACCCAAATGAAAGTTTCGCAAAACTTCATCGTATGAAACCATCAACATTTTCCGGTTTTACGGTTTTGCACTCTACAGTAGATGACGCTTTTCGCTTCCCAGTTATTGCCTTTAAAAAAAAAAGTAGAAAAATGTGTGTGTGTGTGTGTGTGTGTGTGTGTGTGTGTGTGTGTGTGTGTGTGTGTGTGTGTGTGTGTTCCTCTGCGTGAGTGAGTGCGTGCGTGCGTGCGTGCCTGCGTGCGTGCGTGAGAGAAAGGTTGGGAGGGGGAGACCGACAGAGAGACAGAGACATTGAAATAGAAATTTAAAGCTGGGGTTTCGTGGTTCGAAAAAATACATTTCCACCAAAATCATCTGACAAAGCGTTGCATTTCTTGTTTTATTGATCGTATTAGAAATCAAATCAGTGGAAACGGAAAGTGGACAAGGCACACCATGGACAGGAATGCCGGTGCGTGGTGTAAGGGAATCAATGAGTCAGGTCACCGCTCCTGTAATTGCACGTGCTACACGTCAGAAAGTGAAAGATGAGCAATCGTGACTTGATTCGTGTATTGTCATGGCGGTGTTGGTGTTGAGAGTGGTGGTGGCGTGTGTGTGTGTGAGTGTTTGTGTGTGTGTGTGTGTGTGTGTGTGTGTGTGTGTGTGTGTGTGTGTGTGTGTGTGTGTGTGCAGTTCCAAATTCCGTTGCCTCTGGGCATGAACTCCAGTCACCGTGCTTTCTGCTGCTTGTGTGTGTGTGTGTGTGTGTGTGTGTGTGTGTGTGTGTGAGAGAGAGAGAGAGAGAGAGAGAGGGAGGGTGGATGGATGGATGGGTGTTTGGGGGTTTAACGTCCTCTTCCACCACATACGGGTGATATCAAAGACGGTGCAACGATGAAAAAGCCAGCCAAATATTAATTTGGCCCCAGCCGGGATACGAACTCACTACCCGAGCATTAAAGTCCAACGCTCTACCATTCACCGTGACAGAGAGAGAGAGAGAGAGAGAGAGAGAGAGAGAGACTAACCGTTCAGAGAGAGAGAGAGAGAGACAGAGAGAGAGATAACAACGAAGCACTGACTAAGAAAACAACCACAGAAATTACGAACTGACTTTCGTCTCCTACCTCGAACGCCCTTGTGACACGAAAAGAATCACTGTAACATTGCACGATAGTTGTGGTGATGAACTCTTCTCGGGTAAACCTTACGTGACACTTTCAGTACAAATAGTAATGGATTCTTGTCGGTTGAATCGGGACCACAGGGCGCAGCCATGTTGAAGGAAGTGATCACATGAAAAATTTGCATCGTCTGCGAAAGAATGCGAAACTACGCTTGTTTGAGTCTCACAAATGAACGTAGAGCTGTCTTCTTTCAGGATGTGTTTGTAAATAAATCTTACAGATTCAGCACCTTGCAGAGTGAGGACTGTTCACGTTATTTACCGACACAAGTTTTCTAAGAACACATTGGGAGTGTAAATATAAGTTCAAGTTTCTATCTCCCGCGTCGGACTCCGTAGCGCTGTGGTTAGCGCTCTCGACAGGAGATCACAAGGTTATGGGTTCGACCGCCCCTCATCACCCCAGATCGAAAATGACCAGGGAAATTTTTTTGTCCAGAAATGAAGTGTTGATTACCAAGGTCAGCCTCCCTACCCGTGCCCAACACCCCTCCCCTCACACGCACCCCAGAGTAAGCGAGGGAGGTTTATTCGGGGGACAAGTAACTCTGAAGAGGTTTGTCCGGGGGTAGAAGATAACTAGTAGGGTTTACCCAGGGTGAAATGAAGCAGGCGGGGTTGCGCGGGGATAGAGTCACACTAGGGAGATTTGCTCGGGAGTAGAGTAACTGAAGGGGAAGTTTATCTCCAGGTAGAATAATAAGAGGAGGTTTTACCCTAAACTGAGATGAAAGACAGGGGCCTTTTGCCTTTTTTTTGGGGGGGGGGGGGGGTAAAAATTTTCAAAGCTTATAAAAGTATTGAAGTACTTTAATGATCATAATTCGAATCAAATCATTACAAAACGTCCCTGAATAGAGGCTATACATAATTATGCCCTAAAATGAATAGAGAAAGAGTTTTTTTTTTTTTTTTTTAGTTGAAACGTAATTTTACGACAAGGTTGTAGGGGAGCCGGGATGGCCGAATGGTAGAGCGTTGCACTTCTAAAGCTCGGGTCGTGAGTTCGTATTTTACTTGATGCGAAATATCGACGGAATTGACTGGTATACATTTGCACCCCCTAACGGGCGAACTATACCAGCTGAGCCGTAATATGTAATGAGGCACGGAAATACAAACTTGAAACATTTTTAACAACGATAATATTTTGCTGATATTGAAATAGTTAAGTCAGCATGTTTCATGCACAAAGCACATGAAGAAGTTTTACCAGTATTTCATGCAATGATGGTAGATCTATGCAGTTTTTATTCAGAAACCAGCAATGTCAGATAACTCACGTAATTTTTATATTCGTGTGAAAGAAAGACAACCTTCCGTTTCAAAGTTTTAAAAACCAGCCCGTCTTAACATAATGTTGTTTCCAGAACCCGGGGAGAGTTTTTCAATACAGATCACGTGATTGTCCTGTAGGTCCAAACAGCCCATTAAAGTTTTACAGATCTAAAACTAGTCCGTTATGAATCCGTTGTACTAGATTTACTTTGACAGTGTCTGGATCAAGAACCCGGGACAATCCTGCGGTCCAAGTCACTGTGATCTCGGCCTATGCAGGCCAGTGAACTTTTATAAATCTAACACTCATAATCATTATTAATAATAATCATTATTACTGTCCGCTGAGGCTATAGATCTACTTCGACAGTTTGTAGAGCAAGAAGCCAGGCGAGTCCTTCAGTCCAGAGCACTGTGCTGTAGGTCCGAACAGCCGGCAGTCACTGGAGTCCGCATTTCTCGCCTTGCTGTAGGCCACATAGAGACAGTTTGGCATGGTCCAGCACTCGTGATGACACGCCACTCGTGACGTCATTTCACGCGCATCAAGCGGGAACGTCAAGGGAAGTTTGTCACGTGCCACTAGTTTGGAATGACCGTCGATGACTGGTTCTGGCAGCAGAAAACAGGAGATGAGTCTGGGTTAGACGGTGGCGACAGTTTACTGGCCGATGCGCATGCATTTTCAGCCATTACATGTCCGCTGCGGGTGTTTTGGTTGTTATAATGACCACGTTTTCCTCTTCAGCACTTTTATGAAGATCGACAGAATGACAGTTGTTGATCCTGTCGCACTAAACTACGCTACTGCTGTTATGATACACTGGCGTAAGGACACAAAATGGCCGTGTGTGTCTTGCGTTTGCTTGAATTTATTGGAGTTTTAGGGTTTTTCCTGTGTTTCGGCTGTTTTGTTTTAATTTGCAGGTTTATTTTTCCCTATCCTCTGCTGCAGTGCCTTTTTGATGAAATCAGATTTCAAGCATGAGAAAACAGGCTCGTTAATTTTCCGCAAATTCCGTTCGCAGAATCTAATTCTCTCGTGTGCAGGATGTGGCTCCAACAGACCAGAACAGTCGCGCTGCTGCCCTATTCAAACATTTCATTCTGTCGTTCAGTAACACACAGATGGACATACAGAGTTCAGTTCAGTTCAGTTCAGTTCAAAATTGTGTCTACATCCGCACTCTCCCAGTGTGGCGTAAGGACACAAAATTACCGTTGGGTCATGCTTGGTGTTTATTTGAGGTACCCTGTTTCGCAAGTGTGCTAGTCTGTGGTGATTTTTTGTTGTCATGAAAAAACGTGATTTTAGTGATTTTTGTGTTAGGTAGGTCGAGGTGCATGCCAAGCGGTAGCAAAAAGAGGCAAGCTGCCAGTGAACCTGGGGCTTTTTGCACAGAGGTCGAGCACAAGTGACGCAAGCGGATTTGTGTAAACTGGCTCTCTGGCCTAAAGAGAAAGTAGACGTGCATTACTCCAGTGAGGCCTGAGGGGAAAGGAGACATTCACATTTTTCTAAACTCCTGTCAGGTGCGTGCCTTTGAATGGTCTGTTCATGGTAGTAATTGTTTCTAGACTGAAGCATTTTTAGGGGTGACTATGATGCCTGAGGCTAATACGGAATATATATAGGCATTTTGAGGTCATATGTATTTGTGTCCGTCGGCCACTGCACCACACTGATCATAAATAACAGGAACAGGTGTACCTTTTCCTTTGGCATTTCTTTGTCGGTCGTCCGGCAGTGAGAACTGGAAAACCTAACACAAGAAAGGTTTGACTAAATTCTCAGTAAACAAAGGCATCATGCAATTCAGACAGCCTGTTCCACGAATTAATTAGTCTGCCTAAGACACGAAATAGGGAGCTTTTCAAAATCATTTTACAGTTTAAGCAATGTACGTGCTACAAAGTCAACACTTCGGCAAAGTCACTGCCTGTTTCATGAATGAAGACATTACAATGCAGGCACGACACATAAATAATAATAATAATAATGTTGTATGGAGAACTGCGTGAGGGGTCTCGCCCCACTGGAAGACCACAGCTCCGCTGCCATAGATGTCTGCATACGCGACAAGAAGCTGGCCGACATCGACCTAACACTTGGGAAGGTGCAGCCGAAAACCATCAACTGTGGAGAGTTACTGTCAGCGAAAGTGTCAAGAGGGCGGAAATCACGAGGAACGACAGCTGGCCGACATAAGAGCAAAGAGGAAGGCAAGGGCAGCCTCTGTCTCAGCGCCAACCTTCTTCGTCTGCACGAAATGTTGCAGAGACTGCCATTCCAGAGTGGGACTTTATAGCCACTCGAGACGATGTAACTCCATCGCCCAGCGCTACACCATCGAACGGATGCCGACGAATGATAATGATAATAATAATAATAATGACAGTACTTACATAGCGCTATAACCTATCAGTTAAATATCAGTTATAAGAGCTTAAAATTAAAAAATTAAAAAGTAAATAGGAAGAAATACATATACAAAAATTTACAAAGCCATAAGGTCAGGGCGTAACGACACACACACACACACACACACACACACACACACACACACACACACACACACACACACACACACACACACACACACACACACACACGATGCAAACCAGAACAGTCAAATGTTGTTATGGGCAGAAAACAGGGGGGGGTTGAGATTTTTCATGAAAGTTTCAAGAGAGGATGCTTGGCGGAGTGAATGAGGGAGAGAATTCCAGGCTAAAGGACCAGCGTAGGAGAATGCTCTAGTGCCAACGGTAGAAAGTCTAGTGCGGTAAATCTTGAGGATAGGAGGGAGCGTGACGGAGTGTATGTTGGATCAGTTCAGAAAGGTAGGATGGGGCAGAATGCATTCAGTTGACACTGACCTTTTTACCAGGGGTCATGTGAAGACCTAGAGGGGCTGCGTACGCCTTGTGTGGTCCTTGCCCAAAGAAAAACCCTCCTACAACGGCCATCTCGTCCTCCACAGGGTCATCCGACGGCTCCACTGCTATGGTAACGTAGCCCACTTCGACCTTGACGTGTGACGTCACGTACGTCCCGTCCGCTACCGGTTGCCACGACGACAGCTTCGATGCGTATGTCTTCTGCTGAGGAGTGTAACTGTGACGTATGGTGACGCGGTCAGCGTGGCACACATGCGTGATGAGGACGATGTAGTTCTGTGAGCCGATCACATACTGCAGGGTCAGGACAGGGACAAAGTTTGTCCTTGAAATTTCTCGTAGGAACCATAGAGTTAAATTGTCAACATAACCAACATGCTGACTATTAAATTTTGATGATGGTGACACATGACAGTTCAGGGTGTTATAAAAAAAAAAAAAAAAAAAACCCTGCGGTTTCGGCAAAAGATAAATGAATTTTCCATGTCATATAATACATATTCGAAGACGGAGACACATATATTGCCACTCTCTCCACAACTTACTCTTTTATGCATATACTATGGTTAAGCGCATCTTTTCTGTTATATATTGCGTTAAACATTTACTAGATACCTTAATCAAGTTGCAGTTATAGAATATTCAGGAAGAGACCAGACGACTGAAAACAGTTTCATATCGCAAACCTGTTTATTGAAGATGATAGGAACGGTAAATTCCTTCCCGTAACTTTCAACAGGCGGGACCAGGAACATGAACGGTGCCGAGTCATCGGTAAAGCTGGAGCGGTATTGAACCACCTGAAAACGCGCGCACACACACACACACACACACACACACACACACACACACACACACACACACACACACACACACACACACAGGGGATTAAACCATGTCCTGGCACACAGAAGGTGCTGTGCCGGGATAACAGGGCGTCGGGAACATAGAGCTTCTGGAACAAAGAGCTTCGGGAACATCGAGCTTCCGGAACAAAGAGCTTCGGGAACATCGAGCTTCCGGAACAAAGAGCTTTGGGAACATAGAGTATCCGGAACAAAGAGCTTTGGGAACATACAGCGCTGGGAACATAGGGCTTCGGGAACACAGAGCGCCAGGAACATAGAGCGCCGGAAACATACAGCTTTGGCAACATGGAATTTCAGGAACATAGAGCGCCGGGAACATGGAGCTTCACGAACATACAGCTTTGGCAACATGGAACTTTAGGAACATAGAGCGCCAGGGACATAGAGTGCTGGGAACATAGAGCACTACACCGGAAACATAGAGCGCTGGGAACATAGAACGTAGGCAACAAAGAGCTTCGGCCACGTAGAGCGCTGAGAACATAGAGCTTCGGGAACATACAGTTCAGGAAACATGGAGCTTCAGGAACATAGAGTGCCGGGAACGTAGACCACCAAGAACATAGACATTTGATAATATCGACATTTTTTTTTCCATGGGAGGCCTAACTTGCGTCTCATCCCTCTAGAGACACTACAACGCGCACGTGCTTATAAATACGCGGCTAAACGGTTCAACTATGATCTCTAGAAAGACCCTACCTCAACCGGCTTGTTTGCCGTGATGGTAAAACTCCGATTCGGAGGAACATCGAGCACGCAGAAATCTCCAGCTTTACGAAGGCTGCAGACATTGAGGGTGGAAAACCAGATCGTGACGTCACTGTCTCCAGCCAGTACCTTGATGAAGTCTCCAGGTGTCGTTGAAGGGGAGGCAGTCACCACGAACGTCTTGCCCCAAGATCTGTAAGACAGGATTTCAACAGCGGTTCTTCATTCTCGAAGCCTTGCCTGTGTGCTTGGTAGTGTAGAGGTAATTAAATTTTCTTCTGCCACCAATGCGAAAGGCTGAGGATTCGAGTCCCATTTGGGGCCAAGAATTTTTCAGATGGAGCATGCAACCGTTCATTCGAGCAGACCGTCGGGGTTCTCTCCGAACACTCTAGCTTCCTCTCCCGCTGCTCTAGAGATGTTGAGCCCACAATTTAATTTTTTTCTAATCAGTGATTCTAAAAAGCGGTGATCTAATAGGTCGCACGTCGGACTTAGCCGCTGCGCTACTGAACAGCCGTCTCCGCTGCCACGGCAAAGCGTGGGTTCGAGCCCAGGTCGAGCTTGTGATAATTATGAGATACCGGTTTTTCCAGGCTACCGGGCTTCTCCTCGGAGGTTTCTCTGTAGGTTTTTTCTACGGGTTATCGGGCTTTCATCCCCTAGCAACCAAAATTAAAAAAGAAAAAGGATACGTAGGCTGGGTTGCACTGTACCGCGACGACGCGCCCGAAGCAGCAGGAATTCCCCGAAAGGGATAGTTAAGTAGTTAAAAAAAAAAAAAAAAAAAAAAACAATCGTAAATTATCGAGGACAGCTTGTAAGATATATGCAATCTGTTTTCCTTACAAGCCACCACTATCCTGATTGAAAAAAAAAGCTTGTAAGCTGTAGGTAGAAAAAAAAAATTACAGCTAGTCAGTCAATGTGTATTTCTGCTTAATGTTTTCGTCAGCAGTGACAGCATCACTCACATACATACACCACAATGAAACAAAACGGTACACAGACAACATCAGGTTTCAAACTCACTTTTGGGGTGGGATGTTTTCAATAATAATGTCTTTGTCGTCCTGTGGTGGACCTGGGCGTATAGTCCGAATGTTGGTCATGTGAAACACTGCTGCACTGAACACGGCCACAGGCCAGTCCGACGTGATTACCGCCCCTGTTAAATCTCCGTTGCTGAAAAACAGATATTTCGAAAGAATTAAAATGGATATCGAATTCACACGTCTTCCGTCAAATTTGTTTCGGACTTGAAAAGCTGTGAATTTTTTTTTTCAACGGTTAAAGAATACGTCACGGCTTAAAATTCAGTAAATAGCAATGATATGACAAGATGAAAATGTGTACGAGTAATACAACAGGAACACTTTCCTTCCACATATCTTTCACATTAAACTAAACTATGCCACTGCTTGTGAAACAGTGATTCTGTCGCGATAGACGATTTTAAATACCATTTAAAGATCTAAGCTCCCAGCAAAAAGCTTTCCGAAGTGTGAAAAAAAAAATACAGAGTCGACCGTACAAGCACAGTCAACTCTGTCACAGTTGCAGAGTTTTCAGCGCTTTGGGGACCCTTATAAAACCAGAGCACGAGTTTGCCGTGACATTATTTGGCTTTTGGTCAGTGAGCGAGACACATCGCTAGTGTCCAGCGCCGGGATGTTGAGTGCTGCACGATCTTTCTCGCTCAGTGTCAAAACGCAAACTGAGCTGTGAATCAGGCTGCCCTTGGCTTTTGTTAGGGTTCCAGGGACGCTGAAAACTCTGCAACTGTGACAGACTTGACTGTGCTTGCACGGTCGACTCTGTAAATTTTTTTCACGCTTCGGAAAGCTTTTTGTTGGGAGCTTAGATCTTTAATACCTCGGACAAAGTCAGCTTCGTCAACGAGAGGCAGTCATAACGTAACCAGGAGTATGACGATGAAAGATATCCACAGAATGTAGACTTATAAAGCCCGCCACTTTCATATAATTATGTTGTTTCTGGAACACTAACGTAAAATATTTCATGTCTGTCCGGGTTCTCGCGCTGTCTGTTCTATCTCGGCGTAAGTGAAACAAGCCAAAACCGACATTTTCATCGCTGTTGTTGTTGTTGTTGTTGTTGTTGTTTGTTGTTGTTGCTGTTGTTGTTGTTGTTGTTGTTGTTGTTGTTTTGTTTTATTGCTGTTGTGTTGTTGTTGTTGTTGCAGTTGTTCTTGTAAACCCGAAAGGTCCTTGTCAAGGAATGTAACTATTCCAAAATAAATGACCTACATTTACTGACGTTTACTGATGTTTGAGTCACCAGTGCCGCCCCCTAGTGGTCACACCTGCTTTAGATCGACGACTAACGACAAAACACTGGCTGTGTAGAAAGACAAGTTAACCTTCACACTGTGACGTCACATTTCACGTGGCATGATTGTCTCAGTTTACTTGGCCAAGCCACTGACATAGTAAAGACGTTTTGCCCTAAGCATTTAAAAATCAGATCGTATTTTTCAAGTCTCATACTGTGTTGATAGAGAGGCTGCAATTGTCATGACATTTGAAAAAACGAATTAATTTTTGTAAAAACAGTCTACGAGTGCCTGTGGCGGGCCGCCATGAATCAAGATGTGGTTATATTTAAATCCCTCAAAGGGCCCTGAAGAAGCAACTTCCGGAACAAATACTGTCGCCTGGTTGTGTCCCATTTCCGACCTTGGAGCAGTAATATGAGTATAGAGGTGAGGTTTGCGATGGACATGACAGTCAAAAGACGATTTCATTGTTAAATATTAACAGTCTACGCCAGTCTGTGGTTTGTCCGAGGTTTCGAGGTGTCAGTGTATGTGCGTGCATGCGTGCGTGCGTGCGTGCGTGCGTGTGTGCGTGTGTGCGTGTGTGTGTGTGTGTAATAATCAAAGTTGCGGTGCCTTTCGATGCTTTTCTCAACGAGTCGTACCAGGCTAAGTTTGACAGAGACTTGCCGCTCTGCCACAGAATCAGTGATCTTGAGGTTGAATGCAAGGTAATTATTTTGAGTGTTGGCTCTCTATGGAGTACACACAGGAAACTTGTGAGTGGGCTGAGTCTGGCAGGCAGAGCTAAAGCCATAGCTAAATACTGTTCAGTTGGTGCCATGATCGAATCGTGCCATGTGTGTGTGTGTGTGTGTGTGTGTGTGTGTGTGTGTGTGTGTGTGTGTGTGTGTGTGTTTTATGTGTGCGTGCGAGGGTGCGTACATTGGCGGAAACTGGAAGCGTTCATCCCACCTGGCGACGTCACGGATGTCAGCAAACTCGTAAGACTGGAGCTCGACCTTGAACTTTTGCCCTGGTCCGTACCAAGTGTTCTTGAATTCTAGGCTAACTGGTGCACCGTTCGATGTCTGGGGCAAGGTGACCCACACACGATTTTCCTTGTCAAGGTTCCCGATACAGATGGACACCTGAAATGAGATACGACAAACACAACAACAACAACAGCCTAATATTATCCTACATACATTCCTAGCCATATACATACTTATGAAGAACGACTGTAGCAGCTGACCGCTGTTGAAAAGAAATCGCTCACCGATTTAGACACCTCTCTCTCTCTCTCTCTCTCTCGTAATTTGTGAACTGCCATTGCAAGGTTGCTTTTATGGAATTATTTACTGAACATATACGTTCATCATCTGACGTGTGCTCTTAAAACTTTCATGAGACAGCAAGAAACAGTGCCGCCACTGAATGACGTCAAAGAATTATTTTGGAATCAATTAGTTCTTTGAAGACGACTTGCAATGTTTACAAAAATGTAGTAAATACATTATGTCGATTTTGGCTTGTTTCACGGAGAAACTGAGAAACTCGACTGTCATAAAATATATTAGGTCACAAGGCCATGACGCACAAAAAGTCAATTATCGCCGAAAATCCTCGGCTATTGCAATACCAAATGCACTGGGGGTGAGTGAGTGAGTGTTTGGGGATTTAACGTCGTTTTCCACCACATACGGGTGATATCAAAGATGGGGCAACGATGAAAAAGCCAGTACAAATATTTGGCCCCAGCCGGGATACGAACTCACGACCCGAGCATTAGAAGTCCAAAGTTCTACCATTCGGCCACCCCGGCTCCCCCAAAAATGCACTGGAAGTAACTTTGCTATGAAAAACAACAACTGTCAGTGTTCCCGATTACGCACAGGTGTGCGGGTGGGTGGGTGTTTGGGGGTTTAACGTCCTTCTCCACCACATAGGGTGATATCAAAGACGGGGCAACGATGAAAAAGCCAGCACAAATATTTGGCCCCAGCCGGGATCGAACTCACGACCCGAGCATTATAAGTCCAACGCTCTACCATTCGACCATCCCGGCTCCACACACAGGTGTGTGTATTTGTACGCAAAACAAACTCTTAAACTGACGCACAAATCTGAGAACACCGTGTCACAGGGCACACACGTTTCTGGTGACAAACGGTATTTTTCCAACACTCTCCCGGAAACTCGATGAACAAAAGGCGACCTGTAAGTAGCAGCGGACACTTGCAGCATCGCATCGTTGAGCCATTGTGCACAGCAGACAAAATCTGGTTGGCTTAAGCACTCTGGGACACTTGTCCAATCAAAATGCTCGATTTGGTAAGCGTGCAGGTTCCTTGCCTTGCGGATTTGCTATGGCTGACACGCTACAATTCACACACATCTCTCCTACTTGAATCCATTTGGAAACAACATGAAAACTACCGGTGAACTCGCGTTCAGCTACCTCGCCCCGACAATCTGGAACTCGCTGCCTTCTGCCCTCCGTGACGTCCCCACACTGTCAGCCTTTAAATCACAACTCAAAATATACCTGTTCCGTCAGGCTTTCCACTGATAGCTGTGACCCTCTGTCCATGTTCATTTGTGTGTGTGTGTGGTTGGGTGTGTGCGTGCGTGCGTGTGTGTGTGGTGTGTGTGGGTGTGGGTGTGTGCGCTCTGGGTCTGTCCTTCAGAGACGGGCGCTTTATAAGAATTATTATTATTACCGGCCCCCGTAGTGTAGTGGTTAGCACTTCGGACCATGGACCGGGAGACCCGGGTTCGAATCCCAGCCGAGACAAGCGGGATTTTTCCTACCTAGGTCGGCTCCTACCCAGAGCGGGTGTGCTATGGGCCCAATGGGGAGGCTGTTGCCACACAGCCGAGCTTCACCCACTTCACGGGTGCGACTTTGGGGGTGCTTCCCTTGGTATGACACGTCTTATGATGTGGATGATTACACGGCCGGCACCGCAGGTGCCGTAGTTCCCGGGCCTGGTGAACGCCGGGATATTTATGACAGGAAGCGTGGAATGCGGCCCTGTCCCGCAGTCCCAAACCACATGGACCTCCATAGCATCATCTTACCATCATCCTCATCTCCATCATCATGCATAATAAAAATTGCCCCAGCCTTCGAGCCCTCCGTGGATTCCACCCATGACCTGGGAGGAACACCACTGGAGCTGGCAAAAAGAGTTGGGGCAGAAAAAAAAAAAAAAGAATTATTATTATTATTATTATTATTATTATTATTATTATTATGGTCTTGATTTCAGACCTCGGACCCTCAACATTTACAAAAGGACCCTCAAAATATGGAGAGAGGGTCCCAAGGACCCTTGTATTTTCGAATCACAAGGAAAACACTGACGGTAAACAACAAACGCAAGCTCCCTCACCTGCCCGTCAAAGGTTCTCGGGATACTGGGAAACGTGTAGTGCGTGCCGAGAGAGGCCGTGGATAGTATAGATGTGACCCCCGTGGCGTTGTTACTGGGGTTGTTCACGAAGACCGCGATGTCGTCCTCGGCCACCACCCTGATTCCGTCCAGCAGCTTGCCTTTGGTCGGGTTAGTGTAGCTCGTTCTGATCATCTTGCTTAAGGGCTGGTTAGCGGACACATGGAGCCTGAGTTCCACTCGTCCACGATTCTGCCGCAGCTTGGGTGTGGTAATATTCACCTGGGCAAACATGACGTTACGTATGTATGTGCGTTACTGTGTTGCGGTGAATTAAAATAGGAGTCGATTTTTTTGAAAGAAATTTCAGTTAATTCATGTAATTACTTTCTCTCGTGGACTTCGTGAAATCCCTGAAATTTCCATGGATTCCAACACCCCCCCCCCCCCCAAAAAAAGCCTCAGCTTGCACCAGTTTTCAATCCCCCTGCATCCCCCCCCCCTTCAAAAAAAGCCTCGTATTGCACCATTTTTCACTTTAAAATTTACGTAGCATGGGATAGCATTATAATAATAATAATCATAAGAAGAAGAAGACTACTTATGTAGCGCTGAAACCTATTAATAAATAATAGTTCTAAGCGCTTAAAGATAAAATAAAATAAGTGAAAAGGAAGGGTGGGTGGGTGGGTGTTTGGGAGTTTAACGTCCTTTTCCACCACGTATGGGTGATATCAAAGACGGGGCAACGAGAAAAAGGCCAGCAAAAATATGTGGCCCCGGCCGGGATTCGAACTCACGACCCGAGCATTGTAAGTCCAACACTCTACCATTCGACCACCCCGGCTCCAGTGAGAGAGAGAGAGAGAGAGAGAGAGGTCTAAGTCGGTGAGCGATTTCTTTTCAACAGCGGTCAGCTGCTACAGTCGTTCTTCATAAGTATGTATATGGCTAGGATTCCAGGAATGTATGTAGGATAATATTAGGCTGTTGTTGTTGTTGTTGCATCGGGAGTCCAACGCTTTACCATTCGGCTATCCCTACTCCCCGTAAAAAGGAAGAAATATATACAAAAATATACAGAGCCATAAGGTTAGGGCCTAGGCGCAAACGACACATACATACCGAGAACAAGTGAGTGATGTCTAATGGTAAAAAAAAAAAATGGTGGTAGCTCTTCCAGGACAAAGAAGAACACCTCCACAGGAAAGAAGACCTGGTGTCATGCTATTGTGTCTGACTGTTCATCCATTACAATAAACTGACGTGTCCGAAACACAAAGAACTGCAATCGCTAGGTTGCTGTCCACCCACCGAAATGCTTCTCTTGGAGTGAGTCGTGATGTAGAGGTTGACACGGTCCCAAAGACCATCCACCCGTGACGGGTACACCCAAAACTCCCGGCCCTCAGTGCTCAGTATCGAAGGGCTCTGTCGAAAGACCACAAAGACTAAACTGAGCGAACATAATGATGTCAATCTGAGAAGTGTGAAAATTGAATCGGGCCAAATTTGATGAGCCAGTAGCACAAACTCCCGAAATGATCCAAATTATTTGCAAACAGCTAAATAAGTATATCAGTTGAAAAGAAATGATTTGTCAAATTGATTCGATCATTAGAACAAAAAATGTAGTTTTCTGTCGAAGACAGAGAGATCAACATTACAGGTACAATTTCGGTAACCTGTGCGGCAGACAGTCCTATGGAGAGCAGCCACAGAACCTGAAAACAAACACAAAGATAAATCTCCTTTATATATGACTGTACGTCTTCAGGTGAGTGTCACGCCCTTACGATAATTATACAACCATTGCCAAGAACAGAATTCTTGAGTAAATCTAAAAGTGTAAGTTGCTGTCAAACAAGAAATGCCCCAGCACCACCCTACCCGCCACCTCACCCCGCCTGTCACTTCTCTCTCTCTCTCTCTGTGTGTGTGTGTGTGTGTGTGTGTGTGTGTGTGTGTGTGTGTGTGTGTGTGTGTGTGTGTGTGTGTGTGTGTGTGTGTGTGTGTGTGTGTGTGTGTGTGTGTGTGTGTGTGTGTGTGTTTAACTTACCCTGGCGATCATCAGCATGGCTTGGCTTTCCAGAAAACAAAAACAAAAAAAAACTTGGGTTTTCAGATAATCAAGATGAGTCACTGAACAGTCACAATTCTGGCAACGGCAATTCACATTTACGAACAATGATTAATCGACTGGTAATTAAAACTGCAAGTGCAACGGATCAGCACAATCTACATCAGCAATTTGCAACGTGAATCTCGCCCACTTGCAAACGATGATACTTTAAATGGCTCTACAAAAAAGAGACCCGAAACGAACAGACAACCGGCTGCCGTGTAATGGCAAAACAAACACAGTAAGTCCATTCACGTCATTTGAGGAAAAAGGCCATCACGTCAATGTATTTCATCTTGAAATCACCCCTTTCCCCCTGAAATGAAAGCATTGACTTACTGTGTTTTGCGTTTACACGATAGAACGGCTCTTGCCAGAGAGATTTGTACGATTGTCGAGAATCCCTTCAAAATGCAGAGTTCTACCGAAGCGCACGGCTGCAGTCTGCTTAGAAAACTTCCCAGTGACAGCTAAACGCAGACCTGTTCAGAAGACACGCATGTTCCCTTGTGTTGATTGCATTTCTGGTCGGTATTTGTGGTGTCGTTCCTGTCACAATGAAAAACGATGAACAAGTCTGGAACACATTCTGCACAAGATCAAAGAGAGAATTGATCTGCGGGTATGGTTTGTGAGGTGTCTATCTGCTGTATCTGTTGGGGATGGTGTGTGTGTGTGTGTGTGTGTGTGTGTGTGTGTGTGTGTGTGTGCGTGCGTGCGTGCGTGCGTGCGTGCGTGTGTGTGTGTGTGTGTGTGTGTGTGTGTGGGTGTGTGTTTTGTGGTGTGTGTGTGGTGGTGGGGGGGGGATTTGTGGTGTGTGTGTGTGTGTGTGTGTGTGTGTGTGTGTGTGTGTGTGTGTGTGTGTGTGTGTGTGTGTGTGTGTGTGTGTGTGTGTGTGTGTGTGTTCCTCTGCGTGAGTGCGTGCATGTGTAAGAGAGAGAGAGAGAGACCGGTGGGGGGGGGGGAGGGGGGCAGGAGACACAGACAGACACACAGACAGACACACAGACAGACACACAGACAGACACACAGACAGACACACAGACAGACAGAGACATTGAAATAAGAGATCCAAATCTGGTGCTTCGTGTTTCGTAAAACATTTTCCCACTAAAACAACTGGCATCTGTATTCTCTAACAAGCTGCTATACATGGTTGCTTCCCTTCAACTGACGGCTGTACTGTTCCAATCCAGCAGGTTTCGGCATTTTTTGTTTTGTTTTGTTATCGGGGGTGGGGGGGGGGAGCTCAACACTATTATTCTCTTACTTTCCTGTCTGCTTTTTCTGTGTAGACCCAATCCTTTGTTTTGCAAAGGAACAGTTTATTTTTTTAGTCCATTCCGTGTTTCATTAATTTTTTTCTCTATGACTACTTACAGTGTGTACTGTTTTCCGATAATATATTTTCGTAACAGTGAATCAGCGAAACTGGGACTATATCCTATCCGCGACTGACATGCGCAATGCAGGCAACAAGCCACGGCAGAAGGGTATTTCTTTCTAGGATCAGCAAATTATGAATTTTGTTGCATTTGCCTCGGCTAAAAAGCACACTTTGACTGCATCACTTTTGAACTGTGATTTTATTTGGTAACAGGAAGCTGACAGACCACGTATGCAAATCCTACGACAACAGTTCATTGAATTATCGGGTCGCTTCGCCACTTAGTTAAATTTCTACACTTACCATGTGTCCACGCAGACGGGCCCTTGCCACCACCATCTCAAGCTCCGTACTGCATGTTTACCGTAGTTCGATATGTTCTCTTCTCCTTTCTTCTCTTCTTCCTGTCCCGTTTTTTTTACCTACGTCTTTTAATTTCGTTTTTCACGCCAACTCTCCGCCATGTATGTATGTATGTATGTATGTATGTATGTATGTATGTATGTATGTATGTATGTATGTATGTATGTATGTATGTATGTATGTATGTATGTATGTATCTTCACATTTGATACTTTAATAGGCATAGTAAATATTGGCCAGGAAGTGTTGTTGTTGTTGCTGTTGTTGTTGTTGTTTTTAAGGCAGCATGTACTTTGTTTTTAAATTACTCAAACTACACCGGTTTTATCACCCCATCTCCATGCGTACACACGTGGGAACAACACCAAAATGGTATTTTGAGCTATTATTGTCGCTGCCCAAGAAGTACGTAGAGCTGTTTCAATATTAATAATAATAGAGCGCATAATCTCGCAGCACGGCAGCTCATAGCGCTACACACACACACACACAGACACACCCTGATGCAGGTATACG